>OZ005654.1:145828212-146398212 GCA_963930645.1 Salticus scenicus
AAAAAAAAAAAACTGCTCACACTGGAAGTAATAAAAGGACAAAATTGACTAGAAAAAGACATCGAACAGCGGGAACGGGGAAGGCTGGGGCGTTAAATATATCGTCCAGGGTTAATACCACTCGCCTAGTATAACACGCATGCAATTACACAGGTCGACGTGAAATTTCTTCTGTAAGGTGATATGTTTTTCTGATGTATTTTTGGATGATAATTAATCAAAAATTACTCAAAAATTTCCGTTATAAACAGTTTTGACAAAAAATGAGATTGTTTGAATTTAAAAATCCACTCCCATCTAATTTATTTCCTGGTAAATCTGGATTATGTGAGTGAAGAACAGGGACAGCTATTTCAACGATACATCAAAGAAATGGAAAGTAGGAATCAGGGACTACGGAGTATTAACATGTTTTCAGAGTATTGTGGAATGCTGCGTAGAGAATCCCCCTCTTATAAGGCCTCAAACCGGGAAAAAAGTAAAGTGCTCTAAAGGGATCTTCGATGTAAAGAAAAACATTTAAAAAATAATATGTAAATAATAGCCTATTTTAATGTATTTTATGCATAAATTGTTTCGAATTTGTTATAGCCTTTGGATGAATTCTTTCGACCATCATCCTTATTTTGTGAAAATCCTTGGGAAGAAAGGACAAACATTTCTGAATTCAGAATATCAAAACATGTTACAGACACCCAACGCAGTGAAAAAAAAAATAATAATAATAAATAAATAAAATAAAATAAAAGAACAAATTTAGACCTGTATTATGTGATAAAAAACAAAAAAATTTAAATTTATAATAAATATTATTTTAAAAGGAATTTTCAGTTTTATGGTCAATGTAGCCATTATATATATATATATATATATTATTATTATTATTATTATTATTCATTTAAAAAAAAAAGTTACTATTATAATTCATGGTACATGGCAAATTTTTTCTTAAAAATTACTATAATTAAAAATTAATTAATTAAAATATAATTTAGAAATCTTTAATTTCTTCAACTATTAAACTATTTTTTTACTCATTTTACACTGACTTCTTTTAAGAACAGACCTTGCTTGTAGATAACCTCTTTCTTTCTTCTCTTTTCTTTTTTTTCCAGTATCATATATCATAACCGGCAATATTTCTGGGATTATTGTTACAATTTAATGAAAATTTATTTATTTATGTATTATATAGTAATTGCGAATTTCTTTATTTGTATATAAATGATATTAGTTAGAAAAATTATGTAAAATCTTCAATTGAATTCGGAAGAATTTTCAGTTCTCTATAAGAGAATATTTGTAAGTAATCATTTTTTTTTTTTTTTTTTTTTTTTTTTTACACTTTTTTGTGTGATTATATTTGCAATTGGTATATAATAATAAGTAAATTCTTTCATAGAAAAGATAGTTTTCTTACTCTAGAACCTGTCATCTTGTTTGTGTTAATCGAACTTTAATTAATTCTAATTTATCAATTCAGATATGCAAAATCATATTATGGTGAAATTTTACACGTTAAAAATTTTCAAATAAACAATCTTCATTTCCAATTCTTAAAAAGATGTTACAACAAAGTGTTAGTTCTATTAAAAAGTCAACAAGATCTTGATATGTAGCAATTTTGTAAACAGCGATTAAATTATTACTTTCTGCAATTTCATTTTCAAACGTAAGTTATCTTCTTTTTCCCCCTTTTTTTTTTATTTTCCCATAAACATTAAATTCATACTTAAGTATATCGCCCCATACAGGAATGATCTTTGTTAGGTTAATTGAAGGAGGAAATGCCAAAGATAATAATTACAAGATAAAAAGAACTTTTTATATACCACGTTTTTAAACTTTCTATTGAATTATATAAACGCTACCGAAGGCAGCGGGGACTCGAAATAATTGGCTAAAAGTATTAAAAAAAAATGCATTGTCACCGTGTTCTGAGCTATTATGAAAGTTTCAAATGTCTAGCTAGTCGGGAAGTTATATGATTGTTGAACCATATAAACGTTACCGAAGGCAGTGGAGACCCCAAGAGATTGGCTAAAAGTATTTAAAAAATTCATTATTACCATGTTCTGAGCTATTCTGAAAGTTTCAAATGTCTAGCTAGTCGGGAAGTTATATGATTGTTGAATCATATAAACGCTACAGAAGGCAGCGGGGACCCGAAACAATGGGCTAAAAGTATTTTTAAAATGCACTGTCATCGTGTTCTGATTTATTCTAAAAATTTCAAATGTCTAGCTAGTGGGAAAGTTATATGATTGTTAAATCATATAAACGCTACCGAAGGCAGCGAGAACCCGATGCAATTGTTTAAAAGTATTAAAAATATGCATTGTTATCGTGTTTTGAGCTATTCTAAAGATTTCAAATTACTAGCTAGTCGGGAAGTTATATGATTGTTGAATCATATAAACGCTACCGAAGGCAGCGGGGACACGAAACTGTTGGCTAAAAGTATTTAAAAAAATGCATTGTCATCGTGTTCTGAGCTATTCTGAAAGTTTCAAACGTCTAGCTGGTCGGGAAGTTAGTTTAAAATCGATTTCAAGATTTGTGCTGGACAAACAATAAGAATCGAAGTTATTAAAAACATGGTAATAAATAATTCAAAATTTCTTTCTTCTATGTTGGCATTTAGTTATTGACAATAATAACAATGATAATAGTAATGATAATGATAATATAACTCATGAGTTTTAAAACATATTTGGTTGGTTGGGTTTAACGTCGCACTAGTGCTGCACAATGGGCAATTGACGACTATCTGTGACACACACTTAAGGATAGACCGTAAACATGCCATCGCAATTTTGATCCTCCGCGGATAAAAATATTTTGGGAAAATTTCTAAATAAGATATATTGTTAGTATGTATAATGAAATAATACGTTTAGACATTTTAAAATTTGTCAGAAAAAAAAAAAAAAAAAAACCTTTACCTGCTTCACTTAAGTTTTAAATTAAATATAAAACAAATTAAAATAAAAGGTAGTAATAATTCTCATAATTTATGAAAAATTTCCCGTTTTGGGGGAAGAAGGTGTTTTTAAGTAAAAATATTACTAATTAAGTATTGATAAAACGATAATTGACTTATATTTGAAAACATAATCTATAATCACCTCCATATGAAGTTCGTCTTCCTGTAAATTTTTTAAACGAGTGGTTTATAAATGTGTTTGTTTCATTAATATTATTATTTAAAGATTAAGAGCGTAAACAGAAATATTTAGCACAAATCTTATTCTTCATAGTGTGAAGAGAGGCAAGTGTACAGCGTTTTGGCATAACTCGACTTACCTCGACTTTGATCTCATTTTGCTCGTTTCCTATCATACTTATACTTATGAAAAATTTTAGGGATAAACTGCAAATAATTAGCTTTTAAGAAAGTATTAGCTTTATGTAGTTTAACAATGTACCACTTGAAGAAAACAAATTATAAACATTTTGTGTTTTGTGGTTTTACGTGCTCTATGGTTTGGAGCGAGTGTATGTTCTGACTACTACACCCTTACACACTTCTTCCTTTGATTTACATTAAGAAATATGTAAATCAAATTTTCAGACTGTTATGACTATAGTAATTTATATAGACCTATCATCCCCGTGTTATCGACCAAAAACTTTTGTTGCTGAAAAAAAGTTTTGCCATCAGATATTACAGGGCAAAATAAAACACAGCAGCAGTAATAGAATAGAATTTTGAAAGTGCCGAAATATTACATGGCTTTTTGTTCTGATAAATATATGAAAGAAAATTGGATACGTTTTCATCAGTAAATTCTAGTTGACTAATTTATGAAAAATATAAATTTGTAATTAGTTGCTTTGTTATTATTATGAAATAAATACTATTTTCATATTTAATGGAATTTTTTTTTTCTTTTTTTTTTTTTTTTTTTTCTTTCTTTATTTTTTTAATATTAGTAAGTAATATGGAATTTTCAAAATTATTTTAAATATAGTTAGCAGCGGCGCTGTAATACCTGCTAGTTTTAATATACAAAAAAAGTTTGTTTTAAGTATTAACTAAGTTAATAGATATACTTTTAAAAAAAGAAAAGAAAAGAAAGAAACAATAAGAAAGAAAAAAAAAAAAAAAAGAAAGAAAAATAAATTTGAAACTGTATCTGCAGTTTTTCATTTACCTTTAGTACATAAATTATTCATAAATTTTATTTGCTGAATTATCCGTTTGTATTCTCGAGTGTATTCACTTGGGGAAAGACGGCCATTACAGGGTAAAATGGCCGCTTTTCCCCAAATGAAAAGAAATCCTATTTTCCTCCACGATAATCAGTCTATGCTTTATTACTATATTTATGGTTATAACCTTCCTGAAGTTAAGCGGTTTTGAATTTTTAAAGCATCTCAACTCCTTACAGAGTTGCGAACTTTTTCATACGCCTCCAGCTAGCATTTCGCATCTTAACACGTTGAGCGCCACGCAAATTCTTAAAACCCATTAAAATTCCATAATGATCCCTCCTGTAATAAATAAAAATTAAGCAAATTTTTAATACATTTTCAGTCATTAAATGTAATATTTTTAGTTTTATATCATATTTTATATCCACCGCCGATGGTTGACACGGTTTCATATCATATTTGACACTGTCAGCCACCGATGGCTGACAGGGCGCTCAACGTTTTAATTTTTCATTTGTACTGCTTTTACTTTCGGCGTAAAACTTTCACTAAAATGTTTGAAATATAACATGTTCTGCACACACTCCTAAAGTTTCAAGATAATTCCTTCAGTACTTAGAGATATATGATAAAATGTCTAGAATCTAGAATGGCTGACATGGCGCTCAACGTGTTAAACTGTTTAATACACCAACAAAACCTAAGAAAATATCGAGATATTAGATTTTGTTTAAAATTAAAAAGCAAAACTGAAAGGCAAAGTTGAAAAATGTAAGTGAGGAAGTTGGTTGATGCTTGGGAAAAGTGTAGTAACCCAGGTTACACCTTCCCGACATACAAAATTCCTGGGGTAAGTGTAACCACTGCATGGGTAACAAACAAAAAAAGAATAAGAAAAAAAATCTGAAGTTATAGTCAAAATATGCATAGTGAACTCAGTTTCCTTATCAAAAACTGTGCAGTTTACTACATTTGTATAGCAATGGCAAGTCAAAACTTCAAATTTCGAGAGGAGTGTACTCTATCGGAGAGGGAAAATGTAAGCAGTTTTTTGAACTTCTAAAATTATTATTGATTCATAATTTTGGCTTTATCCCATATAGGGCCAAATATCCCATATATAGCCAAAATTATTTCAGCACCATCTACTATCCAAGAACTTTATATTTCCGAAGCTATTAATATAATTAAATGCAAAAATGCAATACATTCCAAAGATGTTGCAATTTTGCCAATAATTTGGCACAATATTATAAAATAGATAATAGTTTATTTCTGCTAATTCATGATGGTTTTCTCCTACAATAGCCTCGTGTGATATTTTAATAGTTCCAGCTTCTCTTATTTTCCTTAGCTCCTTGATCCAACCTTTACCGGACTTCAAATTGACTTTGCTGATATTCACGTTATTAAAAGACTTAACTGTTGACTGTGAAAAGAAAAAATATTTAAAAACTGCTCATTGGAAACGAATAATAAAAATCCTTGATGATGCTTTACTATTAAAGCGAAAAGCTTTGGATAATTTTTTTTTTTTTAACATCTTTTAAATAAAATTTAATTTTACGTGCGTTTAAAGTGTTTTTAATATAATTAACAAATGACACGTGTTCAATTTAACTCTTTTTTTAGAGATTATTTATAGTAATAGTAATAATAATAATAAAATCCCTCTTTTATAACCTTTACAAACTACATTACAGACGATAAAAGTAAAGTAACTATAAAAATGAAATTTCTGTCCTAAATTACATTTAATTCTGTGTGAGAGGCCTTCCCCCCCCCCCCCCCCCTTTACTGTGAAAAAAAATTCTGTGACTGACATTTAGAAGCTAAATTGGGACTCTAGTCAAAATAATTCCATGTCATCCTTATAAATTTTAGTTCCCTTTGCTGGCGAGTAAATTCGATCCTGAAAATAATAAAAGTAAAAATAAGAACATTCGAAGAAACTTTTATGGAAAAATATTTTTAATTCTTCAAAATTTTAAATTTTTAAATTAATTTTTTGTAGTATAGATTTTGTAGCATGGTTTTCAGTAAACTTTCATCACATGTACAAATATTCAGCAAACGTAAATACCCGGTTTTCATAATGCAATTTTCCATTTTATCTCATATATTCATATGCATTAGATAAAGTTACCACCGCGTGCAGAAATTGTACTTTTTAAGAGACCGAAATAGTTTCTAGAATCGAAAAATGAAGAACACTCACACTTCACTCAACTTATTGTAAAGTATCCCAGTCACAAAGCTAAATCTCTGTTTAGTCAAGCGTTCCTATCCATTCCAGAACGTCAACAAATATATTTCTCAAGTCACATTCCTTCTCATTGTGTTTCATCCCTTCATCTAATTACATTTTACTTTTAAGGAAAGCGAATAAAAATTCCTACGTAAAATTTGCTTTCCTTTTGCAATTCTCTGAATTCCTCTGCTGCCTCGGGCTTAGAAGGCATACATACATTTCTGGTGATAATAATAACAATTCTTGCAGAAAAACCTACACGTCATATTTCGTATTTTCCGCGCAAGCATAAAAGGGGAAGAAAATTTTAGGGGATTGAAGTTGAATGACGATGCCGCGACATTCCTGGGCCATTCATATGTGGGTTCTGTCTGTAGCATAATGGCCGCGATTACAGACGCAGGAGGTTTTTATGTGTCGGTCTGCATCTATTGTGAAGAATCCGCTATGACAAATTAGCTCTTAGAGGGTGGTGTGCTTTCATGTCGACTTACCCCCCTTTCAACAACTTAGCTATTCAAATGCTTGATTTGTTCGGGTTTAGCGACCCGGTAGAAATCACAAAATGTAGAAATTCTGAACTTTGTTTCAGGTTAAAAGGAAATGGTATTATTTATTAAAATATTTTTGATGTTATTTATTAATTTTATTTTGTTTGTTTATCACAATTGTATTTTCATATTTTATTGAACTTGAATTTTTATTAAAATTGGTTTCTAATATGTAAAATGGATCAATGAATTGAACATACAGAGGCTGTTCGCACATTTTTTTGACGATTTTATTTTGCAGTAAGAAAAAATAGTTTGCATGGAGAATTTTATTTTCACAACAGTTATATTTTTGGAAGTTTTATTTATCTTCTGATATTTAGAATTTTTGTTTAGATGCAAAAATGCGCTTTTAAAAAGGCAGTGGATAGAAAGAGGCGTTTCCGCTCTTTCCAAAGTGAGTTTTAGTGAAATCTTTATGAAAAGCATTTATCAGGAGAAAAATGGAAAAATGTCGCAACAGTAGATGAATCTTGGGTCTATTTAAGTGGTTGCAATAAAAAAAGATCAATTTATTATCACAAAAGTGGAGATTTTTTTTTTTTTTCTACGTGGTTCAAAGAATCAAAAGGAAGTTTTTCTAAAGGATTTATGATTGTCACTGGTTTTTTCATACAAGCGCAAGATAAAAGCAAAAGAAATGTGACAAAAATGTCAAAATCCGCTCTAAATACTATCAAGAACATATTTTAATTCCAATTTTTAAAAATGAAAACCCAGATCTTTATCCACAATGCTATCAATCGGTTGAACTGTATCAAGACAAAACAAGCAGCCACACATCACAATACGCAATTCTTTTCTAGAAAAAAATGGAACAAAAAACGGGAATTAAAACCATACCCTTCACTGATATTCCTGCTAAATCTCCTGATGTATCACTGTTGGATTTTTGTGTTTTTCGACTCTTAAAATCAGCATTATCCAAACACCGACCTACAACGCTTTGTGGACTTTGGAAAGCCGTTCAAGAGGAGTAGAAAAATATGCCTCTTCTGATATTATAAAAAACATTATTATCATAGAAATTACGATGTAGAATGATAGTTAAGAACAAGGGCTATCACGAAATATGAGTGAAATTGTTTCAGTGCACTCCATCAAAATCGTCTAAAAAATGTGCGAACAGCCTCTGTATAAACCATTTTTTAAAAATGGAGGAGTAATTCATTGAGGTATTGTTGTGACACAGACGTGTACAATCAAATAGTTAAATCTTCGGAACCAATAAAATGTTGATTCTAAAGAAAATTTAGAATTAGTTCCGACATGCACATAATAATAAATCTAAAGAAAATAAAACAAGTATTAGAGATTTCACATTAGATTATTATTAATATGAAAGAAGATCATTCAAATAGAGATGCCAGGAGAGTCTTGCAATCTGAAAAATCTTCGAATATGTTCTTCATATTTTATTAGTTAAACTTAGAATCGTAAATTTATTAGAAAATCTTTAAACTTGCCTTTCTTTTAGGAGCTTGTCAGACATGGCAACTTTTAAAACAACCAATTTTAGAGCTGATTATTTCTCGACGAAAATACCTTAGGGCTTACAACAGACGGGTTAAAAATTGTATGAAGGTTAATTTAGGGCACCAATAACGTTTCTTGGCGCGAATAAAACACAGGGAGATTAGTGTTATCATTCGCTTTCGCTTTTGTAATATCGCACTATTATTTCTACATACACTGGTCAGTGAATTAGAAACATTATATTAGTATTTTATTGGACCTCCCTTAACACATTGGGTCTCCTTTTCCACGAATACGAACCCGTATACGAGAGGGCATCGATTCTGCAAGCTTCTGGGGTGTATTTCGGTCCAAAGAATACCATGAATTGGCTACACAGATTTTAAGGTCCTGTAAATTGGATGGAAGAAGAAATTGCTGCCGGATGCGCTTTTTAAACATCACCCAAACATTTTCTAGTGTATTGAGGTACGGACTTTGGCGACCAGGGAAGCCATATTGATGATCATTAAACCAATCTCAAACGATTCTGGCACGATGTATAGTTGCATGTTTGTCGCATTATCGTTCGTGAAGTAGCCTGTGCTTTCGCAGTAAAAATGTAACATTGCAAGATTCACTTGATCTGCCAATATGTCAAAGTACGTAATGTTTTTTTGTTTACCCTCAAGTAACACCAGAGGACCACTTCCATACCAGCAGAACATTCCCTACATCACAATAACACGTTCTACATACTTATGCTGCTAGCCAGATTTTCTAGAAACTCTTACAGGTTTCTATTTCATTGGCAGTGTGTGTGTACTTGTTACACAACTATTGTCATATCATCATGCTAATATAAAAATGTTTAACTGAAAGTCCTTATCATAAAACGATTACTTCGCGATGATATTTCTCGTTCATATGTCAACTATAAACGATTTTCGTGGTCCATCGTCTTGGAAATATGACGTATCAGAATAGCGTACTTTAATTAGATGAATCTCAGGAAATAATGAATATGGAGGCAATTTTATCAAGGCAGCACTGAAAAGTTGGGCAAGTTCGGTATATGTTAGATCCGATACCCCACTGAGAGTAGACACAAATTTTTTTCCGGAAAATCGGCTTTCATGGTTGCCTCTAAAATGGTTGCATTTAAAATAACATGTAATGTTACCGTGTGTGATAAGCCCTTTAAGGTGTTTTAATTTTTATTTTGCTTAAAAACCATCTTTTCTGTTGTTTTGGTATCTATTTCTTCAAACTTGTCAAAAAATTCAAAAAAGCATAGTTAGCAAAATGTTTTGGTTATACAAATCTATCGTACAATTTGCAATATAATAAAAAAATAACTTTTTTAGATTAACTATACATAAATGTCTTAGCTTTACAAGAAGCTTGATCTGTTTAGGTCTAGCTCCTGGTAGAAATTACAAAATGCAGAAATTCTAAATTTTGTTTCCAATCTTTTTTCTTTTTTTTTCTTTTTTTTTTTCCTTTTATTTATTTATTTATTTTTAAGGATTTACTTATTAAAATATTTCTTGGTGATATTTATTAATTTTACTTTGTTTGTTTATCATAATTATATTTTCAATTTATATTCAGAAATGAGATTTTTCAGCTTTTCAGCTGAATCCAGCTTTTGTAAATTTAGATTTTAGTTTTTTTCATCTTTCTGATGTGTATTTGTTATATCAGGTAAAATTTTAACCTCATCAAATAAACCTTTTATGCAGATTATGTCAATGATTGAATACTAAAGCATAGATTGAAGATTAAAAAGTATATTTAATACCTTAATAATAGTGATTTTGTTATCAAAATTCTAGTATTTCATTTCAACGTCTTATTGCCTTTGCATGTAATTTGAGCTTTTTTTTTTTTTTTTGTCTTTTTTCGAATATCATCCTGTATATTAAATTTGCCTTTTTATTGAAATTAATTTCTAATGAGTCAAATGGATCAATGAACTTAATGCATATTCCTTTGTAAAGAAGCAGAACTAATTTATTGAGTTACTGTTTTGACAAACACGTATACAATAAAGTAGTTAAAATTTAAAATCTCAGAAGCTGTGAAACGTCCATTCCAAGGAAAATTTAGAATATAAATAGGTTCAAACAGATATATTATAATAAAACTTCGTTAAAAGTTTATAAATCGCTAATATGAAAGAAATTCGTCCAAATAGGGGTGCCAGGAAAACCTTGCAATCAAAGAAACCTTCGCATGAATATTTTCTTCATATTTCATTGAGTAGATTTAGAACCATAAATCCGTTATAAAAATTTATAACTCGTCTCTTTTATTACGGTATTTTTCTTTTTCTTTTTTTTCCATTTCATTTCATTTATTTATTTTTTATTTATTTATTTATTTATTTATTTATTTATTTATTTTTTTTGGGGGGGGGGGGGCAAAATTCTTGTTCCCATTTGTTCTATTATCTATTTCCTCACATTTGTAAAATAATTCAAAAAAGCATAGTCATCAAAATGCTTTAATTATATTAACGCGTGCACAATTTACAGTATAATAGAAAATAACTGTTTAGATTCATTTTAAAAGAATGCAGGAAGTACAATGCAATTATTTAAAATTATTTTCTTTCACATATTATTTTTAATTTCCTCACATCTAATTTTTAACATTAACGTTTATCTCTTTCTCTGTTATTTTATTTAATCCTCAGATTCCCCCCCCCCCTTTTTTTGGATGAATTGTGTCTTGACAAATTCATTTTTCTTTCCCTTTCCTTTCTGTTTTTTCTATTTACTCTAACTACCGATTTCTTCATATCTCTGCCTGTCTCATGTTTTATATTTTTTTCCTATCACTTCTGAAATCGAAGATTATTATATTTATTTATTAGAAGAAGAAGAAAGATTAGGTTTTTCATAATGTTTTGTCATTATACATATTTTAACACTCATATTAGTCTCTAATAAGTCAAATGTTAAATAATACGATGCCAATGTTCCTGAAATTTATGTATCGAAAACAGATAAACAGTTTTACGTGCAGTCTTTTACATAAAGTTTTACCTTTCATAAGTTTTCCATTTTTAGTAATACACTGAATCTAGCTCCTTATATTAACAAATTAGAAGCAATAAACACCACTGTGATGCAGATATATTAAAATTAGTTTGGAGAAATTAGACGGTCGCACGAATATTTCATGTACAGTCAGCAGTACTTTGACTGAATGTTTTTGCTATTAATATTTAATTTGTTATTTGTAAAAAATATTTTACTGCATATGTAAATTCATTTGAGCCATTTAACTTTATATAACAAATTAAAAGCATAAATAAATTTTGTGTGCTAAATTATCATCTGTAAATGTGTATTAGATACATCTTCAAGTAACAAAAAATTTCAATTTTTATTTTCTTCAGGTGTCATTATAGTTATGTCAGATATTTTCAAATATATTACATAAAGCCAGCATAATTGTTCGTACTCAGCTACGACCAATATTTATATCCACATAAAGTTGCTAAATTTAGGGACTTTTTTAATTATTATCTTCCACAAAATATTAATTGCAACGGTTGCCTGATCACTTCGAAGATTAATCGTTTGTTATGTATATCAAATATCACTCCTCAAAATTATTGATGATGATTGAATAAAAAAAAGTGCCTAAATTTGGCAACACCTGTATTTACTCCCATTTAGCTCAGAATGACTCTTCTATGACCTCTGTCATTGAAAAGCATTCAACCAATGAACTAACTCAATAAAATTGCTTCAGTACAAAAATAAATATTGTTTATTAATATTTATTAATTATTTTTTTATTCCTTTTTTTTATCGGAATATCTTTCATTTCAGCTTTTTTACATGGTTTACTTGCAGGGTTTACTGACTTTCTTTCCAACCATTTCCCTGGTCTTCCACTCCTCTTACCTTCTATGGGGCAGGCATGCGGAATCGGAACCCTTTTCAGAACTATTAGTCAGAAAATATCATAAACCTGGGGTTCGTGCACAATTCCATAAACCTTCATGGTTTCGTAACCTAGGAATGCACGCTAGCTATCAGAGCTGCACAGTATCTCTGGGAAAGACCACACGCTGAGGACGGGCACGTGAATGAATCAGAGATATTAAAAGCTGTGCGTCATTATACGACCGAAGGGGGCTAAACATGTGTTAAACCTGATATTTCCAATGAGGCAGTTCTGGAGATTAATATCTTGCAGTACCATCGTATAGGTAATTCCGCAGAGAATAATTCTATAGGAACTACTTTTTATGATTTTCATATCTGACTTCTCGAAGCCAGGGAATTTTTTTAATAGGGTTGCAAAACATAATGAAGCCTTTAAAAATAAAAATATTGTAAAAGAAGCATTTTTACACGTTCACCAAGTAAATTTCAAGATGAAACATAACAGGCCAAAGAGCAAGAATTACTTTTAAATGTCAAGTAGGGAATACAAATTCAAAATTTTAAAGTAGAAATAAATAGGCATGTGCTGTGTTATATTTTGTAAGAAACTATGCAATTGTAATATTTTGTAAGAAGTAGAATGCAATGAAAACAAAAAATTATATACAGTTTCTATATAAGAAACCTCAAGTATACAGAGACCATTGCAGTTCTATTTTAAATACGAAAAGTAGAGAAAAGAGAAGAGACTAAATTAGTCTGAATTGTAGCGTAAAAAGCTAATCAGCTAATTTTTATTGACACACAATATTATACTTGTTATGATGCAGTTAATTTCTATTAATTTTTATTTATAACGGACAAAAACCACTTCAAATAAGTTAATCATGTATAATATTTAAAACTGTCATATATTAAAGTATTTTCGTTATTTAAATTTAAATTTCATAAAATTTCTCGATTTCAGCTTAAAATACGTGAATTATCTAATGAAATATGAATCATTTATTTAATCCAATTTTTTTTTTTTCAATTTATTCAAAATAATGTGAAGTATAAATTAACTCGTTGTAGGACTTTGTACTTTGAGGCAAAATTATCAATTACATATGACAATCTAAAAAAAAAAATAAATAAATATTTAAAATTTTGATGATTGGAGTGTCTGTATTTTCTAAATTGTCTTGTTTTAAGAGATTTTTCATGAAAAAAAAAAAAAAAAAAAGTTTATGAAAAAATTAAGAAATGGTTTCTTATTTTCAGTGTTGTCGACTGATTATGTTCTTGAGATCTATTATTCATTTAAATTAATTAATAATTAAGATACATCTGTGTGTTATAGAATCTTTCTTTTATAAATTGCACTTTTTAATGTAGAACTGGGAAGACCTTACTGAAAAATAAGACTGGCGCTCGCATGCTTTTATAAATTACCTGTTTCTCTTTTAGTTCTGTTAAACAATTTTAGACGAATATATATATATATATATATATATATACCACGTATAAAAATTTCCGTTCTTTTAAAATTTTATTTTTAAACTCCTAAAATTATGATTTTCGAATCTCTCATCAGCGAAATGGTGAAGTATTCAAAACGTTCTTTTCTTTTTATATTTCTGAAAGTTTCTTAAAGATTTTTTTTCTTTTGAATAGTTTTGCATGAATTTTCTATGAAAATTTTTACAGTTAATTTTTTTTTCAGATTAAAATTCATAAAATTGGAATGTAAACTAGTAATCTTATTTTGTAAGAAACTAAAAACCAAAAAACAATTTTCTAATCCTTTTGATTCTATAAATAAAAATGACTCTTTGAATCAAACAAAAGCTGTAGTTTTTCAGCATCCTCTTTTGACAAGATTGTCTCACACGCCTCTCTTTCGGATTACAAATGTTTGAACAATGTCAATCGCTCAGCATCAAAACATTGTTACAGTTCTCCACCCTTTTATTTTCGCAAAAGATACAAAAAACAACAAAAAGTGATTTACAGTTTCTTACAGCTTTAGTAGACTTAGACTACCATAACTTTTCGAACGGAATAGACATTCTCAAAAAATTTTTTTTTGCTGCTTCTCTTCAACAAAACTTTATGATACTTCCTTATGTGTGTGAATGTACAGAAGGAAGGATAGGGAATGGAATGTACCAACTTTTCTTCGTTAAACACCTCCACTACTTTTTTTTTTCTGCCTGATTGTTCATCTTGCGTTAAAAAAAAGATGAATGCATATCATGCTGTGATAATCCTTCTTTTTATGGTCGTGGATAAGTGCGATATGGAATAAGACTGTCATTCTCAATCCGTAAGTTTATGACTGCGGTTCCTAAAACATGACAGAATATTGCGATTGTTCAATTTTGTTTCAAAAGACTGTAAACGAGCGATTTCTGAAGTTCGTGGACTCTCTTTCATCGTATATTTCCGTCTGACTCTAGATTAGCACAAAATAAAGAAACAGCTGGTAAAAAAAAAGGACTATTTGGATTAATAGTTAGAAAGCTGTTACACGAACTACGCTCAATTCATTAAACTGGACAATTTTTTTTTTTTTTTTTTAATTTCTGAAACTTAATAGTAACTGTTCACTAATAGTAATAAAGTGTTCGTGAAAACCCACCAGGAGGGCATGTACCTCAAATTTTAGCTTTGATATTTTATTTGGACTACATTTCAATTGTTTGTAGTTTTTCAATTTCTTCTCAGTTGATGTAAATAAATAGAAATCAAAAGGGAAAAAGTATAAGCAGAGCAAAAAACATTTTTGAAAGTTAAAAGATTATTACAAAACTCTTCTAAAAATCTTATTATGTGTGTAGCTCTCGTTTCCATTTGTCAAATGCTGTGTTTGAATTTTGAATTTGGTTCAGGTATGGATGTTTGAAGTCCACTTCAAGCAGTAGGTCCCGGCCTAAACAACACCCCCAAACCAACCTCCAAAAAAATATTTCTCTTTTTCAATCATTTTAGCTCTATAGACGCCGATAATAAGCGGCATCTCTATATCCTTTCATTTGTACTTTGAAGTAATTTTTAACTTTTTTGTTTCATGTCCTCCTTTGGTAATGAAAAGAAAGCTACTGTTTTTAATATTCAAATCTACAGACTTCCGATCATAATAATCGTTTTTTCAGTGACGTTTAAAATCATTTTTCAAAAAATATATAGTATTAACATAAATTAACCCATTTGCGTCATAAAGAAATATGAAACGAAACATCATCCTCCATTTCTATTTTTTAAACTAACGAATAATGACAGTGAACGTCAAAGTTGAACGTATGCATACGGCTCCGGTGATAGTGACTAGGAAAATTGGGCATGTATTTATACGTTAATGAGGCAAATGAGTTAATATAAATTTGTATCATCAAATGATCGAAATTCGAGCATTATGATAGAAGTTTACTATGACGATTTACCAATCGACAATTGAACTTGAACAATCGATATTGCATCTAAATAATTTTGAAATATATTTCTTGGCGATATCCGTTAAATGAAGATGGCAAAACTACTCTCCTATCAATATTTTGATTAGCACCGAAATCGGGATTTAATTCCAAAATCTATCACTTAAGTTATTATAAAATACTGCTTTTAGAATTAGTTTAAGGCACCAAATTACATTATATCAGGCGAGAATAGGTAATTTCTCCCCTTATACTGAAAAAAAAGTCTTCAGAAGAGTCAATTGTTTTTAAAGATTTCCAACAAAATTTAAAAGTGTTTAGGGCTTTGGTTTGCCTGTCAGTCTGTCCATCCACACTTTAACTCCCGCAAATATTCATAGAACTCCTCGAAACTGATATGTATTATTCAGGTTTACTATGACATGTTCCTCACTGAAAATGAGATAAATACCACCAATCCAAAATTTCATTTCATTTTCTAAAAGTACACACATTTCCCCGTCAAATGATACTTATTACACTTTTTTTGCATCGATTAGTAACAGAGTAACGTCCAATGTTGCTTTTTTTTTTTTTTTTTCCCGAGTGTACATTTTAACCCCGATCGTAAGAAAAAAAAAAAAAAAAAAAAAAACTTTTATTTATTTTCATCAATTTCAGCAGTTTAGAAAAGCATGAAAAAATAAACATGTCTGATGGCAAATGTGAGAATCAAAAGAATATAATACCAATAAAGTTATGTAGAAAATAGGTTGGTTGGTTGTAGGATTTAAGGCCGATTGACTCCTGATGTGTCCTAGGCGGGGAATGCCCTCCGTGGGGGTCTTTCTAAGGGGTCCTAGCCCGTATATACGCGAGTTTCGGAGGAAACCACGGAAAACTCCGAACGGCTAGGTCGATGAGCGCGACCTGGGATCGAACCCGGCACCTCCCATCTACCAGCTTTGAGCGCAGAACCGCTCGGCCGCTGGTGGGCCGTAGAAAATAGGATAAAGTAAACATATCTAACAGAGTGAAGTTTGGTTAATAGGCGGGTCCCTTCAATCGCTTTCTGGGTTTGTGGTGTTTTTAATTTCAATACTTTAGTGTAACCACGTTTTCTAAAACTAGCTGTGAGGAACAGTCCAAAAGCTTGGAGGGGTGCCAAATTGACCGAGAGTTTGGGATTTGGAAAAACATCCAGTAACTCGACGCTCTCTCTTATCGCTTATTGAATCAGATGACTGTCTCCCCTATTTTATCACTGGACTCATTGAGTCAGAGCATGCGCTGAGGCTTTCATGGTCTCAAGAAAGGTCGTCGAAGAATAAACTCGAATGTTTGTCATTTTTCAGCAAAGGCAAAATATTGGTACAAAACTTTAAATAAACACCTTA
The DNA here is from genome assembly GCA_963930645.1 of Salticus scenicus. Taxonomy (NCBI): domain Eukaryota; kingdom Metazoa; phylum Arthropoda; class Arachnida; order Araneae; family Salticidae; genus Salticus; species Salticus scenicus. Next base: position 145,845,328 of record OZ005654.1, read on the forward strand.
AAATATTTTATTTTATATTTTATGGCGTTTATTCAAATTTTTATACCGATTACTTTTAAACACCAGCTCTGTGGTGCTTTCTTATAATAAAGGCAAAACATGCCATTTTACGCTAACTGTCGCTACAGTCGGCAGCAAAATTAATGAAGCACGAGCAATAATTTCTGTTTAAAAGATAAACACCTAATACTGTTTTGTTAAGTAAATATTTTACGAGTCAACATCTTAGTTTTATGCTGTTTATGAAAATGTAAGTTGGTGATAAAATTTAGCGATCAAACTAAAACAAATATATGTATATAAAAAATGTGGATGTGTGCTTCAACAATTTTGCCTCCGACTGTATAAATGTTATTCCTATCATATACTTTTCTCTTAAATGTACAGTCGGTAACAAAAGTTTCCGAACTCTAGCAAAAATTCCTATGTAGAAAAAGTACACATCATACGGTTCTGTTAAATAAATCCTTATCGAATCATGTTTTTAGACTGACTAAGAAGAGGATTCGGCAAGGATTTATTTAACAAGACCGTATGAAGTGTACTTTTTTTACGTAGGAATTTTTGCTAGTGTTCGGACATTTTTATTACCGACTGTATATAATATATTATCGTTATAATTCAATTACCTTGAAATTGTGTCAGCATGATTCAACTTACACCAAATTCTACTCCGAGAGATGTCGGCATTTGAAAAACTGTCATGCAAACTTACTTTATTACACATTTAGAGAAAAAAATGTATACAACGTTAGATTTATAATCTTTTAAAGAGTAAATCGTATTTATTTCTGTGTAAACAATATCTGTTTAAATGCATCAGAAGGTAAGTTTTTTTTTTTTTTTAATATTTTTTAAATGAATGTTGACTTATCCTAACAAATCTTTTGGTGGTTGTGAATATTTTAAATTAAAATACTTTGATTTAATATGTGTTTAAAAAGAACAAGAAATCTTCAGTTTGTATGGTTATCCTGATAGATTATTTTCTTATTTATACTTTGAGGTGAATTATTTTTTTATTATCATAATAAGCAAGATGCATTTAAATTATTAAAATGCTGATAAAAGTTTTAAGCACTAAGACGATTTAGCTATTAATTAAAATTCAACTTATGTATAATAATTAGAAGAAAGAAATTAAGAAATTGCTGGTTCTTATTAGTCGAGAGAATGTATTTTATAATTTTTCTTCTTTGAATTAATCTGATATATAACAATCTAGGTCTAGAAAAGTGCAATTCATTTGACTGGTAATTGCATTTATTGAAAGAATCTTGTGAATGCCTAACTGTATTTCAATCGGAAGTAAAAATGAAAAAGTTGAAATTACTTTTGTAGAAAATCATTTTAATACCGATAAAGCATAATATCTTTCTATCGATTGATCAACGAAGCATTTGAATTCACTTCCGCAGTAAAATGAATGATGAAATCTATTTCTTCAATCAAATCAAATCATCTTCCATTTTCGGACATGGAATGTTTCTAATGATTCCAAATCTACTTTAAATTGAAAATTTTAGTTTAATTAGATATCATTTATTTAAAATGAACATTAATACTACAACCTACCAATTCATTTAAATTGAAAATATATAAATGAGCGAAATAAGTAAGGCTGTCTGCTTGCTAATTACAGGACAGGATTTATTTTGTTTAAATAAATTGATTAGACATTTTGAAAAAATTTTATTTAAAATAATAATAATAATAATAATAATTTGCTAAACCGGTAAAATTTGACACACGTGTATTTTTAACGATTTCTGAAAAAAAAAAAAAAAATTGAAAAGTATATATAATTTCATTTCAATTGACTAAATATGTGTCTGCCCGCCCGACTATGTATGTTGGTATAGTGTCAGCTCTTGTATACTATATTGCCACCAAACTGATATACATGATCCAAGTTCACTGAAGCATATTCTCTATAGAAAGAACTGTATGATTTGTTCGCATCAACATGCGAATGAAATCAGAATACACGAATGGCAATTTTTACTGGCATTATACATACTAATTTAAGTATAACGAAATTAATACATATGATTAAGGTCTACTGTGAGTTATATAATTCAGAAAATAATGACAGAACGCCAATCCCCAGTTACAAGTTTTTATAAAAGAAATTGGATATAATATAGTTTATGGCAGTAATAGTTATAAAGGAAATTTTAAATTATATTATCTACTTATGATTGAACTAAATTTTAAAAATCTAAAAGTACATATACAGTTTGCAGATTCATATGAGTATATGCATTAAAAAAATTCGAATACATTTGTTTTTAATTAATGTGTTACATGTGTTTTCAACTATATATATTAAGTGTTCTTTGGGTCAAGTCCTCTTCCCCGAACATATTATGATAACCTATTGTAAATTACTAATGTTATTCAATGTTTTAATACATATTTATTATACAGTAAACAAAAATTATTTTTTTAAAATTATAAAGCCAAGAATTTGATCCCATACACTCACACTTTCTATTGTTACAAATATACACGTCTACATGCTTTCATTTCATTTCAATTTTTTTTATCTTTTCTTACCTTTTTTTTGGTAACTAATGAAAATAATACATTATTCCACAGAGGTCAAGTCTGTTGTTAGGTATGTAGGACATTCATTATTATTATTATTATTATTTATTTATTTATTTATTTTTTTTTTTTGAGTGGAAAACAATCTATTTTAATACACATATATTTTCTTTTCTTTATAAATAAACAATATCTTATTGCTGATTCAACAATGTCTCATTCTTTGATTTAAACAATATCTCGTAATATTTGAAAGTGTAATAAGATTACTGAAAAAGTTTATACGTTTTCAAAATAATAATAATAATTTCAAATTAACAGCAAATGCATTTATATTCATAACCTGCATGCACCTAAAAGCTAACAGAAATTATCTATAGAGACCATTGATATGGTAATAAGACACAGATTGATCATCGAGGGAAGAAAAGTGATTCATTTTTACTCCGTGAAAAACTCTCTAATGGCTGTCTGTCTTTACCGGAGTAAATACACACAGGAATACACACGGAAAATTTAGCAAATACAACTTAAGAATAATTTATGTACTAAAGGTGAATGAAAAACTTCAGGTATTGTTTCAAATTGATTTTTCTTTCATTTTTCTTTTTTCTTTTTTACTATATCTATTAATTTAGTTAATATTTAAAGTTAAAATCTTTTTCTGCGCCGCAGCTAACTATATTTTAAAGAATTTTGAAAATTCTATATTACTTACTAATATAAAATCTTAAAAAATGTCAAACTTTAAAAAAAGTATTCCATTAAAAACCAAAACAGTTTTTAACCCGTTAGTACTCGCTAGTTGGTCGATTTGCCGCCCATCCTTCAGTTTTTCCAGTTTTTTTTATTCAATAGCCACCAAAAAATTTTACAAGTTGCATTTGATATACATAAAACGCGAATAAAATCGATATAACGTCGATCACATCACTTCTTAAAATTATCGGTGACAGTTAAATAAAAAGTTCGCAATCTGTAATAGGTGGCGCTGTCGATAGCGACTACTAACGGGTTAAACCCTAATAATAACAATGTAATTGATTATAAAAGATATATTTTTCATAATTTAGTCAAATATAATTTACTTAAGATAACTTATCCAATTCATTTTTTCATATATTTATTAGAACAATTAAAAGCCACCCAATATTTCGACATTTTGAAAATTCATCAACATTATATTCTATTACTATTTCGGAGTTTTATACTCTCTAATGGCTGATACTAAAAAAATTTTTCGGCATTAAAAATCCTTACTCGTTAACATGGGGATGATAGCTCTATAGGAATTACTATATGTATAATAGAGATAGACAAGCGCATAAGAAAAGCACTCCCCTCCATTGAATATGGGGAAAAAAAATAAATAAATAATGCCAAATAAAAGAATCATCCCTTTAAAAACCTAAATTTATGTCTTATAAATACTCATTATTAGTGATTTTTTGTAATTTATGTTGATGATTAGTGAATATTAATTTATATCTAATTATTTATTAATTTTATTGAGAATAATTTCAAGCCGTTTTTTAAAATGAACGTTTTTGTGCCACTCCCATGATTTCTGAATTGATGCAAGCTTGTTTGTAATTCAAATTCTCATCGGATTTTTGTTAGGTAAATCACATATTTGAAATATAATTCTCCGCCTAATTATACATCTTCAGCCTATAATCACGATTAAACTTTAAAATAATCTATACCGATTATTACTTTTATTATTATTATTATTTATATGTTTTAAATTTATTTACGACAATTTTAAGTTGGACTTTTGATTACATTTTTTTTTTTTTTTTTTTAGGAGTAGCTTTTAAATAATCTCTGACCAATTTTTCATTTTTTTCAATTGACGAATTTGACAGAAATATTCTTGTACTGCTATGCCTACAAAAATACGTTTGATTAGATAAATGAGTAATTTTGCTGTCAACATCGAGGTTATCAAAACTCTAATATATTTCTGAATTATTATGGATTGGTTTAATCAATCATCATTGTCAATAAATATATCCACTGCAATTTGAAATCATCAAGGTCATAATGGTCTGCTATGACGCGAAAGTTATTACTATCATTATCATTTATTTTTATTTTATTTATTTATTTATTTATTTTTTCAGAAAAAAATAAAAGAAGAGAAAGTATATGTTCTATATTATCACATGCATGTTTCTAGCATGCACTAGCTGGCACTGCCCATTTTCACCATTTATAAATATATTATTTTTATAATACTATCTTTATTTTTAAATTCCTATATTTATTATTTTCCCTCAAAAATGTGAACAGTTATCATTTGCTACAAATGAGTTTATATATATATATATATATATATATATATATATATATATATATATATATAATTGTAAAGCATAATCCTAGAATGGCAATACTTTTAAAACAAAAAAGAAAAGTGGCTATTCTAAGAAAAGAACCTGCAGCAGGCTTGACAGTTTCTCTATGAAAATGTACATTTTCCATCGAATGACTTCTAATGTCACGTTAAGACTACAGAAATTCATTTGGGCATTTTTCTAAAAGTGATTTCCTTCTAACATGTTATAAAATTACTTTGATTTTAATTATATTAAGACACTACGCCATTTTGACTTATTTACCGTGAAATTCTAAATTGCATGCATAAAATTTTAATGAAAGTGTAATTTCAGAACTTTTTTTTTTTAATAATTTCACCACTTTTTAATTTCAAAAATTTTAAAACGTTTGCTTAAGAAAAATGTGCACATTAAATAAGGCTTATGTATCAAATCTAATGCCTCTATGCCTCTAGCTACATTATTACTGTAGAAATCACAGCAAAATTTAATTTCGAAAGACTTTCTTTTACCGCTTCCCACTGCGCATGTTCTAGAGATGTCACACTCCCACAGTACTTCAACCCTGGTAATATGTAGTTAATGTGTCAAGTTTGGTTCAAGTGGTTAGGTGGTTTCGAAGAAGATGTAAGACACACCTACATACGTACAATGGTTTTTATTTATGTACAAAGATTATCAGATTGTTGACCAGACTCAAATTCAATTGGTATTTTTATTTATTTGTTCAATTATATTATTATTATATTATTATATCATTATTTATTTATTTATTTATTGGAAGGGGAAATACACCAAGCCCTACGCAAAAAACAATTTATTTTATGGTAAAAGTTTATTTGTGTAAGTTATGTATATCCGCCCGAACTTGAAAAATATAATGAAACATCTCTAAAGGCTAATACCTATTAAAGAACTATCTCTATTAAAGTACAATTTTTTTAGATCCCGAAATTTGCTTACAATATTAAATAGTAATTAACTCTGAAGGTTTATGTATAAATGTATACTTTTCTCAACACTTTCGCGACCGCTGACGTAGAGATTCACGTCATTTGAAAATCTGTAACTCCACCAGCAGGCGTTTCTTTCGACATTTGTATGTTATTTATTCCTTAAGAATATACCCAATGTTCATATTTGTACAATCAATATACTATGGATACAAATTCTTTGGTTAGATTGCCTATAATTATAAATGTATATCCATTTGTATTATGAATGTGAATAATTTTTTTTTTTTTTTTTTTTTTTTCTGAAATATTATATATTTTGCGAGACTAACGCCCACAGGCGGACTTTGCTGTCAAAAAGACAACAACATACGGTCGCGAAAGTGTTAAAAGTCTAATTTTGCAGGAACAAGTAATATAACTTTTCCTATGATTGAACTCAAAATTTCTCATCTTCTGATTAAAATTAATCTGCGTATATAGATATTGTTTCCCCTATTTAAAAAAAAAAAAAAAAAAAAAAAGAAGAAGAAGAAGAAGAAGTGTAAAGGAAATTAATGCCGGAGTATTTTATTGAAAAAGCATTTTAATAGTTCGGAGTAAAGTGTTCACTGATTAGATCAAATGATTTTCTTATTCCTTTTTTTCCTGCTTTAGAGGTTAAATCCTGATCAGATTTTGAACAGCTCCTATTAGATAAATATTTCCTGCCAAAAAACTTAGTGAAATTAATAGATTAATAGAAACTTCTGTTCTTTTAAGAAAAAAATGGTAAACTGAACAATTTGATACGGAATGCAAATGAATTCTAAGAAAGTAAAATTGTAACTGAAGAACATTTAAATTCTAAATAAATTATTATCAGTGATCATTACAAAACTGTGCAGACACATAATGTAGTTTTTAACAAATAAAACCATTTAACTTACAGGTTTTGCTTCCCTCTTTTTTATCTGAATTGTATTTTGATAAGCCATTTTTTATTTTTATTTATTTATTTATTTTAAACACCCGCAAGTACATATATTTAATAATTTTAAGCTAATATAGCGTTAGTTTTATCAGAAATATTTGATGATATTGGCTAAAACTTTTCAATTTTTTTTTTTTTTTTTTTTTACTCACTGTAAATAAATGTTTCTTTTCATGTTAAAAGAAATAAATTACATAAAAAGTTGTAAGCACTTTATTATCGTTATTATTATTATTATTATTATTGGCTAGCAAATAACAACTCAGAAAAAATTGCCGGGAAAAAACGTAAAAAACACATAAAAAATAAAATTTCTAAATATCGAATGGGAATATCAAAAATCTTAATAACGTATGATGCAAATCTACATGCATTCGGTTATCTATAATAATAAAAAAAATTAATTAAAAAAAAATCAGAACTGTAGGTGCCATAGATTTTCTGTACATCATAAATAGACAGACAGTCACTTTCTTTTATTAGCATAAATATTTTTTCTCCATCATTTTATTCCTCTCCGATGTTTGTAGTCATTTTCTATATTTTTCAAATACCACTCGAAAAATAAATAAATAAAGTCAAATATCATACTCGGAAAAGTAGCTAATATCTTTGTTAGCGGAGAGAGAGTTTTCAGATTTCTTTTTCCTCTTTCATAATTAATGATATGATACTGGTCGTACTCGTAACATAATTCGTTTGATAAGTTTTGTCCTATAAATAGATTTAACCCTTTTAACGTTCACTACTTAATTTATTTTAAAAATTACTAAACTAATTTTAAGAATGGCTTTTAGACACATAGCTGATCATAAATATTTAAAAAATAAAAAATTAGCATTGTTCCTTTTCGAGAAATTTTAGGTTTGAAACATCTGTAAGTAAACCTTATTAAGTTCAAATAATATTTAATTTAATAAATAAATCACTTTATAAGTAAACATTATCGACAACAAAAACTCGTAAATGTTGCGTAGATCCCAAGAATTCAATTTATTCCGGAGTATTTTAACCCTTTGCAGCGCAATGTAATTCGTATCATTTAAATTACACTGCCACCAGAATTTTCGAACATAATCAAAATAGAAGAAATTTTAAATTTTCACGTTTAAAAAAATGGCCTTTTCTTCTATGTTATAAATGTAAAATTTTGCTAAAAAATTTCCGGGATGAGTTTTTGCACTTGAGAATCATAATTAGGTGTTCCATCAGCGGGAACACTGCGAGTGAAAGGGTTAAGTTGAAAAATCTTAACAAATTCAAATGTCATTTATTTCTCTTTATTTTTTAATGAGAATGATTAAACTTCCAAGATAGTACTTAAAAATTTTTCAATGCACCACTATGTATTAAAAGCAATTTTTAAATTGTCGAATTGTAAAAAATAATCAAAAATTTCTCTTTCATAACAGCTGTATCAAATCTTCATCTGAAAATGTAATAATTGTTCATTTTAGTGCATGAGTAGTTCGAATATTTTAAAACGATTTTCATAAACTATAATAATAAGTAACATGCTACAGTAGATTTTTGTTTTCCGAGTTGCTGTCTGTATAAATTATTATTTGCTCGATAATGGTGTTTCTTTGTAACACCTACAAGTTATTGTTTTCAATCGGTGAAAAAAGTGTTATCACCCAGAAACTGGATTAAAATATGAAGTTTTTTCATATTAGGAAATAGGTTATATATTATAACGAAAAATATAAATATATAAAAAGAGATTCTCCTCCGCCACATGCTCTCGCTAACCACTCCCCTCAAAATAAAATGTTTGTGCCTTATACATTTGTTCTGATTCGTCTAGTCTTTTAAAAGAAATTAATTATTTAAAATATCTCTCTCTTTCCCGAAGCTATAATCGCTCTATCATCGATAAAGCTTTATATAAATTCTAAAGGCCTAAACGTTCTGTTTACAAATTGAATAATCACGATTTCAACCTTATAGTTTTACCTTTTTATTCCTCCCCTTTTTCTAAAATTCTGTCACGGTTTAAATTTAAGGTCATTTTCAAACACGTTAGCAAAATTAAATTTTCTTCTTTTAAAAGAAGAAAATTTAATTTTCTCTCTTTCTTCTGAAAATAACCTGTCATTTATTTCATTCCTTGTTCTTCATGTAATTTTGGTTACATTGGTGAAACTAGGAGGTGTTTAAAATATCGAATAAATGAATGCCGATGGAATTTTTGTAATGATAGGATCTCCAAATCTGTTATTGCTTCTTACTTGTGGTCTCATAGTCATTGTTTTGACTTTTCTAAAAGTAACATCATTTCTTCTCCTAAACTCTCTTCCCATTTCGATTTTTACGAAGCTTTTTACGTATTTCAAAACACGAAAAAACTTATTAATGACATTTCTTCGACGCTTTTCTTGTTTGATGCTTAGAAGTTAGTCATATAACTTTCTTTCATTTTTTTTTTTCCCTCCGTTTGCTTTTGCTTTATTTTTATTTTTATTTTTATTTAAATTTGTTTTATTTTATTTTATTTTATTTATTTATTTCTGACCGATTCTTTTCTTTTTATAATTCTGGTCACACCAGTATTTGTATTAACTTTCGGTTTTATTTGTTTTACTTCATTACTATAATCGGATTTTCGTTCTACCGCTTTGTTTTGAAGCACTACTTTGTTCACCTGACAAAATGTCTTGCTTCATTTCGACCCGAAACAATTATCGAGAGTTTTTTTTTAATTTTATGGTGTTTATTTAAAAAATTTTATTTATAACTTACGTCTCATGGACTTAAATTATTTGAAATACCTATAGCATCTACAATGCACTCTACATTCGATTAAGATAAATTTGGTAGGCATGTTACCGTTGCAAAATATATAAAGGTTTTTATAAGTGTAGGATATGTATTTCTTTTTTCTGTACAAGGATACAATGTACACTACGATCTATCAATTCAAATTATTTAAAGTTAATTTTAGAAATATTAAATTGTTTAAAACAGAAGAAAATAAAATAAATAAATAACTGATGCATAAAAACTGTTTTGCTAATGTATAATTCTTATGGAAAGGATATAGGTATTACTAATAGTTCTTTTACAAGGAATTTACACATATGACTTACACATATGAATTTACACATGAAGGAATTTACACATATGACTTTTTGTTGGGGCTATCACTTTGTACTAGAGCTTTTTATGAGGTTGAAATTTATTAAATTATTTAAAAATGACTGAAACGCATATGTTGTGAAGTTTTGCTACAGTTATTGGAAAATGTGCGCTTCAGATACATATTCTTTCATAGGTACAATGTACACATAAAAGAAATTGGTAGTACGGTCCGTTGTACAAAATTACGATGTGGTGACAGATACGTATGTGACACTTTCGTACGAGGGTATTGGTAACATTTCCGTACAAGTAACGCATTTTTGTAGTTCTGTACAAGTTTCGTATTGATAACATTTCCGTACAAGTAAAGGTGTTATGAAAGTTAGAAATGTGTTTTCAAAAAAATCTAGTAGCATTTCCATACAACATATGTCTTGCTTAATTTGAGGATTGTTGTTCTAAGGGTTTGTGCCCATACAATACAAACTTTACAATTATCTTTTTGTAAATGTGCATGGTACTTATTTATGGCCAAAACGAGAATGAGGTGTATTTTAACATGGTCACACGTTACACTGCATTCAACATAAATAATTTAATATATATTAATAAGATGCTTAAAAACAGAATTACAGCAGAAAATAGTGTCTAAGTGCATAGAATTAACCCGTTAGTAGTCGCTATAAACAGCGCCACCTATTACAGATTGCGCACTTTTTATTTAACTGTCACCAATAATTTTAAGAAGTGATGTGATCGACGTTTCTTCGATTTTATTCGCGTATTATGTATATCAAATGCTACTTCTAAAAATTTTTGGTGGCTATTGAATAAAAAAAATCTGTCAACACTGAAAGATGGGCGGCAAATCGACCAACTAACGGGTTAATAATTAATTTATAGGGCTACACAATTCCGATATCCTATGTAATCATTCGATTATTTGTAAATTCGGAACAAATATTTGTATTGCATGGATTTAACGACGTAGTTTCTGGTGTATATAATGTTTGTTGTAGGTCGTGTACAGGTATACATAAAAGAATACGAACTCGGAGCAAAATACTAAAACACACTCCACTTTTGTTTATTAATTGATTTACCTACTGATTTAAATTAGCTTAATAACTTTTAAATGCTCGGTTGGTTGGGTTTTACGTCACACTAGTGCTGCGTAGATGGGCAATTGGCGACTGTCTGGGAGTCACCCCAAGAGGTGGTCCGGAGACATGCCATCCCAATTTTGATTCTCCATGGAATTGATGGCTCTCCCGCTTCGGTGACCCCCAGAGGTATAATTTTTGATGGAAGCATGGAGGACATTGCGGCCACGACAGATTTTACGTGCACCAGCCACCATTAGTCTACACGACGGTCTTTGGCCAGCTGGAGTACCGAACCCGCAATCTTCCAATTACGAGGCCGGCGCTCTGCCGACTGGGCTACCGCGGCCCTTTAAATGTTTGGAAAATCGACTGACATGTTTTAACAGAAAAAAAAAAAAAAAAAAAAAAAAAAAAACGACGTACAAAACAGTTAAAGGAGAATATTAAAAGTTCTTTAGCAAAAATGCAAAAAGATTGATTCTGTTTAATAAATAGACAATTTTTACGATTTTTCTTTCTTATTTATTTTATAGTTTATGCAAATACAAAAAAATAAACTTTGAAGACAATAATTTCTTTCGCGAGAATTAGACATTTCATAAATTTACTTTCCGTATTTGTACAAAATGTATGAGTAATATATTCAAGTAAACGTTTTTTTAGATTTTGAATGGAAAATGTTAATTATTTTCCCTAGCAAATAGCACTTTTCATGTAGAATATAGAATTTCTTTCACACCGTAAAGCGTATGATTACAAGAACAGCTGTTCGTTTTCGAATGCTCCGTGGGTTTTTTAGTAGATTGTCAGATGAATATTTATAATTCTATGTTTTACTAAACAGGTGTGTGGTTGGCATATTCTTCCATTTCATTTTTCGTCCTGAACTTAGTAAATATATTGCATATATTTTTGTGAATTATTATTATTATTATTATTTTTTAATCAGCTTTCTAAATGATCATAGTATTAGTGTATTTACTACGGAAGGAAAAATAAATATGTAGGAAATTTAACTCTTTTCATTTAAATGTGTTTAATTCATTTTATTCACTAAATGAGTTATAGAACATATTTAGCTGCAAGAAAAATATTTACGCATCCGGTTAAAGAATATTTATACATCATTCGAATTTCTGATTATTTTATTATAACTAATTGTTTGTTTATTTATTGATCAATAGGAATAGGAGCTGCTTGTTTAAATATCTCGTTTAATAATAATAATAATAAACTTCCAATACATTTAGTTCAACCACTACATAAATAAAACTATAACAACTATTTATTAATTGTGCAATCATATTTCCTATTAGTATTAAATTCATTGCATACATAATTGCACTTTAAGAATGGTTTACTACACAACAACAAAAAATAATAAAATAAAATAATTATAGTGCGTAACAACTACAGAACAATTATTACCCACTACTATGCGTATTACAGTAAATTCTCTTTGGATGTACTATGGCATGAAGACATATAAAATTAACTTAACTAGTCAAGACTTTTGTCAGTTTCTTTACACTAACCGCCTCATATATATTAAGTTTTTAATGTCCCATTTTATTATTATTATTATTATTATTTTTCACCAAAACATGGTAATTTCACCTGTACATTCTACATACTTTAACTATAAAATTCGGTTGCTCTCAATCTTTCTGCATTTTAGAGATATTACGGTTAGTTTCTTCCCACTTCCCCATACGTTTAAACACAAACCCATGTGCTGACCAATTCCCCCCAAAACTTTTTAGTGTATTTATCTATATTTATATTTATATTTAATTTTATTTTTTGTGTGTATAATGGTAGGGGTGTAGGGGGGGGGGTTAGACACAGAAGATCCTAAAACATGTAAATGCTTGAAATGTGTAGCAAGGATAGCATATGTTTATGATGCTCATTTTAATTATCCATATTCTTTGTACAAGAATTGATATATATTAATGGAGGTATAAAAGTTTCTTGCGCAAAACTGAAAAAAAAAAAAAAAAAAAAAAAAAATGTACGATTTTTGTTTATAAAATACATGATTTTCAAACCAATGCTAAATCATTAATAAACTTGACATAGTACCGTAGAGAAAACATGCTACAATTACGATACAAAAATGTTGAATAGATGATAAAATATGATCACTTTTACTAAATATTTTTTAACTGCGAATGTGGAAGCGTTAACAAAAATTTTTTTGAATGTTTTATTAGTCAAATATATTGATTTACTCTGATGGAAAAATTTAAGGAATTACCATTAAATTTTAGAAAGTTATCGTTGATAGAATATGTTAAATTGCAGTTGCTCTAAAAAAGGAGAAGATCGATAAAGGAGTTTTCTCCAAATTTTTATTTTTAATTAACTAATTTCAATATAGTATATTCTAATTAAAAATGTATTCGATTGTGTGCTGTGGCAGATTCTGACTAACACTGTTTAAAATCTTCTCTTGTGTTACAATTAATTTTTGAATCACCTCAAGAATCTACCATTAATCTTAGAAAAAATATAAATATGATATAAAATATATATGTATTTACATTTTCCCCAAGTATGTCTTTTTTCGACCTATATATCCCAATGATACACTAAAGTATCTCTCCATTAAATCGTCATTGGTTACAACGATTTGGAGGTAAGCACAATTTTTATTGTTTTTATTTTCAAAAAATCATAACTAAAAAGCATGTTTGAAAGACATTTTCTGTTTGTCTCATAATTTGGTTCATAAAGGGTTAAATTTAATTTACTTTAATTATGGGTTAAATTTTTGTCCCCTGTCGGGAACTCGAAAAGACCTGGTGTCCATGACTTTTTATCACTGCCAACGGCAATCTCCAGTAGACTCGGAGCGATTTTATCAGTATTAAAAATGTTTGTTAAAATTGCAACCATTTCTGTAGTAGTTTTTTTTTTTTTTTTTTATCATGCCATCATCAGTTTAATTTAATTTGTTTATTTGTTTTATTATTCTCCATTATTTCTCGTTTCTTATTTCTAATTCTAATGAATAATTGTATTTTTAGATTTCTTTATTAGTTAACATGCGTTTTCATTTTATGATCGGAAAAGAACACTGAGAACCTCTCAAAAAAGAATCATTAGCATTCTATTTGTTTTCTTTGTATTGTGATAGTATTCTTTTAAAAGTATACAGAAGCTACAATTCTCGCTTTCTTTACAAAAATCCTTTGTTTGCCTTCCGTTGTTAACCACTGCATGTCTCTTTTCATGCGATGTCAGGTATTGCATACTTTCATCAGGCGGCATCGCTTCTTACAAACGAGAATTAATTGTCAGGAATTGCATGCTGTCTTTGTTTGACTGTCACGTGTCAAGACTCAAGTTCGCAAGATTCTTCTAAAACCACTGTTTTCATCACATCTTTTTTAACTCCCTTTTCTATTTTTCTTTTCTTTTCTTTTGCGAAACAATCACATTGATGAAGATAATTTGTAACTTACACTAGATTTACAATACAAGTCTTTCAAAGCAAAATATCCAGTTTCGGCACCTATACATCCAAAATCTATTTATTGAATGGATTTTTTATTGCTTCTTCCACACTTTTTTTGCTCCCTTACTTGCACAAAAAAATGCCACTTATCACTTCTTCTCAAAAGGTGAGTTTCTTTATTCTGAGGTCATCAAGAAAGCAAAACAGGACTTTGGTTGGATACAGTTGTCAAAGCTCTTGACATGAACTGTGTCTGATATTTGCATGACAAAACGGAAGAAAAGAAGTATGAGCATTGGTAATCCTTTAATGATCCCCGCTTGCACTCAGCTTTTCACTGGGGTGAAATATAACCCTATGGACCCAGGTGCTTCCATTTTTCTCTTTGCTAGTCTTTTGTGTAAGAATGAAAGAGTTTATGGATTCTTTCAGAGTAATATGAAAAATAGTTGCGCTTAAAAGCGAGATGTCTGTTATTATGTACATTTTTGAAATTTCACATTTTTTTTCCCTCTTCTTCAGAAAATGAATATGGAATTTTAATAATGTTCGAAAATTATATTATTTTAATCTTATATTATTCGATTTTTAATCTTTTAATGCATTTTTCCCTCAAAACATGCATGTAAGATTGTGATGCTTTTCGTATTTTAT
The DNA here is from genome assembly GCA_963930645.1 of Salticus scenicus. Taxonomy (NCBI): domain Eukaryota; kingdom Metazoa; phylum Arthropoda; class Arachnida; order Araneae; family Salticidae; genus Salticus; species Salticus scenicus. The sequence goes on from OZ005654.1 coordinate 145,860,450, forward strand.
CTAAACAGTGTTTAAGAAAAGTAGTATTAAAGTTTAAATTCTTACTATAATAATAATAATAATAATAAACTGATTTAATTCAAAAAATATCTTTTCTAATTTAACAATCTAGACTCCGGAATTAATTTAACAATCTGCATCCTGAAATCTAGAGCCTAATTTATACAATCTGTGCCCGAATCCCTAATCTACCTAATGAATTCTATATACCTCTTTTTCCCTCATTTCCAAACTGTTACTTATTTGAATTTTACATTTTAGCCAGCGAGACTCGCAAATATTAGTATAGAGTTTAAAGAATTATGCAGTGCCATAAATAATTTTTATTTTACTATATCCAAGCGCTGTGTAAATAAATATTGTTTTCTTACATAAAAAATGTAATACTTTCCCTTTTTTTTAATAAAGCGGATTTGAGTAGCTTCAAATTCCAGATTCAGACTCTAAAACCAAGCCTTATTGTCTAAATTGAATACAGCCTGGTCATAGCATGGATATTTCTCTACTCCAATGTAAATTATAATTACCTAAGGTGAAAAACTGGGTTCTACACCACATTAGGGCTACGCTATCGGCGACGGTCTCGAACTCACACCTAATGGTCCGGAGACATCGCAATTTTGGGATGGCACCCATCTCTCCTATTCGGAGACCCTCAGAGGTATAACTTAGGATGAGAATAATATGGAGAACATAACCAGGATTGAAACTTTTCTGGGTCTACCCCTGAATTCACGATTTTTGAAAATTTTCCTGTTTCTAAATTTTATGTTGTATATATATATATATATATATATATATATATATGTGTGTGTGTGTGTGTGTGTGTGTGTGTATGTGTATTCATTGAAATTTCTTATTTTAAATGTTTAACTTGCCTTATAATGAATTTGCCTTATAATGCATAACTTTCAAATAGCACTTATTGTATTGTAGGTATAAATAAATACTCTTAATAATAGTCAAATGATATATCATTTAAAAAACATTCCCTCGCCATTCATTCTATTTGCAAGTACAGTTTTCAGGATCTTTGCATGCCGTGTAATTTCACTCCCTGCATAGTGGACACGACGGATTTTACGTGCATCAATTTAATGTGTTAGTGCTTCTTCTTAAAACTATACGCTTGTTCATAGGTTAAAATTAATATTTAGTTTGTGAAAATAATTTAATTTGTGAAAACTGTATGGTAGTTTCCACTGGATACATTAATTTGGATAAAAGTTCATTATTAAAAAACTCTGTATTTTAATACACTTAGTATTTGCTTTAATTGTATTTTTTTCTTTCTTTCTATAATAAAACTTTTAAATAACTTGCATGCTAAATTTACTATATATTATAATACTCTTTCTATGTTCGAATTCCATTGAAATTTTCTCAGAAGGTACGTAACTCTCTTATTTCTAAGAACGAAAATTCCAAATCACTTAGGAATTAGATTAAAAAAGCTGAGTCAAATGTTCAGATATATCTTTTTTTTTTTTTTTTTTTTTTTTTTAATACGTCACAAAATTTGGTAGGCAAATCATTTTCGCACTTTCTTATAGGTAGAATAAATTTGATTTGAATTTAACTGAACTGCAGAGAAAAGGTTATTTTTCTCTCTCTCTCTCTGTTTAAATCTGCAAAATGTAATGTAATATTGTAGTACATAAACTTATAAATAAAACAGTTTATAATAAGCAATTATAAAAGTCACTGAAGTGATTTGTGAGTAATTAACCCCTTCCAGTACGACTTAGCCACGGATATTTTTGCATGAGACAACCATGATATAATTTTTATTTAAAAGTGATTATGTGTTAATAGTTTCATGATAGTGACAAAATTTGTAAAACACTTGTAAGTTCATACGCGCCTGGTTTAAATTTTGGAGGTGCTAATTTTTTGTTTCCGCGTGCTTTATATTTAGTAGATTGTGAAACTTAAGTAGTAACAGTCAGCGAATTTTCAAATCGATCTTACTGGATTAGTTAACAAAGTAAAGGAATTCAGAAGCAAAAGCAGAAAAATTGTGAAGGCGTTTGAAAGTTTATCTATTTTTAGAATTATTATTATCATATTCAACGGTAACTTTAGTCACAGACGAATATAGTTCGACGTGGAACGATTTGGCATAAAAATCATTGGCGAGCTAGAGTCGTAATAGGACTGTGTGAATTGAAAAGTGAATTACAAGTTAGACACGGACAATAATGACGAATAAATTCATCATTGAAAAAAAACAAAAAAATGGTATGGCATGAAAAATCAATCAAAATTTAGACTTATCACTCAACAGTAAATAGCATGAAAAATCAATGATGAGCTAGACTAGTTATTGAATGGTATGGTATGAAAAAACAATAACGAGATAGATTCGTCATTTTACCGAAAGGAGTCATTGATATTTTTGATAAAATAACTTTTTAATATTTGAATTTGTATCCTTAATTAATTAATTAAAGATAGTATTTCAATTTTTCTAATTACCAAATGTTACAAGTAAATCTATGTTCACAGAAAAATTGCTCAGACTAATCCCTTTGTGGTAGAACCTAGTCAATGATTTAAAGCATAAAACCAATTATTCATATCTTCTTAGAGGATACATCACCTACTGTTGCTGGTAGCCAAATACCATATTATTACCTCATATTACTTAACGTTTGTTAATTTTTAAATGAGAAAACAGAATTTAAAAGTATTCATTAGGTAATAAGTAATTTCCAGAAAGAAATCACATGTAGAATAACATGGAGTTAGAATACCGGTTACGTTAGGTGAAGTATCGTATTATATACTTTATTTAATATTTATTTTTTAAACTTTACTAGCTTTTGTATTTAGCATTTCAATATCTCTGTTTGGCGCCTGCAGCTAAATTTCCTCCATGTTTTTCGCGGATCATTAATCAATCGGTACTGACATTTAAAATTAACCTGTCTCCAAACTTTGGTAGCATTCTGCATACGTATATGGCTAATAAAAACTTTGATTTAATATTATCTTTTTTTCTCATTTCAGGCAGTCATTCGCAAAATAAAAGTTACATGTAAATGCCACGGTGTCTCTGGCTCTTGCTCTCTTGTAACCTGCTGGCAGCAACTGGCTCCTTTTCGAGAAGTTGGAGACTATTTAAAGGACAAATACGACGGTGCTACCGAGGTAAAGATCAACCACCGTGACAAACTTCAGATCCGGGATCCTCGGTACAACTTGCCAACTGCTGAGGATCTCATCTACATTGACGAATCTCCCGATTATTGTTTGCGGAACGAGCGAACCGGCTCTTGGGGTACTACAGGCCGCATTTGCAACCGGACCTCCTTGTCGACGGACGGTTGCAATCTCATGTGCTGCGGAAGAGGATACAACACCCACAAGACTACCCTAAAGGAGCGCTGTAAATGCAAGTTCCACTGGTGCTGTTACGTAGAGTGCAAGACGTGCCATTATGTCGTCGACATACAGACTTGTAAATAGAGACAATTTGTGGTGATTTATGCCAGTGAAAGAAAATCTTAAGTATTATGAAAGAATCTTTGTATCAGAAAAGTCTGTTTGTAATGTCACATGATCATTCATTTTTGGAATCCTGTTTTTTTTTTTTTTTTTTTTTTTTTTTTTTTTTAACATTTTGGTTTATAATATACAGGGTGGCCATAATTCAACTGACAGTGCTTACCGTGTTCTGTAGTGTGATCTGATTGCAAGAATGGTACCGAACTGTGTAGGAAGATTGAACAAGCCGGGGAACGAGGAATACCGTATATATATATATATATATATATATATATATATATAATAAAAAGAAAAAAAAAAGAGTAAAAAGAGAAAGAAAAAAAAAGAGAAAGAAATTCCACAAAATATATCTGTACTGATAAGTATAAAGGATTAAAGTCCAAAAATGTCGATTTTGAGTTAAGTACATAGTCAGACTCAGAAAAAAATTCTCTATCGATTGGTATAACGGATTTAAATCTATGGCATTTAGCCTTTGAGAAAATTCATTGCTAAAAAAAAGATTCAAGTCAGAAATTTAGCATTAATCTTTGGTATAAAATATTTAATTCATTTTTTTCCCTTTATTAAATGGAGGTTGACAATCACTGAATGGTATAAAGCGTATAAACTAACATAATCCCTTTTCCCTAATCGATTCTGCTGATTAGTTTTTAGTTAGTTTAACTTTATTTTTCGTCTCCTGAAAAATCAAGAATATGGACTTAAATCCTTTATACTTATCAGTACAGATATAATAATAATAATAATAATTAATAATTAATAATTAAAGAAAAAATAAATTCCAAATTTTACCAATAGGGGGAATATGTGGCACTGTTTTTCTAAGTAAAGTTTTTCTCGCTGACAAGTTAGCGCGGTGTCTGCACTTTCAAAGTGATAAATGGGATAAAAGCAGTACTTAAAAAAAAGTGCGCAGTCATCAATTTTACACTATAAATTGCGAAAAAAAGCTTTACTTAGAAAAACAAGGCCACATATTTCCCTAGCAACAAATTTTAAAATTAGAAAAAAATTAAAAAATTAAATAAAATAAAAAATGAAAGCCTTCGATTTTCGCCTTGTTAATCTTCCTACAAACTTAGAAGCCATTCTTGCCATTAGACCGCACTACAGCACATTGTAAACAGTGTCAATTTAATTATAGTCAACTTATATAATTAAAATGACCTACCATTCATAGATATAGTAATAAGACATAGATTGATCATTGAGGGGGAAAAAGTAATTCCTTTTTGCTCGGAGAAAGACTCTCTAATGACTGTCTTTTCCCAAGCATAGATATAGTAATAAGACACAGACTGATCAGCGAGAGGGAAAAAGTGATATCTTTTTTTTTCGGGAAAAGTCACTCTAATGGCTGCCTTTCCCCGAGTAAATCACACACAGGAATACACACGGATAATTTAGTAAATAAAATTTATGAAAACTTTATTTACTAAAGACTGAATTAAAGACGCCAGATACAGTTTCAAATTCATTTTTCTTTTTATTCTTTTTTACAATACTCTCTAATGGCTGATTTTAGAACTTTTTTTCGACATCAAAACTTTTTGCTCGATTACATGGTGTTGATAGATCTAAAAAAATTACTATATCTATGTTCCGAGTAAATAAATACAGGAGTACACACGAATAATTATTATGGAAATTTTATCCGTTTAATAATAAAAAGTATAATTATCTTTAAAAGTCTAAAATTGAGATAATAAGCGCTACTAGAAAATCTATCTTTAGATTCCACAATAGCCTGTCAAAAGTGTATCATATTTATTAAGCATAAAATCACAATCTTGTGAAAATCTGGGCCAGCATTTTACTGCAAAGTCGTCTGCGAAAAATACGAAATTTTTTTTATTTAATTATTTTGTCCCCATTTTGAAGAAAAAAGTTTAAAGTATATATTTAATTAATTATTAATATTTACATTTTTCTTTTGCAACAGATTTAAAATTTCGAGAAAATTTTTATTGCTTAGTTTTCTTGAAATAATTTAAATGGAAAAAGTCTTAGTGTGAACCAACAATAGTCATAATATTTAGTTAATTTTAAGTCCATTTAACAGCATTAAACTTTTTAAATAGATCATTGTTTTATATTAGTAAGACAGTTCTTCATAGAAGAGAGAGAGGCAGAGAGTAAAATAGTTTCGTTTAGAGCTATCTAAATATAATTTATTTCTTTTGTTCTATGCAAAAATGTTGCCTCACATGTTTAAAATTTGATTGTTAATGAATTTTTTTCAATATCATATTAACTATGAAATTTTTTACTTGCACTTATCGGACCAAAAAAAAAAAAAAAAGTGCATAGCTTGATAATGATACTAATTTTAAAATTTTTAATCTAAAAGCTGCTATTAAGTATTGTTATTATTAAACTAAAAGCTATAAAATAAATAAATAAATAAATAAATGAGGAAGAAGAAATATAATAAAAAATGCATTACTTACTATTCTTAGAACAATATCTAAAAAAAAAAAAAAAAAATAATAATAATAATAATAATAATAATAATAATAATCATCATTATGTAAATCATTATACATTACTAGAACAAATATTTTATTCTAAGAAAATTTTTCACTTTTTTATACTGTTTTTTTTTTTTTTTTTTTTTTTAAAGAATAATCTATAAATTAAAGATTTTGTAAATAAACGAATATAAAAAAATATTTCAATGTTTCGTGGAAAAAAAAAAAAAAAAGAAAGAAAGAAAGAAAGAAAATTGAAGAATGAAAAAGAAAGCAGCAACTATCTCTCTCTCTCTCTCTCTCTCTCCCCCGCTCTTTCTCCCTGTTTCCTTTATTTTACTTTTACTTTTCTTATTTTTCCTCAACTGTTTGAAGTGATTTTTAATTGTTTAAATTTGTTATGTTTGCTATTATACTTCTGTTTTGTTATAATATATTTATTGCGATTTTAAAATTTATTTATTCACAATAGTTCAATCAGATGTATCGTATTAAATGTCTAAATAAAGATTAAACGCGTATTACCACAGTTTTATTCTCACTGTAAGATTAGAATTTCTAAACACTTCATAATAAATTTGGAACACTGTATTAGTATAAAAATACTTTACTCATAATCTTTGAAAAGTCCTGTATATATATATATATATATATATAATTTGAATTGTTTAGTACCGTTGTATCACTCAGCACACAAAAGATAGATGAAGATACCAACATAAAATAAGTTTTAATTGAGATTTATTTCGATTAAAATTAGTCACAGTATTAATTTAATTTGAGTACCAATGATTAGTAAAAACAAGTTAAAGTACTTACTCAAAAGAGAAATGACACTAACATAACACACAGACACACACACACACACATATATATATATATATATATATATATATATATATATACTTTTACACTTATTAGTTTTCAAATTATAGTAAAACAAACAACAACAACAAAAAAAAAAAAAAAAAAGCTGTTTTGGTGAAAAATATAATTTTTACTTAGAATAAAATATCTTGTTCCCGTTAGTTTTCTTTTTACATGAATATTACTTTAAAAACAAATATAATGTTAGTTTTTCTACTTTAAAAGAAATAATAGTTTACACTATATACGTTTTAACCCCTTAACTGCCCCGGGCGTATATATACGTCTTTTCGAAGTGCTTTTGTATTCCACTGCTACCAATGAAACTACTGACACGGCTTGTTATGCAATAAAATAATCTCGAACGTGATCGCGACAGTGTTTTCGAAAGATTTACTCATTTCAGAATTAAAAGAGAGCTGTGGCACTTCGAAGCGAATCTCGAAAATTTTCAACTGCAGGTAAGGGGTTAATATTCAGTTTTTTTAACTATTCGAATCTAATAAATTAGACTACATTAAAATTCTACCTGCTAAATACAGTGTCATTTTGAATATAAATAACTAAATAAAAATTCGAACTTAACTTCTTCTTTTTCTTAATAACTTTTCTTCCTATACAGAAGATTCTTTCATATTGTTAAGATTGTGAGCTATTACGAGTAGAAAAAAGAATCAAGTGAATTTGAGCGGTTCCCAAACTTTTAATACATTTCTTTTACACCATAAACGATATAATAATGAAAAATAAAAAATAAAAAAACAACATTCTTAAAATGTTGAACTTATTTTAAAATAAAAATTTTACTTTATAGTAAGCATTTGGTAAGTTGCCACTATTTACACGCACATTAAAACTACTTCTTGTTTTGTCATTTTTTACATTTTCAGTTCAAGACTTTTTCTAAATTTCGTCTCTAGAGAAATTAGTTTTTAACCTTCAAAATGACTTTTAAAGTAATAAATATAAATTATAAAAGAAAATTTTGAAAAAAAATCTAGATATTAAAATGAAATAATGATAAGTAATAATAAAATCCAAATTAATTTTTGAAGTTTGTAATTTTATGGTTTCTATATAAAGTTTGTCAAGGTAGATGGCGCCACTAAAATAAATTGGTGCAACAATTTCCATGTTTTATAACTGAATAGAAGTAATAAATAAATAAATAAATAAGAAGAAGACCAATTGCACTGAAATATTTTGCTTTTACTTTTTTGATGACATTAAAAATAGAAAAGTATATTTCTATTCCCCTAAAAAAAAAATATGTTTATCAAAAAGTGTTTTTATTGCTTCGAGAGTTTGGGGACTGCAGCTTTCAAATAATGCATGCGGTTTTCGTACTTAACTACTGACTGAAACAGATTACAACTTAGAATTAAAAATTCTTTTAGTACATTTATTTTGAAATAAAACTTGCTTAAATTTGGTATAAACATATAAAATGCGAAATATTACGTTTTTACAAATTAGACCTTAATATTTCTAAGATTTCCTACTTTTTTTGCTTTTTTTTATTCAGATGTCTGGAATATTAAAAAAAAAAAAAAAAAAAAAAAAAAAAAAAAAAAATATTTGAACGTCATAGGTCTTCTGGAAAAGTAATAACATACAATTGAGGGAAATAATTTTGCTTTGTCTTAAAGATATTACTACTTATCTTTTTTTTCTGCCACATCAGCAATTACATCCGTTTAATTGCTTATTTCTTTCTTATAACTGTAAAATTAAATACTTAAAATTAACTTTAAATGTTTATTATTACTTTCAACAATATAATTATTATTATTACTTTAATCTCATCAAGAATACTATACTAAATGTTATATATAAAAACAAGGATTGAGAAATAGTCAAAAAGTAGTGCTGCCATCTATAGGCTTTACATTTAATTAAAATTATTTGACTAATTTTAACTATACAAAGTTTGTTGAAAGACAAGAAATTAAATTAAATAATACATGGTTAATTTCAGTGAAGAAATCCTAAAGGGGTGAAGTAAAACCTATACATCATATTTAAATACACATAAACATTTAAAACACAGTTATTATTATTATTACTATAATATTAAGTAATATCTGTCGAATAAAGAAATGAATTTTAACACTGGCAATTTTCGGTTTTGTAAAACTAAGAATTTAGGACAAATTATATGTAAGTGTTTATTTTATGTTTGAGTATCAAACTGATTTATCATGGAACTGTACATGTATTCGCGGATATGTAAATATTTCGGTCCACTTTTTAGGTAAATAATTTTAAAGCTGTGTTTATATCATCTTAATAATTGTTTTCATTATTATTAAATTATGTGTAATTTTATCTAGTTTATCATTATTTCGTAATAAAATATGAGAATGAATGTCTTGTCTCTTTTTTCCTTAAAAAAAAAATAATAATAATGATTGTTCTTTACTTTAACATTTCACAATATAATAAACACATGTTTAGTATTTTTATATTAAAACACATTAAAATTGTTTATATATGTTTTATAGGCAGGTTTTTTTCTTTCTTTCTTTCTTTTCTTTTTTTTTTTTCTTAATACAAAAATATTTTTGAATCATACTTAAAATGAACAAGCAAACATCAACATCATTATTACCATCTTGTGAATTGTACAAGAACACAGCAAAACCTGCGATGATGGTCATCACGAGGCCAAGTGTTGATTACCAACAGTAGCAGCACCTAGCCCAGTGGTGACAAAAATTAACGGTGAGAGAAGGGAATCGGTTACAGTGACCGGCAGGTGGCCCAGGGCCAGTTCCCAATCATGACAAATTGGGCCCCTGGGCAAAGTGAAATTGGCGGACCCCTTGAAACTATCACAACATTATTTCTATAAGACAAATCATGAGTTTTATGTAGAATATGCATAAACAATATTTACGAGGTTAGATGTTCAAGTATGTTAATATTTTTTGCATTTTTAATTACTATTAATGTTATACAGTTACACACAATTCATATGAAATGGCTTTGTTCTATTGATCGCCTCATGATATCGCGCCTGATAAGCGAGAACAAAATATCATTACATAACATGTTTAAATGAAACTAAACAGGATATGATTTATAAATTTAGCAAACATAGATTTGCTAGCTTTGGACTGTCGCTGTATTGCCATTTTTTACACACTGGGATTAGAGTGATACCTGCTGATTAAAATGAATTTCGAACCACTATGATTATCCCCGCCTGAACTTGGGACACGAACCCGTGGTTCAAGGCCAGAGGGTTCACTATTTATGCATTAGATGAGCCAGCAAAAATAGAAAAAGAAAATATACTCAAATGAAAATTCAGCACTCTCTCAGGAAAATTACGATACACACCCCGCGACAAAAATATAGGTACAAAGGGTTTTTTCTTTGATCTTTCATAAAATAACATTATCTAAATTGTGCTTATCATTTATTATTATCATAAAATAACACTATTCCCGGACTAATTTTTGTTTTAAGACTAATTTAGAAAAATTTTAAGACTAAAATTTTTCTAATTTAAGACTACACACCGCGACAAAAAGATAGGAACAAAGGTTTTTTTTTTTTTTTTTTTTTTTTTAATTTTTAAATATGAATATTTTAAATATGATTCAAATATTTAATATGGTTTTGATATGATAATATTTTGTTACGATAATAAATGATCATCACAATTTAGATAATATTATTTTATGAAAAATTAAAAAAAACCACTTTGTTCCTATCTTTTTGTCGCGGAGTGTAGTCTTAAATTAGAAAAATTTTAGTCTTAAAACTTTTCTAAATTAGTCTTAAACTAAAAATTAGTCCGGAAATAGTGTTATTTTATGATCATAATAAATGATAAGCACAATTTAGATAATGTTGTTTTATGAAAAATCAAAGAAAAAACCCTTTGTACCTATATTTTGGTCGCGAGGTGTACATTGTATATGTATTTAATTTTCATTAAAATAAAAAGAAATGTTTTGCAATTTAATAGTATGGATTTTGGGGGCCCCTTAATGCCTGAAGTCCCTGGGCAAAGTCCCGGTTTGCCCATAAGATAATATGGGCCTGAGGTGGCCACATTCGACCGATCCACTACTGGCAGGCTGTAATTGAATGGAAATAAGTTAGTAAGCTAGTGATGAGTCGCTGCTGGCAGCTAGTATTAGTATGAAAATAGTTAGTGAGCCACTACTGGCAGCCAACTGTAGAATGGAAATTAGTAGTGGCGTGTGTTTAGCCAACTGTGGCAAACATAAAATTTTCCTATTATTGCTTGTAGCTTCCACTTTTGTGGCAAACATAAAATTTTCCTATTATTGCTTGTAGCTTTCACTTTTGTGGCACACATCAAATTTTCTTATTATCGACAGCAAAATAAATATAACAATAGCAATTATAATAATATTTTAAAAGCTAATAGTAAACATGTATAACAAACGGTGTTCAAATAGTTCAAATTAGTGTTATCGTGAAACAAGTATTCCTCCTCCCCACAACCCCTTAATATTGATAGTTTAATAAGTTAAATGTATTTATTTATTAGAATGGTAAATAATATAACTGAAATATTGCAGTAAAATAAAAATAATAAATATAATTTGAAAGAAGAAACGTTTAAAATAATATGCGTTATTATAGTTGTATTATAAAATTATTAAGCAGATCTATATAGTGAGAATAAAAACTTTATTATTAAAAATAAATAAATAAAAACTATCTGCATAGCTATTTTTTACTGTACTCGTATTTAAACAAAACAAGTTAATAGGTTTGATATGTACAACAAGTATGATACTATTAAATATATATATATATAATATTTAAAAAAATACTTATTTAGGTTTATAATTATAATTATAGTTACATGGGATTATGCAAGAAAGAAATTAAATGTTACGAAAATAGTAACTGTATACTTAATGACAAAGAAGTTACATAATAATTTTAAAAAATCTTATGAAATCTCACCAAAACATTGAATATATGATCTAAAGTTAATAAGTTTCAATTGTAAAAATATATTTTAAAATGAAATTAAGAAATAATACCCACTCCCCAAAGCGTACAGACGTGCGCAATACTGCCTGCTGCAGTAGAAAATTGTGCATATGTTTCAGATTCCTGCATTTTGAGATAGGGGTACCCAGTGATTTTTTTTTTTTTTTTTTTTTTTTTGTACAGACGTGCAAAATACTGCCTGCTGCAGTACAAAATTGTGCATAATTTTCAGATTCATGCATTTTGAAATAGGGGTATCTAGTGATTTTTTTTTTTTTTTTTTTTTTTCATTTACGCAAAGCGTACAGACGTTCGCAATACTGGCTGCTGCAGTACAGAATTGTGCATATTTTTCAGATTCATGCATTTTGAGATAGGGGTATCTAGTGATGTTTTTTTTTTTTTTTTTTTTCATGTACGCAAAACGTACAGACGTGCGCAATACTGGCTGCTGCAGTACAAAATTGTGCATGGTTTTCAGATTCATGCATTTTGAGATAGGGGTACCCAGTGATGTTATTTTTTGGTTTTCATGTACACAAAGCTTACGACGTGCTTGATAATGGCTGCTGCAGTACAAAAGTTTACTTAAAATGCATGAAATTCTAAAATATGCAAAATTTTGTACTGCAGCAGCCAGTATTACGAACGTCTGTACGCTTTGCGTACATGAAAGCCAAAAGAAAAAGAAAAAGAAAATCACTGGATACCCCTATATCAAAACAAAACGCATGAATCTGAAACGTATGTAAAATTTCGTACTGAAGCAGGCAGTATTACGCACGCATGTACGCTTTTCGTACATGAAAAAATAAATCACTGGGTATTCCTTTCTCAAAGTGCATATGTTTGAAAAATACGAAAAAATTTTGTGCTGCAGCACTGCTAAAATAACCGGTAAATGTGGTAAATGTTGAATAATTAATCACTTTCCCCAAACTTTAGCTGGGATTATGCATAATTATTTCATACTTTAACGATCAAGTAATCGTTATTCTATAGAAAACCCAGTTAAATCGTAGACTTCAATAAATTTATATACTTTAACTGATTGTCTAGTTATTTCATGAAATACCTATTTATTCCATGAAATAACGGATTTCATACTTAACATAAATACAATCCTATAGATACATACACATAAATACAATCTTATAGCCTATATTTGAGTTTGATGCTGACCTTTTCATTTGCGAATTAATCTACAGTCTAAACTCATATAAAGTGGCAGATGACCTAGGTGCGACCAATTTCTGACCGGAATCTTCCGGTTAAAGATTGCTGTTATATAAGCAAAACGCAGCAGTCGCAAGTGTTGTTCTAAATAACATACAACCTTCAATCGAATATTAATGGTAATAGAAACCCTTGAAATAACACGACTGATGTAAACAGTAGAACGAAACAATAGGATGTTAATCTAATTTCATTTTGTGATTTGCCTAATGGAGGATAATATTACAGAGGCGTGAAAATTTTAGACTGAACGCCGAAGTTACACATTTCCTTACCACCTGTTTTACCTCTTAACTATTTCAGTTTCCAAAATTGTGGAGTGTAAAAAGCATGTAATATCTCATATATTTCAGTAAAAGTTTTGTCCTGACAAGAAAAAGAGAACTAGAAATAAATACACCGCTCACCCCCCCCCCCCCCCCGTAAAAAAAAGAAAAAAAAAGTTATTATCCTGAAGAAAATAATTCATTGTAGCTGTAGCATGCGATTATGAGTTTTAATTTTTTTCTTTTATCTTATCTGTATTCCTTTGCATGAAAATAGTACATATATTCATAGAAATAGAAAAGTTTTTTTTTATTAAAAAAGAAAAAAAAGTTTTTCTATTGTTTATAACATATATGTTTTTTAAACCTATACAACGGCATTCTTAAAATACTTGAAAATACTATCTGATGTAATATGAGCATTTTTACTAAGTATTTTTTAACTGTGCATCTGTTAATAATACTTTTGCATAATTTATTAGCCAAACGTACAGAGTTATTCTTAAAAAGGAAAAGAAAAGAAAATTTCGTGGAAATTCAGAAAGATATCACCGGTAGAATGAGTTTAATTTCGGTTGCTCACAAAAACAAATTCCTAAGGCGGCAGTAAAAAATGTCCCGGAAATGACCATAGTTTTATTTTGAATCAGATAACGGCATCAAAATGTACGTTGATTTGGAATAAAAATGTGGGGAAAACCACATGTACATACTTATTTTTATGATAAATTAAAATTTAACTTATTCTATATCGTAATTTAACATTATTTGGTAAAACTGCTCTTTTTTTTAGGTATTTAATATTTTTTTATTTTCTGATAGCAGCATGTTCTGCCTACAGTAGAATGTCAAGTTTTCCGAAAATGACGCTGCATTGATTTAAAAAGCCTACATGTTGAAATCTCTGGGGGTCACCGAAGCGGGAGAGCCATCCCTTCAGTGGAGGATCAAATTTGTGATGGCATGTCTCCGGACCACCTCTAGGGGTGTGTCCCAGACCGTCATCAATTGCCCATCTGCGCAGCACTAGTGCGACGTAAAACCCAACCACCCATCCATCCTACATGTTGAAACAAAAATCATCCAAAATATTGTTGATGTTGCTAACCCTTTATCTACTACATAATGAAACAGACAAAATATTATTTGAAATATATACTTTTTTAGTTACTTACAAGTATTTTTTGAAGATATATGCAATAAAATTTATACATATCATAGTAATTAATGAAGTTTTAGTGGGATGATACTTTAGAGTACCATTAGTACATAGACGTCGAAGTCAGTATTAGGACCTTAAAAAAAAAAAAAAAAAAAAAAAAAAAAAAAAAAAAAAATGTAAAAAAAGTATACTTTTTATGCTCCTTAAATTTTTTCTAAGATTGATGGTAGATTAATTATAAAACACATGAATATTATGAAAAATGCCAAGCAAAAACCAGAGAAAGCACTCCAGAAAAATCTTTCTGGAACAAAAACTGGCTACATGTACTCTCCGGCTGCGTTAGATTGATCCCCGGTTGGCAAAGTGTCAGGATGATTCTACTCACGCGCTAGGGAAGACAGCAAAGGAAAAGAGAGGGGCAATGTTTCTATTACTCTTGCTTCGTTTACTATGTGCAGAATCATTGATACTACGGACATTCCTATTTTATAAATGGACCAGCCCTTTTCACCCATGCGCAGATGATGCCAGGGGTATTTCTTCTGCGGTTTATCAGTATCATCTAGTGTCTTATAGTGAGATTAAAGTGAGGTATATAGGTTCTATTCTTGTAGACATCTTTGACATTTCTTCCATATGTTCGACTTTATACGTTTCTTAAACTGATGATACTTCAAAGTACCGTCGGTGGATAAAGGGTTAAAGAACACCTTTATATCTTCGCTCGCATACCACTCGCATACAAATAAATACAGATAATAAAAAGAAGCTTCATAACCACATGGTGGAGCTACAATGAATTTCAAACATTATTTTTTACAGGGTAAATCTAAATGTAATTTATATATTTATTGTGTAATTTGCTGTTCGCCTTCAAGAAAAAACTTTTACTAAATATACAGGGTGGCTATAAAAAAAAAAAAAAAAAAAAAAAAAAAAAAAAAAAAACTTTCACTCCTTGCTGACATCTACAGTAATAACTAAGACTGTCACTGGCGTTTTGGATTCGCGGGCAGATTTCTGTGTATGCTCAAATGCCCCCATTATGGACTGAACAAAAAAATTTTGTGTTTTAATATACAGGTGATAGATAAAGTAATGTGAACACTTTCGATTTTTTGCATTTTGTCGAATGTCTTGAAAAATACTTACCATGTTGTTCTTCGATTTCTGGAATAAGGAAAACATGTCTTTCCTCGTATTTTTCAGCAAAAGTTGTGTCCTGAAAAGGAAAAGCGGACCAGTAAAAAATTAAACAAGAATCAAAATGTTTTAAATCACCCTGTAAAAAGTAATGCTTTAAATGCGTTTTGGCTGTAGCATGGGATTAAGAGGATTTTTCTCATTATCTGTATAATATATATATATATGTGGCTACCAAATATATTCATGGAGATATATCGATTTCTTAAAAAACTGAAAAAAAAAAAAAAAAAAAAAAAAAAAAAAATCCACTTTTTTAATTATAACACTAGGATATTAGACTCAGTGCAAAGCCATTTTTGGGAAATATGACATACTAAATTAGACACAGCATACAGCAATCAGAATGCAAAAATGTGAAATACCTTCCGAAATAAGAGTACTTTTACTAAATAATTTTTAACTACGCATGCGCAAGCTTTATAAAAATTCCATTTGCATAATTTAATAGCCAAAGATATTGAGCAACTGATATTAAAACCTTAAACAAATATCATGTAAATTCAAAACGTTACGAGAGATAGAATGAACGGAATTTCAGTTCTCTCAAAATAAAAGCTAAACTATAAAATGTTTTACTCACATTTTTATCTTAATTCAATCAATGTCCAAATGTAATACAGTGTTTTAGCTGATTGTAAATAAATATTGATAAAACCCCTCACATCTTTCTTTTTTTCGAGAAGAACTTAAATTCTGTTCATTCTGTCTCTCGTAACGTTTTGAATTTACATGATATTTGTTTGGGGTTTTCATACAAGTTGCTCAATATCTTTGGCTATTAAATTATCCAAATGAAATTTTTAAAAAGCTTGCGCATGCATAGTTAAAAGTTATTTGGTAAAAGTGCTCGTATTTCAGAAGGTATTTCACATTTTTGGATTCTGATTGATGTATGCTGAGTCTAATTTAGAATGCCATATTTCCTAAAAATGACTGGGGTCAAATACTCTACGTATTATAATTAAAAAAGTGGAAATTCTTTTTGCAGATTTTTAAAGAAACCATTATATCTCCATGAATATATGTAATAGCATCATAAAATTTTATGCAGATGATGAGAAAAAGCCTCTTAATCACATTCTGCAGCCAAACCGCATTTAACCCTACAAGGCTCAATTTTCTTTTAGTGCGCGACAAAAATATATAGGTTGTAATTAGTGATCAGAAGATAGGGAAAACTTATAAAAATAAAAATAAAACCATATTTTACGGAAAAATCCACTTTTTAGCTCTACGTACCGTATGTGGAACATACATAACAATATGATTTACTAATACGTTTACTATTGTAATATAAAAAAAACAACTTACCTCTGCAAAATATACACTTCGTTATAACACACAGTATTTATTTTCGAGTCAAAACTGTTCAATAACTATTCTTTTTTTATTTTTGAATTCGGACAAACGACTAACGTATCACTTTCATTCAAATTTCACACTGAGTGCACTATAACAAAAACACGAACGACATCTTTAGATAAAGATTCGTATTACTACATTGCTAAATGTCAGTAGCTTCTATCAAGATGACAAGAGATGGCGCTACTAATAGTTTTATAGTAGCGACCCTTTACTGAGAGATACGACAAGGTGTTCATACTTTTTGATTGGTGAAAAGCTCCCTTTGACCGCCCGAGGCGATTTCGCGCATCGCTACCATAGACATAAGGCAGGGAGAAATTGTGACTTTCAAAAATGCTTATAATTCATATTAATTAAATGTAATTAAAAATTTTTGAAGCAAATTTTTATGTTCCTAAATGTTTTTCCTATTAATAGAAATAAAAATTTTCATTGATTTTCGTCAATTCTTTTCTAAATAAGTACTTTTCTTAAAACAGTTTCGTATTTGGCGATAACTTCAATAATTACACAGCCAACCTCTTTCGGAAAAAAATGCACTTTTAACGTGCGGCGTTCGGTTTTTCCCTCTTCTTTTTATAACAATTTTGAAAATAAATTATGTAAGTTAACATTAACTAATATACACTTATTATTATTTTATTTATTTATCTATTTATTTTTGTTTTACCTGATCTTATTAAAAATTATTTTGATTAATATAACAAACATTTAGATATAAATACAATTAATAGAGTAAAGCATATTTTTGGAAATTTTAGTGTTAAAAATACATAACTAATAAATAAAAAGGCCTTTTAATTATTTAGTTTTTTTTTTTTTTTTTTAATTTCTTCAGGAGTATATAAATAAAGGCTAATACATTCATTTAATGCATAAAACTTAAAACTTAAACTCAATAGGTGTCTTATATTTTTCTTATATTTATTCAAAAATACGGAATATGAGGGGGAAAAGAATAAGTTTAAAAGTATTAAAATGCTTATTGTTCTCTTATTTATTAATTTAAAAACATATTTTTTTTTTTATTTGTTTATCTATTTTATTTTATTTTTTTTTTTTTATTTATGGAGAAATCAAGGCATTAATAGAAGTAAATACCTCTATGGTGGCCAAGCGGAACTGCGGTCAAAGTTGATAGATGGGAAGTGCCGGGTTCGATCAAAAAACGCGTTCATCGATCTAGCCGTTCGAAGTTTTCCGTAGTTCTCTGTAAAACTCGCGTAAATACGAACTAGATTCACTTAGAACCCCCCCCCCCCCCCGGAGGGCATTTCTCCTGTAGGCCTAGGCCCCTAGAGTAGTCAATCAGTCTTAAGCCATACAACCAATCAACCATTCTTTATGAGATCAGCATATGTTAGAATTTTATGTTGTAAAATTATAAGTGCTGATTTCTTTATTTTCTTTGTTTGTTTATTAATTAATTAATTAATTTATTTATTTATTTTTTAGTGTCATATTTCTTTTTATCACATACGTTATTTTCTCTCTCTCTCTCTCTTTTTTTTTTTTTTTTTTTTTTTTTTTTTATCATACTTTATTCAAAATTACAAAATACGAAATATATATATTTGCATTACATTTGAAGAAAAATAAACTTTTGATATGAACAATAAGGATGTATAAAACTTTTAAAGTTAATAAATATTTTTACAAATATTAATATTATCAATGATTATGCATTTAACTATAAAATATTGGTATGTTTTAAGCATTAAACTAATTCAATTTTCCTAAACTGAATTATTTTAAGAAAAACATGTTGGTGTTAATGTGCCAGTTGCCTACAAAAGAAAGGCCGAGGTATGGGTTGAATAACTTAAGTAAGGGGTGGTCTTTTTAAGGTGTTCTAGCCCATATTTACGCTTGTTTCGGAGAAAACTGCAGATAATTTCGAAAAGTTAGCCCGATGAGCGCTACCTGGTATCGAACCTGATATCTCCCGTCTACCAGCTTTGAGAGCAAAGTTAATTTTACAGTCTCAAAAACATTTGACCCCCTGAAAAACCTTTTATAAACCAACTAAAACAATTTTTAAACTTTTAATGTGCTGAGAATGTATATATTTGTAAGTTATTGCAATAAATAAAATTAATAATAAAGCTAAACGGTCATCTCTCAAATGAATATATCAAATCAAGTTAACTGTTAAATCATCAAATTTTTACAAATTAATCTTAATATTGATGAACTTTCTTACCAGTAACTACAAGGACAAATTTGATAAAATAAATTATTTTTTAAATAAATAAAAATAATTTTATTATTATTATTTTTTTTATTATCAGTTTGTATAAATATATATTTTTGTACTACAGTTGCATAGTATATTATTAAAAATTAAAGAGTATTAAAATTCAGAATTTTTGATATGCAGTATGATAAGGTGGTGTAAATTATTTCTATGAATATAGAAATGTAATCTAAATTTAAATAATAATTATAATAATAATAAAACGAATGTAACATAAAGCATAATGTATCTTAGTTTGATTGCAAAGAAAATTTTTTTTGCTTTACTTTAGAGAATATCTTTAAAAACTTACACCGATAAATCACCAAAATGCGCGATCAGCGCCAAGCATTGTAAAAGGTTACTGTAGCAAGAGGGAAACTGGACAAGCGTTTGTCCACTGAGCATGCGTACTAAGTACCTGTCGTATCTCTGAGCTTATCCAGGGTTTCTATTTTATAGCTATAGGAACGATTAAAGTCGGTGTTCCACATATGGAACTGGGTGCCTTGTAGGGTTAAAGCATTACTTTTCACAGGGGGATCCAACACATTTTGATCTGTGTTTAATTTTTTACTGGTCGCCTTTTCATTTTCAGGATACAACTTTTGCTGAAAAATATGAGGAAAAACATGTTTTCCTTATTCCCAAAAGAACAACATTGTAAGTATTTTCCAAGATATTTGAGAAAATTTAAAAAAAGCAAAAGTGTTCACATTATTTTGTCCAACACCTGTCTGCGATAGTGATAACTATTAACTTCTGATTGTTAATTGCCTTATTAATTTAAACCCAAATAGCCATCTTACGGTCATTTACTCAGCAATTTTTTTGATTTACGGATATTTCGATAAAAATGTAAAGGATCTTTTTATAAAGTATTAGGAATTCAAAGTTATGATTTTATGGGTTTATAAGAACGTTTAATTCCAAAAATTAAATTTACAGCTACAAATCTCTTTTAAATACAAATAAAGCAAATGGAATTTTCAACCCACTAGCAGAACCTTAGCATTTTAGATGGTCCATGAGAAATCAATAAATGAATTTAAGTTCACTAACTAACAAATGGCCGTATACACTATTAACTTCGACTCCCGATTCAAAGCAAAAACTTTAAAAGCGTCAAAAGGCAGGATACAGCTTTCTAGAAAAAATTGGCGCTGTGTCTGCCATCTAGCGTCAAGGATTTCATATGATCTTTGATTGGTTATTTTCACGTAAAACATCTGAAAATGTCTATACCGCTAGATGGCAGAAACAACGCGTCAAAATTTGCTGAAAATTTGCACCCCGCCTTTATGCGCTTTTCAAATTTTTGTGTTCAACCGGGAGTAGAAGTTATTGGTGAATAATAGCCTATTAGTAATGACAGAACATGGTTTTACTGTTGTTAAACAAGAAATTACTTTCACTGCATAACACGCATGTTGTTATCATTGAAAATTGAATGAAGAAAATTTTCATTATTGGATTTTCATTACAATGAAAGAGTACATGATTATTAACACATACACATACGTATATATTATATAACGAAGAAAATTACTAAAGTTTTACATTTTTTGCAATTATCACGTGATCATATAATGAGTAATTCAAGAGTTAACTCTTAATTTTTTATTGTTGCATTTTCTCGTTGATGGACTAATATATGTAAACAAGATTAAAAAATCAACTATAAAAACTTTCATTGTTGGACTTTTGCTTTAATGAATGGTTTTTAATGGAATTATTAGTGAAAAAAATGCAACATCTCTAATTCTAAATGTTATATTTTTGCATTACAATAAAAGAAACTGAAATCAATCATCATGATCCAGTGGTATATCTTAAAATTTTATGCACAGTTTCTCAACATTATAGCACCACTAACCCTGATTTGTATTTAGGTATGCATTCCTTTACATTTACAGTACAAAAAAAAAAAAAAAAAAAAAAAAAAAAACTTAAGCAATTATATTTTATGATCTAATAAATGCTAGACTACAAATAAAACATCACAAAAATAAAAATAAAAAGTAGTTCAAGCAGTTTTAAATCGTTACATAATGAACATTTATTTATTCGTTTATTATTATTTTATTAACCTTAAATTTATGAGAATAAACCAATACCTCAGGATAATCTATAAGTCAATTCAAAAGTACTATTCTTCAGTCTGACTCCGCATAGCGCTTAATTTTTATATATGGTATTTCCAAATTTAATTTTCCTTGTCAGTTCAAATTACTATTAAACATTATTTTAACAAATGACTTCATCTTTTACGTCATGATATTTACGTGTTTCGAAGTCCAAACATCTCCAAAAATTTAAAAGTGACATCGTAATCCTTTAATTCAAATTTTACAAACATGTGTTTATTTTATTTATATTATTAAATTCTCATGACCCAGTTGAATCCTACATATTTAATTTATTATTATTATTTTCCTCTGATGTGTTAAAATTCCGCATAGCAATGAAAATAATTTATTCTAAAAAAAGAAATTATAGTGTCGCCGCGTTTCCTAAAACTAGCAGTAAAGACTAATCCAAAAAGTTGGAGGAGTGCCATCTTGACCGACAGGTTGGGATTTGGAAAACATCCAGTTATTAGGAGCTCTGTTATCGCTTATTTTCTATGAATCAGATGACTGTCACCACTAATTTAACATTGAACTCGTTCAGTTAGCAATTGCGCAGAGGTTTCCACGGTTTCATGAAATGTGGTTGAAGAATATTTTGTTTTATTTATTGAGAATCAGTGAAAGAATCTTCCAAAAACATGCAAACCGTGAATAAAATTTTGATTTCATTATCATAGTACATTGTTGCGATTGGGATATAAGTTTTCTGTTATATTATCCTTTACCATTATTTTATTCATTTGAAATGCACGCATGGAGACCATGGATAAAATTTTACTTTCTTTATTCCGATAAATTGTTGCAGCTATGGCATCAGTTTTTAGTGTTATCTCCGGGAAACCTCACTTTTTATGATTGAGAAGAATGGATTACAATAGACTTGAAAACATCCATTCGCCGTACGCAATGTGTCGACCGAACAAAATAAAGTGGTGACTAAAAGTTAAATAAATCGCAGCTTCTTTTTCATCTTATAAATTTCATAAGCCTGAAAATGTCACAATATTTACTTTTACGAAGATTTTACATTTTTTTTTAATTATATAAAAACATTATTAAAAAAAAAAAAAAAAAAAAAAAAGGTAAATCGCACAATAAGAATAATAATTTAAATTCTGTTTTAAAGAAAATTTTATTTCGGGTAAAAAATAAACCGTGTGCTATAATTTTTCTTTGTCTAATCATTTATAAAGTGTTTAATTTAACTTGACTCAGGAGGAGAGGAATAAATTTCGTTTTCATTTGTATATTTTGCTTTAAAAAAATAAGTCTCCGCGAGGGAAAAAAAAAAAAAAACGTGCAAGAAAAAATTGGGATTTCCAACTTGCATGTAATTATGTAATGACTTTGTAAAAAAAAAAAAAAAAAAAAAAAAAAAAAAAGTAATCTCTATTAAATTAATTCTTTTATGAAATAATGGAAGTAAATAAAAATTGTATTTTTACCTTTATTAGATTTCAGTAGATGGCAGCATCAGCGAACGTGCTGATCTAACTATCTTTTTCAAGGAAACCAATTAAAAAATCGGATAACAATTAAAATCAAACAATATTTTGATTTATATGATATTTATATTAAACTGGAAATCATTAAAACATTTTTCATAAGAATCTACTTTGGTGTTGAACCTCCTTGACAGAAACGAAAACTTCAATCTGCAAGGAAAAAACATATATTTAAGTGAAACAACAGAAGTGCATTCAGTTTGTATAAACATTATACATATTTAACAAATCATACGAAATTTCTTTCAAGTCTAGCACCGCTAAGCAAATCATTCTAGCACACATAGGAGATGATAATAGGGAAAAGGTTAAGGCCAATTGACAACAAGAGGGTCGTACGGCCTGGATGGAATACTTTCCATTTCCATATCGATGTCTTACTATTACTAAGGGGTTCAGACCTGTATTAACGATCGTTTTAAAGGAAACTACTGAAACTCTATACGGCTAGGCTAACGAGCTCGACTTTAAACTTAAAACTTCCCGTTTACCAGCTTCAAATGTAGAACATCTCAGTTGTGTTGTGGGGATTAAGGCCGATTGACTGCACTATAGGGTCCTAGGCCTGAAGGGGAGTGCCCTCCGTGGGGATCTTTCTAATGGGACCTAGCCCGTATTTACGCAAGTTTCGGAAAAAAAACCACAGACAACTCCGAACAGCTAGGCCGACGAGCACGACCTGGGATCGAACCCGGCACCTCAGGTCTACCAGCTTTGAGCTCAGAACTGCTCGGCCGTTGCTGGGTTATAGCACATTTCGGCGACTTTTGAGGGATACTAAACAGATAGAATATCAGATGCAGTACCAGTGTGGTGTGGTTAGAATACCAGCTTGGAATTTTCCCTTTACACATCATTTAGAACCTTACACTGGGTCACGTAACTCGATTTTACCCGAACCCGACCCGACTCGCAGTTCGGGTTTTGGTCGGGCCGACTGAACCTCTTGCGGGTCGGGTGTTCGGGTCAAGTTCACTGATTTATTTTTCGTGCGGGTCAGGTTAACTGGATTTTTTTTTTCACTGTGGGTCGGGTTTAGTTTTCAACGAATAGGGCTGACTTGAGAGCATCTTTCGAAACTATTTTATCATAATCAACAGAAACTTGTTTGCTGTATATACCCATAATGAATGTAAGCTTACCCAAATTATTATAGTAAAATAAACATCCGTATCCCCCGAAAATAATAAAAAGAACTATTATTATTATTAGTGCTAGAGGCCTATTTCAGTCGGTACAGTTGTCGAATTTTTATAGGTCACTCTTAATTAGTGCTAGAGGCCTATTTCAGTCGGTTTATTGAATGGGGATTTATTGAATGAAGTCCCCCTAAGACCCAACTTTGACATGAGTCCCCCCCCCCAGGCCCAACTTTGACATGAGTCCCCCCCAAGGTACCCCTATTTCAGTCGGTACAGCGTTGTCGAATTTTTATAATACACTCTTAATAGTGCTAAGGGCCTATTTCAGTCGGTTTATTGAATGGGGATTTATTGAATGAAGTCCCCCCAAGGCACAACTTTGACATGAGTCCCCCCCAAGGTACCCCTATTTCAGTCGGTACAGCGTTGTCGAATTTTTATAATACACTCTTAATAGTGCTAAGGGCCTATTTCAGTCGGTTTATTGAATGGGGATTTATTGAATGAAGTCCCCCCAAGGCCCAACTTTGACATGAGTCCCCCCCAAGGTACAACTTTGACATGAGTCCCCCCAAGGCACAACTTTGACATGAGTCCCTCCCCCCAGGCCCAACTTTGACATGAGACCCCCAAGGCCCAACTTTGACATGAGTCCCCCCCCAAGGTACAACTTTGACATGAGTCCCCCCCCCAAGGCACACCTTTGACATGAGTCCCCCCCAAGGCACACCTCCCCCTCATTGGGAAAAAGAGAAAAAACGTTGTTTTGCGGCTATAAGAAGTTTGGACTTCCAACGTTATTTGTTACAATATCTGCAGCTGAAGCACATTGGTTTGATTACATGAAAACTTTATCATGGAATTTAGATCGTCACGAATTAACTGAAGAAGAATTTGTCGATATTAACAAGTTTAGCAGTAGGCCTCTGGCACTAAATTAAAATATGTCAATGTCAGATTTTCATGTTTTAAATAATGAAATAATGTCGTTTCTGTATAATTTATTATTATTATTATTATTATTATTATTATTATTATTTGGAATAAAAGCTGTGTAAAACAGGCTCCCTCTCCGACAATAACCAGTGATGTGATTCATCAATCGATTATTCACATCCTTTTGAAATAGACTGCAAATTTAAACTAATAATTAATACCTTTTCTCTTGCAGATGTTTTTAAGAAGTTATTAAAATGTAGATTTAGATGAGAACGGACATTTAGACGGCGTCTATAATACTATATCATTTTAATGTTTGTGTGTGTGTATACTAAGCATTAAACAATAAACTACAAACAGTACACTTGAAACCCATTCTGATACACTTGAAGTACACAACTCAAATAAATAATTAAAAATGATTAGTAACCCATTTTTCAGATTTTTAAAATTTTAACTTAGTGTATTAGAAATTACATTTTTAATTATTTTTAAAAGGATTTATCAATAAAAATTTACGTTATTTTAAATCTTTGCAGGATTTTTAAATGAATTATTACTTTTCATTTGAATTCAGGTTTCAAGTCGGGTTCGAATGAAAAGAAGTCGGGCTTCGGATTGGATTTGGGTATAAAAGAATCTGATTCACTCGAGTGAGGGTCACAAAAATTCTCTATTACGATTTGGATCAGTTTTAGGGTTGATTAAAATTATTTTGTAGGGTTCGAATAAGGTAAAACCCGGCCCGTGCAGGACTTTAACTCATTAGCTCAGAGAAGGTAACTCATTTAACTAATTTTTTTATTGTTGGTAAGTCTTCCTCATAACAACAAGGCGAATCTAATTTTAAACGATTAATAATAATAATAATAATAAACTTCCTTTGTATATGGAATTAACACGAATTACATAGATGCACGAAAACATGTTTTCTGTGGAATATGACATGGTTAGCATTAATGATTGGTTTACAAATCCACACAAAAGAACTGCAAAAGCATTCACATAGGGATAATAGGTGGACATTGTCGAAAGTGCACTTTCAGTCGTGTTGTAAATTTTGAACGCTTTTTAACAAAGTTTAACAATAAATGTATATGATTTTAGTTCCTTTGTTGGCAGTGTATCTGTCAGTCTATCTATCTGCATTTCCCTAATGCAAACAGATAGACATATTTCCGTATACAGTTTTTGAATTAATTAAAAATTACATATTATTTAAGTTCGCTGAGCAATATTTTCGATATAAAATGGTATAAATAACACTAGCAGCTTTTGTATAAGGATTTGTAAAATAATTAGGATACTACGATCTAATATATATTATATAGTATATTTTAAATACCAAATATGTAACGAAATTGTTCTAAATTTTTCAGATGTAATACAGAATATTTCGCGTAGAAAACGGCATGATTGGTGTCAATGATTCGTTTACAGAGTGGCAGAAATATATGGAGTTATAAATGAAAATCGCTGGAAAAACATCTTCAGTTGCGTTATGCTTTTTTTTTACATTTTCCAATGGTGGTGTAAAATATTTATGACTTTATTATTTATGCTGTAACGAATGAGTACAGTTTGAAAGTGTTTAATGATACATGTGAACCCCATGATTTAACTTTCTTGGTATTGTCCCAGAGACTTTGTGGTATCGTCCCAAAAAGCGCAGTCGCCCTCTCCTAATCGATCAAGGGGAGTGACTGCTTTTGTTAAAAGCAGTCACTCCTCTTGTTATAAGCTTTTTATTCTGGAGCCCTAAGAAAGCATAAAATAAAAATTTATTCTTGCAAAGACATGCTATGAAGTAATGAAAGTTTCAACTCAAAGACAATTCTGGAGAAAAATATGGGTATTTCACTTTTGTAAGAGATGAAAATTTTTAAATATTCAAAATATTTTAAAAAGCGTTCGAGATCAATATTCTTAGCTATTAGTTTTTGTATAAGTAATATTCATTAAGCCATAAATTTCAAAGATCGCGAAAGCTTTTTAAAATATTTTGAATATTTAAAATTTTTCATCTCTTGCAAAAGTGAAATATCCATATTTTTCTCTAGAATTTTCTTAGAGTTGAAGCTTTCATTACTTCATAGCATGTCTTTGCAAAAATAAATTTTTATTTTATGCTTTTTAAGGCTCCATAATAAAAAGCTTCTAGTGTTAAAAAATGTTTTTTTTTTTTTTTTTGTTCCTTTTTTACTAAGTGTTTATTTTTTGCTTTTTAGTTACAAGAAGAAAGCTTTTAAAAGAACTAATAAAAAATTCTTAGGATACTGTGTAGATATTGAAGGGTTTTCTTTTATCAACTGACACATTTTCTATTAATTATCTACAAATATTAACTCATTGGTCCTTGGAGAATCGAACCCACGACCATCTAATCAAAATCAAAGAACAGTCAAAAGAAGACATAAACATGCTAGAAAAACCTAACAAATACATATACAAAAAGAATATTGTTCTCGAATGCTTTTTAAAATATTTTGAATAGTTAAATTTTTTTTATTTCTTGTAAAAGTGAAATGTCTATATATTTTTTTAAAATTTTCTAATTGCTGAAACTTTTTTTTTTTTTTTTTTTTAATATATAACATGTCTTTGGAAGAATAAATTTTTAATTTATGCTTTTTAAGGTTCCACAATGAGAAGCTTCCAGTGATTTTTTTTTAACTTAAATTTTTATTTTGTGCGTTTTAGTAACTAAAAAAGCTTCTTAAAAAATTAATGAAAATTTCTTAAGATACTGTTTAGACAATAAAAGATTTTCTTTCATCAACTGACACTATTTCTTTTAATTATACTGCTCGGCACGAAAATTGCCCACAATACCACTTTTGCAAATTCTTATGTAAAATAACCTTCTGAATCCGAATATGACGGCCATTTTGCCCTATCACCCACCGTTTTTTAGGGATAGCCCCCTATTTTTATCACTTTTCGGTAATTTTATGGCTATAAATTTTATTTTTAGGGGAGGAGGTGGAGGATTATTTTAACTGTTAAATATCTTCTGAGGGGCTACAGAGTTGGAAAATTCTAAAACATGAACATTTGAGGGGGAAATTAAGGGTGGGGATTTGCCATTGAAATTATGTATTACATTTCTTATATTTTTTAGATATATTGTTAATATTATTTATTAAACATTATACTTTTTTTGTTTTTAAGTGTTAAAATAATTATTTTCCATTCTCTAAATCAATTTCATGACCATAAAATTAAGGAAGAGTGATAAAAGTTGAGGGAGGAGGTGACGTCACAGAAAACGGTGGGTGATGGGGCAAAATGGGGGGGGGGCATATTTGGATTTAGGAGGTCATTTTATATAAGAATCAGCAGGAATGGTATCAGGCGTCGAATTTTTTTTTCTTTTTCTTTTTCTTTTTTTGCAGCGTATTGTTATCTGCAAAATTTAACACACCGGCCCTTCGAGGATGAAACTCACGACCACCGCGTTATCAACATAGCGCTCAACTGAGCCAAAGCGCGACGATATGATTGCTTACATTTACTTTAAAGCGGGGGCGCCTTGTTTTTTTAGCGTGACACGAAGAAAAAATCCAATTTCAATAAAACGTTTCTAAAAATGTATCTGAAAAGATATCATTATTGTCATTTTAATAGAGAAGCATGCCATCATAAAAACAGTAATGATTATCATTGTTTTCATTGTTGTTTGAATAAAATCAATGGCCCGTTTCTTTCCAAGGACGCGTTTAAGTGAATTTAAATAAAGTAAAAAGAACAAGTTTCTTTTTTTTTTTTTTTTTTTTCCCGTTAAAAAATGTATGTGTGCTTTAATTTAATGACAATGGTGTCACAGTTTAATGTTTTCATCTGTATTATACTAGTTCAAAGCCAACCGCTTTCTTTATACATGAGCAATTGATTGTAAATTATGATCGATATAGATAACAGTGGAAAGAAATCTAATCGAAATAACGTTTTCGCATGTCATTTAAGTGTCAAACAAAAAAAGTCCTTTAGAATAGCGGATTTAAAAGTCTTATTTAGAATAATTGAATGCAATATATCATTCTACTTTTTTTTTTCTTTCTTTTTAAGTTCCTTCAATTACTTGTAATCGATCATATGTTCCATTTTTTTTTCTTTTTTAATTATGTTTTCCAAGTAATTTTGATTTGATTATGAAGTTAATGCCATTTTTGATCAAGAAAAATTATTATCGAGCATCTGTTTTATAAACAGCAATTTAAAAATTATGTTATCTCTGTTCATAGGAAAATGTGATTGCTTATTATTAGAAATTTTTATATAGAGTATAAGGATATTAAGGTTTTCTCTATAAATATTACTTTGAATATCATTTTTCATGTAAATTCTTTTGAGTGATATTATTATTATTTTATTTTGTTTTATTATTAAAGATTTTAAAAACCTTTACTGATTTTTGATGCATTCTAGTATATTGTAATAGAAATTTAAAATTGGATAATACTGTTATATTGAAAATTTCCATGATGTCCTGAGAAGAAGATGGGCTATGAAGAAAATACATTAATTTATAACGAATTTATTAATTGTACTATCATTTCATTCATTGTGAAATATAATTTTTATTGTAACCCTTGATACATTCTTTTGATAAATAATGATAAATATTTCATAATGTATAGCCTTTGTTTTTATAATTCTGTACATCACATTATGAAAAACTGCAATTAATTTAATTTTAATCATTTTTGTGATACAGCATTGTGATATTTTACATCTTCTTTTACGCATACGCATAAATCTGATTACTTTCGACCAAAATTAGAAAAAAACCTGGGAAAAAAATCGCATTTTGAGTAAATTGAGGTCTTGATACATTCTGGAAAATGTCTGTTATCTGTTTTTCTTTCTTTCTTTTTATATAGTGGACCCCGAATTTTTAGGAGAGGAGACTAGGTCCGAGACACAACAGAAACTGGAAATCTGATAAAAATGTTCCTTAAAATTTTCAAATAACTTTATGTAAGTTTAAAAAAAAATTGTGAACGAAAAGTTAGAATAATAGTATTTAGAAAGACTAGTCAAAAGAATCTTAATATTGAAACAATGAGGGTCCATAAGAGGGTTTTTCGGCCCTGAAATTGAGGAAAATATCAGTTTGATTACACGTGTGAAATTTATGCATTTATTTATTTTATAACATGTATATTTTAAGTTTCAATCAATATTATTTATATTATTCCAGTAACTGTTTATTCCCAGGAGCCGAAAGTTTCACAATTTTGCATTTTTTGACTTTTTGCCAAATTTCCCCTATTTTTAGAGATTTGGCATACTTTTTTATATGAGCGCAAAGGGGCAGCACTTTCTTATTAAAATATATTGTGAAGAACATCATGACGTAACATATACATAAAGATAAAAGTGTTGTTCCACAGCATTCGTATTAAAAAAAAGTTAAAATTGAAAGAAATTTGCAACATTGATTACAATGAATACACTGCGTGCGCAACTACTTCTCACTTGTTTAATAGAAATGAAACTGATGAAATAGATTCTATCTAATCAAGTTCTATTTAAATATAACTTTTCTTGCATTAAAGTTATTTAAAAAAAATATTTAAGACTTTTTTTTTTAATCTTTACAGTTTATATCTTAAACAATATTGACACTTCCAGTGCGGAGAATCAAATCTGCGATATTTGGAAATCTGTAATTCTGCTTACAGCTTTTATTTTGCAATTTGTATGCTACAATATTTCTTAACCTTCTAATAGCCTTTGAAAGGGCAAGACTGTAATGTTGTTTTCACCGCACAGTTGTTTCAGTGTACTAAAATATGCTTATTTCAACTTGGGATTAAAAATGTAACAGGGCTGCCACAGGCGACATTTAAAAAAATTCTTTTCGTACTCTTTCCGCTATTTCCAAGCAAAATAATTCATAATATACTTATACATGCAAATTTACATATTACTACAAAAATATATTATAAATTTTATTTTACGAGATTAGTGGCATGAAATTAATATTAATTAAAAAAAAATGTCGCCTGTGGCAGCCCTTATGACTATTATTTACAACCTTCAAACTTAAAAAAGAAGTTAAATTTCATTATTATATCATTTTTAATAAGTGTATTGTAGAAAAAGGAATAGTTCGTTGGCCGGATATATCCGTCAGCGGCGAACAGATGGTTAAGAATATACCCAATATTCATCTTCCTACAGTTAATGTACAATGGATGTAAATAGATTGATTAGAAATAGTATAGTTATACTGTATAATAATTTGTAATATAAACATAAATACAGAAAATACTGTTCTAAAATTATGTAACTTTTAGCTATAACTCCTACAGGTGGGGACTTACATTTAATATTATGCAACAATGACCGTGAGGGGTCTACGAATTCACACTGTTATGTTATATTTGACAGCAGTTATACTGAACTTTTAGAGCTAATTCGCAGAACTTTTTATTTATAGTGGTCTAACCCTTCATATAATAAAATATGAACTTAAAATTCCTCAGGGCCGAAAAATCCTCTTATAGATCCTCATCCTTTAGAAAAAGAAAGAAAAGTTCTAAAATTTATAGGAATTATACACTACTAATTATACCAATCCATAAATGACCGGACACTTTTATTTTCAGATGTTTTTTCAAGTATCTCAAGAATGTTCAGATATTTTTTCAAGTACTTGGCGAATTATCTTAAAACTTCAGGAAGGTAATATAAGAACTATATAACTTCAGGAAGGCAATAATAAAGCACTACAGAACAGGCGTTTTAAAGTAATAATTGCAGAACTTTGGATAAACACCATAAATTGCAATAAACTCGCAACAATTGTTTCGAGTCGAAAGAATAAACGACTCTTCGTCAGGCGAACAAAGTAGGCACGACTGCTGCAGCCAAGCGGCGCTTTAACTGCAGCAGTCGTGTCTACTTTGTTCGCCTCACGAAGAGACGTGTATTCTTTCGACCCGAAACAATTGTTGCGAGTTTATTGCAATTTATGGTGTTTATCCGAAGTTCTGTAATTATTATGTAAGTAGCATGTTACACTTCATATATTTCGGTGAAACTTTTGCCACAAAAATGAAAGGGGTATCAGTACAAAATTAAATAAAAAGGAAAATGTTTGGGATCACCCTGTAAAAAGTAATGCTTAAAATGCAATCTTGAATCAGTCAATGGTAATACAATGTTCGTTGAATGTAAATAAATACTGAGAAAACCCCCTTATCATTTTCCTTATTTTTGGGAAGAGCTGAAATTCAGTTCATTCTCTCGCGTTCAACTTTTTGAATTTGCATGATAATTGTTTGAGGTTTTTATATAAGTAGCTTAATACTACCGGCTATTATATCACTCAAGTGAAATTCTGCTAAAGCTTGCGCATGCGCAGTTAAAAATTATTTAGTAAAACTGCTCATATTTTATTAGATATTTAATATTTTTGCATTTCGATTGCAGTATGCTGTGTGTAAAGTTTGTGTGTAAAGTTTCCTGAAAATGGCTTTGCACTGGACATAATACCTTGTGTGTAATAGTTTATTTATTTATTTATTGCAATTTTTAAAGAAACCGTTATATCTCCATGAATATATGCGTTAGCCTCATGCAAATTTATACAGCGAATAAGAAGGAGCGTCACAATCACATACTACAGCCAGATTGCATTTCAAACGTTACTTTTACAAGGTGATCCCAAATATATTCACTTTTATTTACTTTTTTACTGGTCTGCTTTATATTTTCGGGGAAACTTTCACTGAAATAAATGAGGTGTAACATGCTATTCAAATTCTTGAAGTTTCATGAGGATTCGTCAAGTACTCTTTGAAATATTTGGAAAAAAATCTGAAATCGAAAGTGTCCGGTCATTTATGGAAAGGTGGTGTATCTAATCTGAACTTTTAATTTAAGTAAGCGCATTCTGTTTTAAAAGAATTAAGTAATTGATCTAACGGTGTTAAATAAATTTTATTCTTATTCTTTTAATTTAATTTCCCAAGGCCCAGAGACCGATCAAGCTGCAGCGGCAGGGTTGCCAGATGAATATTATACACTGTAAAAAAGACGGAAGCTTTTACAGCAAAATATGCTGGCACCCATATTGCCAGAACATTCTGCTGCTAAATAAGGCAATTTACAGCGGAAACATCTGTAAAAAAATACTCTTTTACGGCTGTTTCTGCTGTAAATAACTTCTTTTTTACTTTCCCCCTTCCATGCACCCATATTGCCAGCATATTATGCTGTAAATCTTCCGTTTTTTTTTTACAGTGTACCTTTATTTTTTTTAACATCACTAATATTTAAAGTGTCAATCTATCGGTTTAATTTCTTTTATTATTAATATTATTACTATTATTATTTAAAGCGATTGGTTTAATATAAAAATAATGGTGTAGAAAAAGAAAAATGTAGTATTAATCTAGCAACTTTGTAGCGGACACCCGGATTTAGTGTTCAACACGGTATTTTAGAAATTTTGCATATTTTCATACATTTTAAAGTTAATATATCTCTGTTTTATATTTTTTGGCATAGCTCTGCGATAATTTTTTGTACACTAAAGCTCGTTAGAACGAGAACTGAAGTGAGTTTTGAGCCACCACGAGCATCCTTACCTCCATATCTAAATGAGCACTCGAG
The DNA here is from genome assembly GCA_963930645.1 of Salticus scenicus. Lineage (NCBI taxonomy): Eukaryota > Metazoa > Arthropoda > Arachnida > Araneae > Salticidae > Salticus > Salticus scenicus. The sequence continues at coordinate 145,894,107 of OZ005654.1, forward strand.
TTTGGCAACTAAAGGCCAAAGCTCTATGGATTCGACCACTTGACAATCATTAGCCTTAGACTTTTAAGAATAAAATATTGAATGCAATCAATACACTAACTGGAAATTACAGTAGATTAATGTCGCAATGAAAGGTGTCGAGATAAAAACAGTTATTTAGCAGAAAATATACATTACATAATAATTATACAGTGTGATCGAAAACGTTGATTTCAGCTTTTATTCTTTTAATGTTGATTTTAGGCATGCTTTTAAAACAGCAATCTCATGGGGGAAAAAAAAAAAAAAAAAGAAGAAGAAGAAGAAGGTACAAAACTTAGCAAATTGATTTCATGATTTCAAAGGATTTTATTTCAGGAAATACAAAATCTAAATTTTTATACGTTCCCTTGAAATAAAAATGACCTATGAGTAAAATTTGTGACATACATTAATTAGGTGATTTACAAAACTTTAGCAAAGTACCATACAAATCTTAGAGATGCATTTAAATAAAGTTTTTGATGGATTACACACAAATTAATACATTTCTTATGTGTCACGTAAAACTACTTTTTTTTTTTTTTTTAAGAAAAACGAGCTCTGCCTTCAGGCATCCTCTAAAACAATACCTCACTTTAATAAAAGATTTTGCGCATTTATGTTCAGCACTTTATGTGCTGCCGGCATATATATATAAGTCAGTTGCATTTACCGAGTCGATTGCTGTGGAAAAAAATTAAATAAGTTAATTGAGAATACACGTAAAATCGTTTTGTAAAATATTGCAACGTTTCATAGAAGTGCCAAAAGGCTAAGCTTATACTGTTAAAAACAGGAAAACACATCAGTAACAACACGTTAAAAGGAAAATGTGTTTATTTATATACGTTATACTTGTTTTTCTTCGCCATTTGTGCATGGAGCGGTAACACATTTTCCCTACGTGTTTTATCATTCGGAGAACTTACAAGGCATTGAAAAATAATTTGTCTTTTTTTTTTTTTTTTTTTTTTTTTTTGTCTTGTACTGAAATTCGTAGATACATTTATTAGTGTATAGTGAATAATTCTCTCACTAAAAAATTTTTGCACGAAAGCTTTTTAAAAATCGACACTTTTAATTGTTTTTATAAAATTCTGTAATTTTACTTAAGCATCTTTACAATTTATAAACCTTATGTCTAAAATTAATATTGAAGGAATTAAAGGGAAAGTAAATTTTTAGAGCATCTTGTATAAGGACAATTAGTATAATTTTAGTACAACAAAGGAAAAATCGTTAAAAAGTAATTGGAATATTGTATTTAGGTAAACTAAAACTGTACATCGTATTATCATTTCCATTACCCAATAAAAGTGAAATTTTCGAGAAATATAACTTTTTTTTTTTTTTTTTTTTTTTTTTTTAAAGATTAATAATATACGCAATTTTTTTAAGCAGCTTTACTTAAGGCTCTCTATCAGAGAATATCAATTTCACTAAAATTCACAGTTAATCAAAAGAAAAATTAGCCCCATTATTGTTCATTACGTAATGCATATTTTTTTTTAACTCCGATTTCACACTCAGAAAATTCATGACAGTTGGATCTACCCTCGGATTACAAAAAAATTATTATTAAAAAAAAAAAAAAAAAAAAAAAAAAAAAAAAAAATGAAATTTATTTTGAAGCTGTAAAATAAAAATTTTCCCTTGGTAAAAAAGATTGAAAATAAAATATTAAAAATTTAAAAAATCTTAAAAAAAAAAAGAAAGAAAGCAAAAGAAAAAGAAAAAAAAAGAAAGAAAGAAAAACAAGGGTTGATTTTAAAACTGTAAAATTTAAAATTCCATTTCGTAAAATTTGCATTTTATGGCTTCAAAATAAAACATTATAAATAAATAAATAAATAAATAAATAAAAGTTTTGAAAAACAATAAATTTTTGAGAATGCAAACGGGATTTAAAAATATGCATTACGTAATGAGTAGTAATTGGGTAAATTTCCCCCACTTAACACTCACTGGCAGAGAGCCTTAAGGTTAAAAAAAAAAAAAAAATGCACTCAATTTGGTGGTCCGAAAAATTAAGGCGCACACGCAATAGCACGTGCATTAATCGAAACTTGCAGTTAGCCCTTCTTCTCCCATCCCAAATAATGATAATTACTCTAATTACGCATGGTTTTATAGCTTGTTTACGATTATTAAAAAACCTTTTCCTAATGCACAGTTTCAGACCTAAAATATTACCCATAACTACAGATAATAATCATAACTATTACAATTACAGATTTTTTTTTTTTTTTTTTTTTTTTTTTTGTGCAATTGCCACCGTTAATTATAATTTATTAGTTCTTATAAATTTAAATCACACTGCGAATGTATAATTAAAAAATATTCCCAAATGTGCCATTAATTTTGTAGTAACCGTTTTAAAAGACGTGTCACACACACACACACACATATATATTATATATAATCACCGTTTGAATCCATATGACAGAGAGCATACTTTTATTTTTTAAAACTATTCTTTCACGTAATTTCGAACGATTTAACGAAAGTAACTCTTAGATATCTCAGTTTAAAAATCTAACAGTGAACTATTTTAGGCATTATTTATGCGCGTTGGAATGTTTATTTACAAATTTTGAAATTCCAAAAATAAGTTATATATGTTATTTTGCCCTGGAGTACTATGTATCATTCGTTTCTGTTTATTTTGTTGTTGATTTAACCATTCGGAATTTCTAATTAAGTAGATGCATAAGCAAAGTATAATTGATCCATAAATTTATGATATTATTATCAGTATCATTAATTTTCGCTTTATGTATGCATAAATGTGTCACGTTTTAAAATATTTAATAAATTTAATTAATAATTAATTTATTATTATTATTATTCTCTCATTCTCATTATTTTCTTTGTAATTCCTCTTCCCATTTAAACGCACTTTTGACTTTCTTTTGTCATTTTTAGATATGTATTTTTGGATAATTAAGTGTCCCGATGTGATCTTTTTTTTAAACACTTTTAAGCATAGTCGAAAAATGTATATGACTTTTGTTCGTTCTCTCTTTCTATCCTTGCGCTCTAATTCCGTAAACATTTTTAGAATGCATGAAACAGTATATGTTATTTAGCTTCACTAGCATATTTCACATATTGGGCAGTCCGCATTGTATATAGTACGTAGAGTTTTTTTTTCTTTTTTTTTTTTGGGGGGGGGGGGGGGGGTGGTAGGGAGGGGGGGGGTTAAATTTTAAATATAATACCATTAAAGTTATGATTTTTATTTTATTTATAAAATTACAATAATAAGTTAAATTAAAACATTTACTAAATATAATTAACAATGTTTTAAAAATAATCATAAACATGTATACATCACTTTAAAAATAGCCAAACTGTTTTAAAGAAACCTCAATATGTATTAATATATACAAAAACTTGACTGTTGGAGTTTTCGTTTTTATAACACTTAAAATCCTAAAAAAATTGCATGAGATCTTTTTTTTTAAATATAAAGTAAAATACAAGTTAGAACAAGTTAAAATACATAAAAACGTCAACGCTGACGCCACTGCATAGTCTAACAATAACGTAAAAACGATTCCAGGACGCGCTCGAAAATGTCAGGTACGTTATTAATGTTTGCCACATCGACGACAATCCGTACTATGAGATTTTCCGGTGTATCCACAGGCGTCCTATAAACGAGTGATCGAAGGTAATCCCATAGGAAAAAAAATCACACAGATTGAAATCTGGCGAATGCGGAGGCCATGCAACGGGTCCCGCACGTCTAATCCACCTCCTTGATTTTTCGCAATTTTCCTTCACTCAACGTGGTTTGTGATCTCATGTTCTATGATACGTTTTCATCCTCTTGATGTCTTCTATCACTCCTCTGAATTTGTCGATCGAATTTTGGAACACACTGTATAGATTCATACATACATATATGTATTGTTTTAAATAAATGGAAATGAATAGAAGTGATGATTTGAATGAGTGAGCGTGATAAACCAAAAAAAAAAAAAAAAAAAAAAAAAAAAGAGAAAAATTTTCAGAAAATTATGGAGTGGAAGTCCACTCCATAATTTTCTGAAATGAACTTTCAGGCTTCATGAATACATTTCTAAATTAAAAAGTGAAAAAATGTTAATAAACATATGAAATTAAATTAGTAATGCAAAACACTTTTTTTCTTCTAATTTGATCTTTACAAATTTATTAACATTTTTAATTTCTTTTCTTTTTTTAAGTTTATCACGCCTATTCATTTAAAGTATCGCATCCATCCATTTCCTTTTTTTTTTTTTTTTTTTTTTTTTTAATAATGTACTTTTTGTATAATCTTTAGTGCTGTTTTTGGCGCCTGTTTTGATCATTATTTAAAGAATATATATATATATATAGAGATAGATATATGGTAATGACTGCATATGGTAAAGCTGGCGAAATCTCACAATGTTGCCTCAAGTCAACATGGCTTGCTAATTTTTGAAAACTAAGAATTCACTCCTCTTTTGTTGTTAACTTGTGATGGTTTATGATTAAGTATTTATGATAATATTATATATATATATATATATATATGTAGGCTTACTCTTTTTAGACAATATACAGCAATACACAAAAACAATCTGCTGTATTTTTGTCTTTGAAATTTAAACTTTAAAGTTAATTTATGAAAGGTTTCTTCTTTCATAGTTATATACAAAACCTATTTTTCTCTAGTCTGTAATCTTTAGCTAATTCCCTGGGATATACAAAAGCAATCCCACGAATATTTTCTTTTTTAATCATGTAATTTTAACATAACAAGGTCTATTCTTAGCATAACCAATTAAATAAAAATTTAATCCTTTTTAATTTGATAGAATCTGGAAAGTGGTTTTAATGTGCATCACACAAAGATTAACGTCGTTTTGTTCAATGAAAATTTGAAATTATTTAATATTATTTAATAATCATTTTTGTACGATGGAAATTGAAATTTTTAAGACAGAGGTGGACGATAAGTGCTAAAAAAAAAAAAAAATGATTTGTTAAATATGTTTTGAGCTGTTTCATGGCCGCAGACTATAATTTGTGGCAACAATTGCAATATAGCAGTCGTATAATAAATTTTGAACAGAAAAGGAAGTTGACGCAAGAGCACTTTAGCGCCATGATTTTCTATGATTATAATGTAAGGTTTAACCAAGAAGAGCAGCTTCAACGTCTACAATTAGCAAATGGAAATGAAGCTATATCTCGTACCACAATATTCAGATGGTTTACAGAAGTCGAAGATCTCTTCTGGGTGAAGAATACACATTTTTCAGCTATATTCCATGATAATATGTCGGCTATACAAAAAAATTGTTGTAATCGCTGCATTCACTAAATTAAATAGAAGAAACTTAACATTGAATCCGAATCTATACATAAAATTATTCATAAATGAAGATCTATGTATGAAAAAACTAGTTTGTTGCTTGGTCCTCAATAATTTAAAAGAGCACCAAAAAGCGAACCGTGTCAGAATCAGCATAGAAATCCTAAAATTATTTAATGATGGTAAACGACACTTTAATTTTATACTCATAATCGATGATGAAATGCACGCACCGTTTTTTGACGTTTCAACACGCCAGAAAGTAAAGAATGGGTCTTTGATTATGACCTCAAATCAACAATAATGAAAAGACAACGAGAAATGAAAAAAATTAGGGTTTCTGTTTTATTCAGAAGTATCGGACTGATCATAATCTGGAGGAATAGAAGACAATTACAGCTAATTGGTACACCACTAAGCGTTTTCCATAAAATCTTTAATAATTCAATGTAAGATAATTCATCATCTTTTATTATGGCAAGACAGTCGAATTCCTTGAACAAAATCACATCAAAATGATGGAATATCGACCCTACATCTCTGATTCTGCTATGTGTGACTTTTGACTATTTTTTAATTTTAAGAAAAATGTACGTGGTTGTCGTTTTCAAATCGAAGTTGAGATTGATGAGGCTCTACAGGCATATTTATCATCGATTCCAAGAAATGGATGATTTGAAGCTTTTAATCATTGAAAAATTTGTATACAAAAATGTATTGATGTTGGAAGATACTTTGAATACTCTTAAGATATGGTAAGTTTAACATGTACTGTTTAGCCGTACCTTAAAAATTGTACAGTGACCCTCGTTTCAAGTTTAATTCGCATATTTTTAAGGTTAAGATACAACTATAACGCAAATAATGAAAAGTGCATTAAAATAATGCAATTTATCTGTCGATATGCATCAAAATTTTTCAGTGAGAATTCTTTTAATGAGCATCTTATATACCGAAAATTAAGCAGTTATATGCCATGACAGCTGAGGAAGAGTTGTCATGCAAACTATGAAAACGTCGTCATAGTAGTATAACTTGGTGAGTGATAATAAAGTCTAATTATCTCCAATTTATGTAAAGATCCAACAAAATATAGCATTTTATGCAATTTTATGAATTGATTTTTCAGAATAGAGCGCATACAAAATATAAGAAGAAAGCACGCAGGCAGATGTTTTTTAAAAGTGTAATTAAATAATCCTACTCGAATTACCTTTCAACATACAGTGCCCCAACAGTGTCCGAAAGGTTCTTCTCTCGAAGCTGGTAGACGTGAGGTGAAGGGTTCGATTCCAGATTGCTCTCGTAATCCTAGCTGTTCGGAGTTTTTCGCGGCTATCTCCGAAACTTGCGTAAATATGGGTTAGGACCCTTTCGAAAGACCTCCACGGAGAGCACTCCCTTCAGGTCTAGAACCCCAGTGTTTCATTTGGTCTTAACCCTAACAACAAAACCAATACCCGTAACGTACATATAAAAAAAATAGGAAGTCAAACAATTTTAAAAATCTATTGTATTAGTTTTCTTGTAAACAACAAACAATTTGGGAAAATTAAAAACATTTTTTACAGTTTGTTCTAAAAGTATATAGAATCTTGTATTTTGCCTACAATTTTTGTTGAAAATTATGTATATCGATGTAATTTAACGTGAAGATATATTGTGTCATTTATAACGAGAAAACAGCAATACCCAATTCAAAATAAGCATATATTTAATGGAAATTTGTAAATTGTAGAATAAACATAAATAATTTACCCCAAAAGTTTGCAGACAAATGCAATTTTGTGAAAATTTGGTATCGGTAATTATGACGTCGATTCTGAGCCTAATAAATGTGTTGTAAGAAGGGGAAAGCGTTTATTTTTTTCGGTATTTCAAAATGCCAAACACTTCGAAGCTCTCTAATGAAAAAGTGCGTAAAATTCTGAATTGAAAATGCACGGTAAGACTGTTAAGGAATTACCGAAGCTTTTAAATCATTCTATAAGTTAATCAAGAATAATAAGTTAATAAGTTAATTAAGATTTAAATCCCGTTTGAGAACACCACGAATGACGGGTATTCCCAGAGACAGACGAATACAAAAAATGGCCTCTAGTCGGAAAATGCCGATTCACGAAATTAATAGGGCTTCCTGGTTACAAATTTCCAAGAAGATTTTTTATAGATGAATTAACCCGTTAGCGCCCAGTATCCTCATTTGAGGACAGCTAATAAAATGACGCGTTTATTTTTGTGGTTTCTTGAAATGATTTCTGCTTTTTAGTGACAGTTTATAGCGTCACTCTAAATGATCCCTGAAATTTTTATGTGCCTACTATTAATTATTATTTCATAATTTGGATAGTCATTTTATGACTCTTCATTCGTCGCACATATATTTGCTTTTAGCGCAGGTATACTAGCTTAAATCATGTTGAATAATAATATATATTATAATACTTTACTTTCGAGATCATTGTCAACATATAATAGGAAATTAATCTGTTATCTCAAAGTTTTTCTATCTCGAAGTTTTCTCGCTAGAACACTAAATGTCAATAAATGAGGATAGACTTTAAATTTAAAACTATCAGTAGAACGGTTTAAGTTAATTTATTTTATTGTCAGTTGTCTATATTAATTTAGAAGTGAAATAATCAGCTAATAATATTTTGCAAAATTAATTTGGGCGTTAACGGGTTAAAGACACTAGTTATTTGATCTATACAAAAACGGCTCGCACATTGTCACTCTCAAAGCTTTACATTAGTAAGAGAGTCCGATGGGCTCTTAACCATATGTCATGTGGTGATATATGAATGGCTGTCTTTTTCAGTGGAGAAAAAAATGGAACCTAGATGGAGCTGTGGGATTACATATTTTTAGCATGAATTAAGAAGAGTGCCCAGGAGCTATTTTAGTAGACAATGTGTTGGTGGATTTAGGATGGTGTGAGCGATTTTCGGAATTAACGATGGGTTTAGATCCAAGTGGGTTTGGCCTTTATAGATGGTCGATAAAACTCTTCTAAATACATAGAAACACTAGAAAATGAACCTATTCTATTTGCAGGAAAGATGGGGAAACGAAATTTAACGTATCAACATGATAATGCTCCCATCCATACCGCCAAAGTTGTGAAATTTATTTATTCAGGCAAAATGTGACTTCTTGAGTGCCACCGATTAACCCTGATCTAAATTCAATTGGGAATGTGTAGGGCATTATGTCTCGGAAGGTTTATGAGAATGGAGGGCGAGTTTATTCAATGAATACCTTGAAAACATTTTTTAAAATTGCATGGTACTACAACTTGGAAAAAGAGACATTTCAAACTTTAATTTATATCGATGGAAAAACGTGTATACAATGTCATACTGAAGAACGAAAAATATTTTAAGCTATTAAGTATATTATACTGAGCATGTTTTCTTAAAATGACTTATATTCTCTAAACTTTTTGGAGACTTAATATTTCCATTTTCTTAAATTATTGAAATGCAAATTAATATTTTTCTAAATATTGCAAGTCTCATAAGGATTAAATAAACATATTTGTAACATTTTGACACTTTTCTAAAACTTACATTTTACTTGGAGTCTATAAACTTTTGGAACAGACTGTATCTGAAAAAGCCGCTATAATATTTGGTTCTCATGTGTCGTCCGTATAGATTTACAGATTCATTTATGATCTTGATTTATTTAATAATAATAATAACTATAAAAGTAAAAAATTGTGAATCACCTGAATTACCTCTTTTTTTTTAAGTACTGTGAGAACTGAATGAACATCCACATTCAAAGCAAATTTTGTGTTTCTACAAAAATTTTTTCGAATAACAACTATTAACACAATTCACTTGATTTAAAATCCTCTAACGATCGTACCGCCTAATAAATTATATCACCAGAATTAAAAATAGTTTCTCAGTCGAAGGGTACCGATGTAAAAAATGTTAAAGAATTATAAACTCTGAAATCCTTTTTATATATTAATCGGGAAAATTTCTTTTAGAAGTAGAAAATATTCTTTTTTTTTTTTTTCAGTTGCCTTTGTACGCGTATCGAAACTGCTTTTTCTGCGCTTTTTTTATTCTTCTTCTGCGATTTTCAAAGTACATGTAGATTTATTAGTCTTTTGCTTCTGTTAATTTTCAGTGTAGTTGTTTAAATATTAGAATGGAAAAGAGATCTCTTAGATCGCTCACCAGAAATTACTTAAAATTACCAGTAAAATAACCAAGATAAATAATATAGCAATCTCAGATTATTTCTTAAAAGCACTGAAAACATGTTATTTTAAATTAGTCTACATATGAAACTTACAGAATTTAGAGTAACTGGATAGTTTCAAGAAATATGTGCTGAATACGAAGATAAAGTTTTCTATGGAAGCATCGATGAACCTCTTTAAGAATTAAAATTCAGAATTGTTACACAGGTTGTGAGGTTTGCGTTGATGCAAACTCCATCTTCCTTAATTAATTAGATAACTAAATGGATAAGTAAAGAGCACGAGACTTGAATATAAATTATAAATAAGACTTTTATTTGAACAGATTAATGGGAGGGCGGTCTGGCAATCGAGATAGCTCAGTCAGCGTATTTAATTTAACTTTAATTTAACTTATTTAACTTTATCAAAATATATGTATAACAATTAAATTTGATAATTTTAAATATCTCACCCCAGCAAACAGTGGAAGGTGTAGAGACGGATGCACTCTTTTACTCCGCTACTGTGACTTCACTGTGGATCAGCGGATTCCCTGCTGATCCAAAATTACGTTCACGAATGCTAGTAGATACGCACACCAACACTCATCCAACTACTTAATCTTCACACAGCTAAATCTCCACTACACCACACCTCAATACTCGCCCAAAATAAGAAGCTTCACAATCTACACCACAATCTACCACCCCTTTTACGAAAACCATCTCCATCTTATACTACTTTCTACCAACTTCCTTTCTGTTCATTTCAATCAAACTTTTAAAATCGCTTCCAATTCCTCTACCTTAATTCGTTCGTTGCAGCACCATATCGACATAAAACTAATCCGACCAAAACTTTCGCCGAGTCACGGGCGTCGAAGCGATTTAACCGTCCCAACTTTATACTTTGCTGGATCCAGCTTAATTTCAAACAAACTGTGGTGACGTTCTACAGTCTCAACCCCACAAGGTAAGTGCAGTTTACTTACCTTTATCGCTGCATGTGATGCTTAATTTATTTTAAAGGAATATAAATAAATATAATAAGTATTCAAAGTAAGTGAGGAATACAGAACATCACGCAATTTGAAATAATATTTAAAAAAAAATCGGACTTATGCTTCACATTAGAATCGTGATTATAAACTATTTTTAATCACACGAATGACTATGAAAGAATTAAAGGTAATTATATCTTATAAAATGAAATGTCTCGACAGATGGATTTAAAAACACGTCTTGGGATGTAACGTAATGGCAATGACGGGACGAGAGTGATCACATTTAAATTGATTGTAAAAAATCCAATTGTCGCATATAATAAAGAAATGTATCATCTGCTTAAGAAAAAATTTCTTTTCTTTTTTTGCTTTTTCTTTCTTTCCTTTTTTTTTTTTTAGGATTGAGGACTACTAGTCTCAATCTGGGATTTCTGCGGTGTCATTTTTCGATAGTTGGACATTTATCGAAATCTAAAATTTATCGAAAATATAATTGAATAATTTGAAAGTGATGTTATAATTTGAAAAAAAAAAAAAAAAAAAAAAAAAACTAATAGTCCTTCAACCTGAACTAAATTCTGCTTTTGCCAGATATTCCTTAAAATATTTATTTATTTATTATTATTATTATTATTATTTTTTTTTTGAAAGAAAAAAAAAAAAAGAAAAGAAAATTAATAATAACAATATCGAAACAAACACTATCAAAAAAGTTTTTTTTTTTATTAATTTTGAATTAGGAAATAAAAAGTGCGCGTGCAAAATGAAATAAAAAAAGTAAAAAAATAAATTTAATGATTTAATTTTTATATAAAACATGATCGCGTGTTATCTTAAAAAGTAGATGTAAAATTTAAAGTTTATTATTATTATTATTATTATTATTTTGTAAAATTGATAAAATTTGAATTTTAAATTTCAAAACTCTAAAAAAAAGAATGGCAAACTTCCATATTCGATTGAAAACATAAACAATTCATTTCAAAGGGTAATACTTACACAATAAATATCCAACTAATATACTAATTAAAAGGAAAATGATAAATATTCTATCATAATTTGAAGTCAAATTTGTTTTCAAATGTGTAAATAGAGTATCTGATATAAGATACTAATATGTTGGAGCGGAAAAGATGTTATATCTGTCATACTTGTAGGGGAAAAAATGGCGAACATATTTAATTCCTTTCAAAAATCATGGATATTTTATTTATATATATATATATATATATATATATATATATATATATTTATTATTATTATTATTATTATTATTATTATTATTTCATTTGCAGGTTCAAATCTCGAAGAAATTGAAGCGATATTTCTATATTATGTGGTGTCGTTTTAATTTGAAGCTTTTCATAAATGTAAAACTCATTGTTGTGAGATTTCATTGTTGTAAATGACTTTCAAATACTGAAAATTAATATTTTTCGATCTAGGAATTGAAAACCACGTCTTTTCCGAGATGAGCCCGGGTTACCTGCGAAAGCTATTTTTTTCAAAGATGAGGATAAATCAAATCGATTCTTCGTGTTAACAACTCTATAACCCTAATCTTTCATTGAAAATGTTAAAGCCGATTCCGAGAAACCAAAGACATATATACAAGATTAACTCAATAATATAAGGAAGAAGCAAGATTAACTCTTTTAATAATAAGCTTCAAACTCATAAAAAAAAAAAGATACTTTGTTCTTATTGTTGCATAGCAATATCTTTATTGGTCTAAACTAATTTATATTTTATGCTATATTTTCCATCTTCATTGTTTTTTTTTCCTCAAGATTTTTTTTTCAAGTTCTTTTTCTTTAACCGTTTGTGTCAATTAAACGCATGAAAATATGTTCATTTGCAAACGCAAGAAATGATGGTTATTACTAAGAATAATTATATTTTTCTTATTTCTTGAACAAGAGTTACAACTGATAACATCAATTTAGCACACAATTAAGCTACTTGTAGTTGAAATAAAGGAACCGCGACTAATTGAAATTCCGGTGACAGTTTGGCATACGCGGATTCCGGAGAAACGACGTATGGGGGGTTGAAAGCAACAGATTTCGATGGAATGGAAATGAGTGACTGCCTGTAGATGATATACTGTGACATTCGCAAACATTTCAGATGTTAGATTAATAGCAATTACTACTAAATATCAAACTGATACTTGGCATATGCATTTCAGTTTAATATATCTTAATGCATCAGATTATACTACGTCGTAAAAATTTATGAAAAATAAAGGAATATAAAAGAAAACCTTTTTGAACAGTTATTTGCTTTTGAAAATTTTCATGTTCTAAGTGAAGCATAATATATACAAATACATATAATAGTACAGTCGATCACAAAAGTGTCCGAACACTAGCAAAAATTCCTATATAAAAAACGTACGCTTAATACAGTTTTGTTAAATAAATCCTTGTCGAATCCTGTTCTTAGTCTGTGTAAGAACATGATTCGACAAGGATTTATTTAACAAAACAGTACTAACTGTACTTTTTCTATATAAGAAATTTTGCTAGTGTTCGGACATTTTTGTTACCGACTGTATAAATCTTTTAAAAATTTTGCCTTATCAAAATTTACCAAATTTAATATTTTTAGATAAGTTATCTTCTAAATTGTAAATGGCAATTTTTGAACTCTTTAAAAAGCAAAGAATTATTATGCTATTTTTTATCGGTTTGTACCAATGATTAGGACCAAATGTTGGTTAAGTGACTGGGGAAAAAAAAATGTGCGGGCTTAATACATTATAAATGAAGTGGAAAATGTATAACGTAATTAAAAAAGATTTAGACTGTACATAAAATCTAGCTCGTTCTTTTGTCAACGATTTGTTTAATTTTTACTCTATTCAAATAAACATTAGAGAAAAGTTGCCCAGTATGTGGACGGTTCATTATAAAAGTGGTGTAAATCCATATTTTTTAAATATGTATATTTTTGCTTAATTGTATCACACTTAGTCACATCTTTCATTATAAAAGTCAAGAAACTCCAATAATTTCATTAAAATCCTATAAAGGGCATTACTTGTTATTTTAAGAAAACTCTATAACTTCTATATATTAATTATAAAAATAAAGATTCTAAGTTACTTTAAATTATAGTTAATATAATTTATAAATTCTTATAATTCTGAGTTGTATTACACACAAAACATCGATAACATTTACTGAAGCTTGCCTTTTTTCTACACGCATAAACTTATAAAAAGCTCGCTATTTCAAAATCCATTTACAAGAAGATTATTCACTTTTACAATGAATGACCTAATCTAGCGCTCAATCTATGCAATAAAAACTTTTTTATCTTTCGCGCATGCGTAGTGAAAACGTTTTTCATAAAAATGCTCATATTTCATGAGATACTTAAGACATTTGTATTCCGATTGCTGTATATTGTTTCAAACGCGTTTTTTTTTTCAATTTATCTGAAAGTAGAAATAATTTTCGTTTAAAACTCTGTATATTACACTCTATAACCCCCCCCCCCCCCAAAAAAAAAAAAAAAAAAAAAAAAAAAAAACGACGCACCAAGAAGAAGTTATCCAAATGGGATGAAAATTGGTAGATGCGATGTACATGTAGAGAAAAACAAATGATTACAGTTTCAGAAAATTAGGATGATTTAATCAAGAGAAATGGCCTCATAAAGTAAAGAAGTAAATAACGCATTGGTCCACTTCTGACCCTTATGTAAGCAGTTATTCGGCTTTGTATTAATTGATAAAGTTGGTAAATATTCTCCTGCAGAATATCATGACAAATTCCGTTCAACTGGTGCATTAGATTGGAAAAATCCCGAGCTGGTTGTAGGATCCTTTTCATGATGTTCCAAACGTCTTCAGTGGGAGAGAGATCCGGCGACTTCCCTGGCCAAAATAATGTTATACAAGTAGGAAAACAAGCAGTAGAAACTATCTCTCTGCGCTGGCGGACATTATTATGCTGAAATATACGATCAGGATTGCGTGATATGAAGGGAAACACAACGGGATGTAGAATGTTGTCGACGTACCACTGCGCTGTAAAAATGCCTCGGATGTCAACCAAAGGGGTCCTGCTATGAAATGATATGTCATTCTAGACCACCACTTCTGGTTGTCGGGCCGTATAGCTGGCGACAATCAGGTTTGAATCCCCCCTTTTTCCGGACCGTCTCCAGACGCGTCTTCGCTGGTCTTCAGGGCTGAAATCGGAATGGAACTCATTACCGAAGACAATTCTACACCATTCAGTGACATTCCAGCTCGAACGATCCTAATATCACTGCATACGTGCTTATCGGTATACAATAGTAGTCCACACAAAGGGCTTCGTGAGCTCAACCCCATTTTTCTGAGTCGCCTATTAACGGTCTTTGAAGTCATTGAAGTACCAGTTGCACGTAGGATCGATGATAATGAGGAATTAGAGCTTTGAATACCGCTCTGACGATTGATTGGTTCTCATGTTCTGTCCTCTCTCTAGGCCGACCGCTGATGCGGTGTTCGGCCATGGTTCACCCATTCCTGTCAATATCATCTAATAATGACATCGCTCCTATCCAGTTGTCAAACAATTCGCAGATTAGACCAACCGGCTTCTTTGAGCCCAACTACACACCTCTCTCAAAGGCTGACATCTGCGCATATTGTTTGCGCACCTGTATGCGAGGCATATTTACTATCTGAGTAGGCGGAGTAAAATTCTCAAAGAAATTATGACCTGGAATCAAAATTTCTCATTTTTAACATTCAACCAATTGCGCAGTTCAGATGAGCTGCAGCGTCGCATGCTCATTCGATGGCAGCCAAACTTTAAAATTTTGCATTTTCCATCGTAACCTGTATACAGCTCTGAACTTACCCAGGATATTATTGTGCTCATGAACAAAACTATTGCAGCCCAGAAGACATGCATACTGCAGTGGATACCAGCACATGACAATATTTAGGGAAATGAGCAGGCTGACAGCCTCGACAAGTAAGCATGAAATAGTTCTCAAGTTTCCACCAGCTTAACTCTTTCCGATGCCGACGCAATAGCCAGCCATAGACTTTCCTCCCAGCCAATCAAGAGGAATTCTATTCCTACCATAAATTGTAACCGTGCCATTTCATCTACTATTGCCAGACTGAGGACAAAGTACTTCAGGGGAATGAAAATTTCCCTTGATGGCCAACGAAGTTATATCTACTGCCCTTACTGTACTGACATTCAACTTTCTCCTGACCACCTTTTCGACGGTCCTGCTATATTGGCCAAGCTCTTCAGTATTCCTCTAGCTCCCTCGCATCAACTCCTCTATTCTTCAAGGGTCGTTGATGTTGCTACGGCTGTCCTGGATACATTCAGTCCTATTTGACTCCTCTGCCCCAACTTCTTGGACAAGACAACAACAACAACAACCTGTATGCATGGCAATTTGTGTCCAGTTTGCATTACTCCTTATCCGTGTCTTTTTTATTTATTTGTTTATTTTATTTATTTATTTATTTATTTATTTATTTATTTATTTTTGTTATAGAATGTATAAATTAAAAACATGCTTTTTTTGGAGTTCTAAAATAAATGCTTATATCTCCGGTACTTACCATTCTATCGTCACACAAATTCATCTACAAATTGTACTAGGTCCATATTAACGTATCCTAAAGTTGCAGATCATTTTCTTTATTTAATGATACAGGGTGATCACAAACATTATTGATTTTGCTTAATTTGTTACCAGCCCCCTAAATGTTACCTTAAACCTATCTTCACGGAGAAACATGAGGAAGACCCAGTTCTTTGAATACCCAATGTTTGAAAACATTTTATTGAGTGATAAGTTTTTAAATTGAAAAAAAATTGGTCGTTTGCAAATCTTCCTAGACTTTTGGACAGGGGTGTATATTTCACATGCCCAATACAGTTCACTAAAAATTTTATTTACTATTGTAATACGCTGATAGAAAATTTTCAAGGAATGAAATTAGTATATTTATCACAATTTGGCTATAAATAATTAAATGAAACCTTTATAAATCCCTGTACATACAAAAAATCTGGATGTACTATGAAAAATTAAACTATTAATTAAACAAAGTATATAAATTATAATAAAAATTAAAAAAAAGAAATTATGTAATTATATACAGTCGGTAACAAGAGTATCCGAACACTAGCAAAAATTCCTATATAAAAAAGGTACACTTAATACAGTTTTGTTAAATAAATCCTTGTCGAATAATGTTCTTAGACTGACTAAGAGCATGATTCGACAAGGATTTATCTAACAAAATAGCATTAAGTGTACCTTTTTTATATAGGAGTTTTTGCTAGTGTTCGAATACTTTTGTTGCCGACTGTATGTTTATATAAAACATATTACATCGATTTTATCAGAAGTCTTTCCACGTGCTAGTTTAATTTTTAATAAAGTTTTATTTCAATTTTATTATTCACATGCAAATAAACCTTTTCTTTTATTTAGAAAAATGACGATTTATATAGTAATGATAAATGTAAAATTGTTTTAGCAAAGGTTAGGTAGTCTTTCTAGGAAAACAATGTATATAGTATACATTTACAGAAGTTTTCACTTCAAAAATGATAGAGACAAATATGTATTTTTCGCAAGTGTTTCAGAAAATTATTCAGTATGAAAACAAAGCTTGCATACTTTACAACATTTTAAATTACGTGGATCATACTGAAATACTAAATATAAGCCGCTAAATAGTTCAACATCATTGCACTGTTTTGGGCGAATTTTCCCAAAAATTAAACGCTTCAATCCTATACTCAGTGAAGGCTTATATACATGGTCCGTTCTCTATCTGATCCTCTTGAAATTGCCAGTCTTGTCCTCTTGACAAATCTATTTTTATAATTTCATCAATCTATTTTTTTTTCTTTTCAGAATACGCGAGACGCCCTTGTAAATTATTTTGATTAGAAAATAACCAAAAAGTTAGACGCAACTAGATTAAAAATCAACGCGAATAATATTTTTACTTTCTTCTATCTTCAATAGAAGAAAGTATTGGATTCGTAAAAAATTTCGATTTCGGGTTTTTGATGGATTTACACGTTTTGAGAGCTGTAGAACACGATTTTACCATTTTTAGAAAATGTCTGTCTGTCTGTCTGTCTGTGTGTGTGTGTGTGTGTGTGTGTGTGACAAAATTTTGTGGCAACTGTATCTCTGGAACTACTGCACAGAATTTCATACAAATTGGTATGTAGTTGCACCTTGACATAAATTAGTGCCTATCAACTTTTGGTAAAAATCGTCTTACAGGTTGCGTTGCCATCCCGCTTTTTCTAAATTTTTAACAAGGTGATATAGGGCAAAAATTTTCAAGATGGGTATCTTTCGAAAGGTCTCGTTAGTACCTTTAAAACGAATGGTTGAACTATAAATCTGTGATAATTTAAAACAAAGTTATCGATTTTTTTTACTTTTTACGAAAAAAAACTTCTTTTTTTTTTTTTTTTTTTTTTTTTTTTTTCTCCTCTTAATTTTATCAAACTCCCACGGTTTCCGTGTTCTGACAAACTTAAACTAATTTTTGCTTTTTTCCCCTAATTTTGTCAAAGTCCTACGGTTTCCGTGTCTTGACAAACTTTAACAAATTTTCACATTTTACCCAAAATTTTGTCAAAGTCCCACTTTTTTTTTTCTCTCCCCTTAATTCTATCAAACTCCCACGGTTTCCGTGTTCTGACAAACTTAAACAAATTTTTGCATTTTCCCCCCAATTTTGTCAAAAACCCACGGTTTCCGTGTTTTGACAAACTTAGAATAATTTTCACATTTTACCCAAAATTTTGTCAAAGTCCCACTTTTTTTTTTTTTTTTTTTTTAATTATTGTTACTGAGTGAATTTGTATAGGAAAATATAGGAGAAAGTCTCGTGGTGGCCACAACATACTAGTTACTTACTTCTGTATTCACTAGAAGAAAGTACTAGATTCATAAAAATTTTCGACTTCCATTTTCGATGCATTTACACGTTTTGAGAGATCCAGAACAAGATTTGTGTGTGTGACAAAAATTTTGTGGCGTCTGTATCTGAGGAACCGCTGCAAAGAATTACATTTAAATTTATATGTAGATGCATCTTGACCTAAATTAGCGCCTACCAACTTTTTGTATCAGACGCTTAACAGGTGGAGCTGTTATACAGTGATTTTCCCAATTTTAAGAAAAGCTGTATCTCAAGAACTACTGTATAAAACTGCATATGAATTTAATGTAGGTGAACCTACACATAAGTAAATGTTTATCAACTTGATAACTCATGAGGTGGCACTGCTATATAGTGATTTCCATAATTTAAGGGTTGACTATATCTCAGGAACTACTGCACAGAATTTTATACAAATTTATATGTATGTACACTTTTTGTGACAATCGCCCAAAATCTGGCGCTGCCATATAGTGATTTCCGCAATTTAAGGGGAATCTGTAACTCAGGTTCTATTTTGTGTAATCAAACAAAACTTGATTCGTGAGAAGATCATTGTGAGACATTGTGCTGATTCAATTTAGATGCATATTGACTAATAGGTGGCGCTGCTATGCTGCAAATTTCTCAGAGAACGGGAATACTACATCTCAACTTCTATGGTATGTAATTGTTCGAAACTTGATATGTGAGATTAGCATTATGAAAACGCAATTTTTAAGAGTTAATTATCGAGAATAAAACTGTCTTTTTTTTGGATATTTAGTGTTAGTTTTCTCTAAGATAAAAATCGTCTACATTCATCATGGTAGATAATTCTAATAAATAATAGTTTTAATAAATTATTTTTGCTGGGTGAATTTGTATTGGAAAATATAGAAGAAGTCTTGAAGTGGCCACAACATATTAGTTGTTTAATAATTTCGTCCGTTAGAATGTCTATTAAAATATCTAAACATGCATGGTAATGTCGGAATCGCGTAACATTTGAATAATTTCTAAAAGATACGTCTATCTGTATACCAGTTTGTTGCAACTATATTCTGTCCGTCTATTTTAATTTCCGGGATCTAAATTGTACTGTCAAAATAATGGCTTGTGATATTTTTCAGCACTGTTAATATGAGATATTAACTTCAAAGAATCGCACATACTTTAATCTTTGTCTTGGCGAGTATAAATCTAAAACATTATAAGCTATTCATTTAAAAACAATATAAAGTATACTAAGTTAAATTATGAAGAAATAAATTATAAACTATTTTTTCATATGCAGTTTTTTATGAATTATTTTAAATATAATTCCGAATACAATATTATATATTACCTCCCTGTCAGTTGGTGAATACAGACATTATTATATATTAATCTTATTTTTAATACCACAAAGTCTATTGCTTCCAATCTGTGATAAAAACGTTGTCATTCGCAAGCCTGTAAAAAATAGGATGGAAAATTTTCATTATTACAGGAATTGTAACTGCACACTACCTATGCAGTAAAATCGCATGTCAATCAGAATTAATGCAACACTCTCAATATTTCTAAGTGAAAAAAAAACAACCATTGCTTATAAATTACTGACAATCTGACGTAAAGATTTCTACTCATATCAAAATCTTTATTTTTGTTTCCAGTTGCTTTAATTTTGTTTATTTATTTTTTGCATGGTTGACATATCTACTAAGATATGCGTGTTTCTTATTTGAGAATTTCAAGTTAATATGCTCTTAACCTTGGGGAGAAATTCGACAGTTAGGAAATGCCGTAAAACATCTTCGTAATAAGAACAGCCTTAGTTTCACGATGAAGCACAATGTATTGAAAAACAGAAAATAAAATTTTATCCATGATTTTTAACGAATGAAATAATAATAATAATAATAATAATAAAGCAAATCCAACGAAAAAATTGAAGTAACAGCTACAACAATGTTTTGGGAAAAATAAAATAACAGTCTATCTGTTTTTTAAAACGAATTAAAACAAAAAGAAAAGATAATTATAAAACAAATAAAATTAGGTAAAAATGTCTTCGAAAACTCAATTAATTGCTTTTTGTGTGCGATTTTAGACATAGTTTAGAACCGTAACAATTTTTCCCGTAGTTTCGTTTTTCATTAAGATAACTTAAGACAGTGTTAATACATACCGTAATTTCTGGTAGATAACCTGCAGGTAAGATGTGTCATTTCTCCACCAGAAATTTTATTTAATAGAGAAATCTATACTTTTTCGAAGGAAGAGCTTGTACAAATATAAATTTATTTATCAATTGAAATTTCTGGTGCAAAACTGGATTATATAACCAGCGGAGTATCTACCAGAAATTACGGTAGTAAATTTTTCACATTAAGTTGCGCATTATCTGTTAACAATTTTGTTCTGTCTATGAGACATTTTATCACACAATGTTAAAATTTCGTACTTTAGCCAATTATATTATGCGGTACATTTTATTCATTCGATATTTTTTTTTTTTTTTTTTTTTTTTTTTTTTTTGGGGGGGGGGGGAATTTAAGAGTTTTAATTTTTGTAGTTTTAAGAGTTTTAATTTTCTTGAAAATGGATTTTACAAGTTTCAGAAATGAAGCTTTACATTTCGCAATATATGCCTAAGATTAATAATAATTAAGGAGCAACTGCTACAGTCAAGAATTTTCGAACACTCTCCAACTAGGAAACACATCATTCGTGCTTTAACAAGATGGTAAATAGTTTCTGATAAATAATAAGCAAGATGGTCTGTAGTTTTACTAAAGATACTGTGAAAGCAAGCGTTCAAACATCTCTAATTCAGAACATTTAAACACGTACGTAACAAGTTAATAATGTACGTAACTGCTAATAATAAATATAAACTCTGTGTAGTATAATATAATGAAAAGAATTCGAATAAAATTTGTAAAACGAATATGTATTAGGAAAATAATATGTTCTGACTGTCACAAAACTTTCTTTTATGTTGTTCTATGCAAATTCATGCAGTGCAAATTATTTATAAAAAGTATTATGTATTAAAGTTATTTTCCATGATAAATGCAGACGATTTAGATCACAGAGAAGTAGAACATTACAGGTCGAAAAAAAAGCCAGTTTTAAGAAAATGTACTTTTACGGATTTATTTTGTTAAAAATAAAAAAAGAAATCGATAATTTTTTATCGAAAGTAACAAACTTTTCAAGGCCTTAATGTTCCATCATTCATTTAGGAGGTTCTGACTAGTCCTTCTGAAAAATACTTATATTGATAATTTGCACTTCTTTCCTTCTGTGGATACTTCTCTCCAGAGAGTGGGAAGCGATGATCCTAAATATATAACCCTTTCCCTGGTCTAGAGACATACGAAAGTAAACTTAAACAACGTATTTAATTTTCATTGAGGTTTGTGCAAAATAAAGATATTAAAATAAGGTTTATATAAATGCCTCTCATAGAACACAATACTTTGGAATTTTTTCTGGCGTTTCAGTACACAAACCAGTAAGTAGTATTTACTACATTTTCAGTAAGGAACATCAGATAGTGAACTTGAATAACATATATCAGTTTCAAGAAATTTCTTTAGTTTTTACAGGAGTTAGAGCGCGGACAGACAAACAGAAAGAGAGAGAGAGAGAGGCAGATGGACAGACAGACAATCCGAAGTCATAAACTTTTTTCAGTTTTGTTGGAAAATGTTAAAAACAAACCGATGTCTATTTTTCATTTATTAAGTAATACATATAAAACTTTACAAAACAAATTTTAATTTAGGGCGACAGGGCAAAGCTGCCGCGGGCGACATTTTAATATTTTTTTCATACCACTATTTCCAAAAAATAAAATTTGTAATATATTTTGGCAGATAAATCTGCACTTTGCGTGCATAAATTTATCCTAAATTTTACGTAATGAAAATTGTGTTACAGAAGTAATAATAATAAAAAAAGTCGTCTGTGGCAGCTCTGATAGGACATTTTTTTTTTTTACTCTATTCTTCTATGTAAATTATTTTGTTCTTTTGTTCTTTAACAACGGCTACTGTATTCGTTCCTTAAAATTTCTTTTACACATTCTCTCTCAATTTCATTTAAATTTATTTCATATACTTGATACAACGAAGGGAAAAAAAGTGAAAAACTTAGCTGATCTAAATATACAAAAATCGTTAAAAAAATTCGTCATCTGGAATATGAAGTTGCGTGTCTTAGCAACGGTTACAACATTCATCTCTTTATTATTATTATTATTATTATTATTATTATTATTATTTGTACGTTTTATATCAATTTTATATTATTAATGTACTTCTTGAATATAATATTTAGAAAAAGAGAGAGAGAGAAAACATTTCATTTGTTCTTTTCTTTTTTTTAATGTAATAATCTTGTCGTTCTAGTAACTGTTATGTATACAAGTCAGTTCTGAGTTTTACACAGATATTATACAGGTAAATAAACGGTACGATTCAAGTTTTCTAATATATATATATATATATAAGTTAAAAAAAAAATAAAAGATTAATTGCATATACAGATTTCAAAACGATTTTATCTGTGAAAATATTTGAGCTATTATTTACATATCTAATATACCTATTATTAAGATAGAGGAACACCCAAACAGTTTTTATTTTGTTGAATTGAATGAATGACCCTGAAATTTCAACATTCAAAGATTGATTGCCGAAACATGTTTATTGAGAGAATATTTTATCGATAAAATCACACAACTACATAACTACATGTAATGATTACTTTAAAATTAGGTAATATTATAATCACGAATCTCCTGAATTTCTCGTTAAATAATTGTGTGGTGGAACATGATAAATTTTTTAACATGTATACTCAGCCAATATCTATCGACATGTGGCGATGCTTTGCTGCAAAAAAGTTGAAATTGTTTCTGGTGTATGTAGAGAGAGCTTCAACTAGAACTTAATGAGATCTAACAAAAATATATTATAGACAATCGAATTTTCCTAAACATTGTTAACAAGTCATTGCCAAAGATGTTTAAATTCAAATTTTTAAACTGCTTGATTTATTCTGTTAAGTTGAAAAGCTTTACACTTTATTTGTTTCCTTGCTGAAAAGAGAATATTAAAAAGGTCGCTTCGTTTAAATTTAACTAAGCTTTAAACTTATATGTATTTACAAAAGACAAGAGGTTAATATATAATTAGCATCAGAGGATAATTAAAATTTCTAATTTGCAAGCTGTGAAAAAATTAATAATTTATTTAAGTTTTATTTTGCAAAAGAAAAACACATGGTTATGACATTTAAAATAAAATGCTAAAAAAGAAAAGAAAAAGTCATTTTCCAAAGAAATTAAAGCACTTACTTACGGTGCAAAAGATTTTAATTAATGATACGTATTTCTAATAATTACACTGCACTGTAAATATATATATATATATATATATATATATATATATATAACATCGGAGGGTACGGTGGCGAGCTGTCCGTCATGCACACAATAAATACTAGGAGATATTCAACGAAACTGTTTTATTTTCTTCAACATGGCAAAGTTGTGGCAATATGGCAAGGCTTGGACTATCTCCGGAAACTTCTGTGATCGCCGTCCGGGATTTTACGTCTCCCGGCGTTCGTTGTTCGGAAAGCTATCACTCCTTTGTAATTTCGGAGGAGGGCTGCAGCGTGGAAGTGTTTAACAAGTCAAGATAGTGGCAAGAAGTGTCCGTTTGTTTAATGTTTGGGCTTTTATACCGAATTTTCTGAGCTGCTGATTAGTTATTTAGATCGTCTGGGCTCTTAAAAGGAATTTCTGGGATTAATTAATATGCAGCTCAATGCAGAGACAGTTGCAAATTCCATTAACGTCAGCGAATTTCGACTTATAATTTCGTTCCCTTTCTGATTTCTGAGTTAGTCTTATGCTGTAAAACAAACTTTAAAGGGACAATTACAAATTATTAGCGATTATAATTTCAATTAGCGATTTTTACACTTTTAAATTTGGGTTTTTTTAATAATTTAAATTTATTTATTTTTATCCTTTTCATATATATATATTCTAGCCCTGATACCATTTTTGCTGATTCTTATGTAAAATGATCTCCTGAATCCGAATATGACTCCCATTTTGCCCAGACACCCACCGTTTTCTCGGGACACCACCCACTCTCCTAATGTTTATCACTGTTCGGTAATTTTATGGCCACGAATTTAATTTGGAGAGTGAAAAAGAATTAAATTAACACCTAAAAACAAAAATATATATAATGTTTAACAAATAACTTTAATAATAGATTAAAAAAATATAAGAAATGTAATACATAATTTCAGTGGCAAATCCCCCCTAAGTTTCCCTCTTGCCGCAAATGTTCATGTTTTAGAATTTTCCAACTCTGTAGCCCCTCAAAAGATATTTAATAGTTAAAATAATCCCCCCCCCCTAAAAATCAAATTTAAAGCCCTAAATTTCCGAAAAGTGATAAAAATAGGGGGCCATCCCTAAAAAAACGATGCTTGATAGGGCAAAATGGGCGTCATATTCGGATTCAGGAGGTCATTTTACATAAAAATTTTCAAAAATGCTGTTGGAGGGAAATCTTTATGCAGAGCAGTGTTATTTTATAGCGCTGATCAAACCAAGAGAAGCGTAAACTTTCAATTAATAAAAAGAAAAGTTTAACATAAGATAGAAATATATAATGTTTTCAACAACTTTCAATTAATAAAGCTGCAAAGAATTTTTAATAATTAAGATTTTGTATTTCTGATAATTATTTTGCTACGTTAATGAAATCTTAAAATTATAAACGTTTAACTGATAAAAATTTTTTAACACAAAGTACACAAATTTTATTAACAATATTCATGAAATTATGTTGCAAAAACATTTTAACAATTAACATTAGTATTTAGAATAGTTTTATATATATATATATACTAGCTGACCCGACAAACGTTGTTTTGTCATATAAATTATTTCTAGAGAATATTTTGCTAGAAAAAAATAACTAACTTATTGTAAATGTGTAAGGATGTGGTATATAAGTGGAAGATGTATGGAGCGCTGTGAACGGTGAAGGAATATAAAAATAACAAAACACCAACCATTTATTTTTTAAATTTATTAAATCTCATTCTTTAAAATTATATACATATCGCTACTTATAACAATATTACTAAAAAGCGATATCAATCCCTTAATGCAACAGAGTGTACAATATTTTTTGTTATCCCATCATTCGCCAATACAAACAAACTGGATGGTTTGCCCACTCGAGAGCCACGTATAATTGTCCGTGTGAAAAACATGATGTGCTCAAATCTAAGCCACAGACAGACATCGTTTGGCCCTGAGACTTATTGATAGTCATTGCAAATGCCAATCTAATTGGAAATTGAGGGCGTTTAAATTGAATTGGCACATCTGTGGGTATAATAGGGAATAGCGGTAGTAATATATTTTCACCTCGGAATTTGCCATTTAAAATGATGGCTTCGATAGCATTTTTCATTAATTTTTTTATGACTAATCGCGTGCCGTTGCACAACCATGGCGGGTTCAAATTACGAAGCAAAATAACCGGAGATCCATCCTTCAGTTGTAAATTATGCGGTGGCATGCCTGGTAAATCCAATGAGTTTAAAAACTCTGTTGGATAATTTACAGCTTCGGTGGCATCGCAAACTGTATCATTAGGTTTGTATGACACCAAGTCTCCTGGTAACAAATGTTGTATCTTGAGATTCAATTCGTTGACGTCCACATTTTTTGCTGCTAAAATTGCTCTTTCTGCCAGCCACTCATGATTTGTGTATCGTCTGTGTACATCGGGAAATATCTGGTCAATAAGAGCATCTTGTGAATCAATGATTGTGCATAAATCGGTCGGTAATTTTATGCATCCAGTTTCATCTGTAGTAACTTTTCCATCGCCGATATCTAACAGTTGTTTTGAGAATGTTTCAGTGGATGGATCTTGAAGCATTTGAACGTACAAACTTACTTTCAAATGTACTTTTTCAACATTACGCCACAATGGCGATGATTTTAAGCAAAGCACGCGTTGATCGCATCAGCGTATGTTGAACGCGGAATAACGGGAAGTGCTTGTCTGAAATCACCTGAAAGGAGTGCCGACAAATAGTTTGTCGTTGTTTTTTTATATCTTTCAATGTCCTGTTCGACGCCTCAAGCGAATGTTTGTGTGCCATAGTGCATTCATCCCAGATAAGAATTTTACACTGTTTCAGCACTGTGGCCATGGACGATTGTTTTTTTATGTTGCACACTGCGTCTGGGTTATTTTGAATATTTAGTGGCAGTTTAAATAATGAATGATCTGTTCTGCCTCCATCCAATAAAGTTGCCGCAATACCAGATGATGCAACAGCCAATGCGATTCCATTATTTGATCGTATTTCGGCGAGAATTAGCGAAATAAGGAATGTTTTGCCAGTTCCACCTGGTGCACCCCCAAAAAAAGAATCCACCTTGTCCTGCCGAAACTGCGAGCATGATGCGGTCGTAAACGGTTCTTTGTTCTTCATTCATTAGTGGGACATTGCGAGCAACAATCGCTGCCATTTCTACAGTATTGTATTGTAGTTCACGATTCAATTCATTGTTTATTAAATCAGATGCATTTCGATTTGTTGAATGCATGCCGAAATGACTGAGTGGTAAGTGGGCAATGATAATGCAAAGATCTTCAATAGCAATCAATGCTTCATTGTACATAGCGTCACTGAATACTATCGTTAGATCGTTGCACCGTGAACGATGTTGATGCAATATATCATCAGTCATCGAATCTTTGTGATTATCCCATAATGTCTCTGCTCGGGTCTAGTCAACACTATAGCGAATAGTAGACGAATTTGTTTTGCTGTATAGTTCAGTCCTACTTCAGCAAGCATACACTCCCACTGGTTGTCGTCTTCCTGCAAGCCAAATGCAAGGCATGCATCTTTATACGTTGGATACTGTTGTCCATTTACTTTACGTAAATCTTGAAATGACAAAGGGCCGATGACATTAACCAATAACAGTCGAAGATAAAAGCACTCAGTCTGCCTTGGATTGACTGTAAATACTCGCCCCAAGGTGTTTGATTTGAATAAACCGGGACATGCATCAATCGGCGTGCCTTGCTTGCGGGGCATCCATTTTTTTGTTGGAGCCCATGTGAAATAGCGTGGTACTTCTGAATAGAGTAATGTCCGTGCAAAAGCACCAAAAGCATCTGCACGATTACACAATTCAAAAAATTCGGTGAGTGTAGTTTTTGGTGGATTTATAGCACGATCAATCGCTGTCTCGCTCGTGAAATATAAGCGCTGGCAATTTTCAAGATGGACGGCTAAATGAAGAACTGCTGGATCCCGTTCATGAATTGGGAAACCAAAGATACGCCAAACAGCTTCATTGGAGCTGACGTACCGGCCAATTTGGTAAAGTGTTATTTCATCGTTGTTATTCACCGGAGAAGCATTCACATTGGTATTTTCAACTCGAAATACAGCCATATCACTGCCTTTATTCACATACTTGCAAATGTATTTGATGCTCTTCACTGAACTGCAGAACTCAACATTAATATGAGCATTGAAGGTTTTGCTCAGCAGAGGCGAATATGGGACCACCCAACAGTATCAATGTCAATGTCTATGTTGTTGACATAGATAACCGCCATAGATGATAAGATTGTCCGCCATTATCGGATTTCTTCGACGATATATTGGATTGGATATCCGTCAACATTTGTGATCGTATCGTTAGTGAAATTTTTCGGAAAACTTTTAGTACATTTTCCATCTGCACAAATAACAATGGCCTAAAAATTCATTTTTCATTTTAACATATAACTCCGTCGGATATTGACGAATTTTTTAAAAGAATATACCATTTTAATCCTCAGGATAAAAATATTAACTTTGAAAAAATATTTTAAACACTTACGGTTAAAAATTCATTTTTCATTTCAACATTAAATAAATTCTGACATCCTGTTTACGATTCTAAAAATATTAACTTTGAAAAACTATTTTAAACACTTCGTAAGATGCGGTTAAAAATTCATTTTTCATTTCAACATTAAATAAATTCTGACATCGTGTTTACGATTCTAAAAATATTAACTTTGAAAAAATATTTTAAAAACTTCGTAAGATACGGTTAAAAATTCATTTTTCATTTCAACATTAAATAAATTCTGACATCGTGTTTATAGACAACTCACGCCATCTAGGTGGAAAAGTTGTTGAAAGAGTTGGTTAAAAATTAATTAAGAAAGAACTAATTAAATTACAACTTTCATTTGTAAATCTAAACCATTCTCGAATCAACCTGAAGACGCACAAAAAATTTCATTAAACTCGGTCCAGCCGTTTAGGAGGAGTTCAGTGACATACACACGCACAAAAGAAATATATATATAAAGATATATATATATAATGTTAATAAAAAAATGGATGTATAAACTTTTAATTAAAAAAAAAAAATGTTAAACTCAGGGTAGAAATACATAAAGTTTATTTACAACATTTATGTAATTATGGGATAGAAACTCTCTAACAGTTAGTTATCCATTTTTCTAATAATTATTTTGTAGCACTAACCAAATCAAGAAAAAAAAAACTATTAATTTATAAAAAAAAAAAATTGTTTAATACAGAGTTGAAACACTGAACTTTTAATAAGAAATTTCAAGTAGTAATTGTTGAAAAAAAACTTCTATCAACGAATGATTTGCATTTATAATTATTATTTTACAGTGCTAATTAAATTAAGAAAAATATAAACTTTTAATTAATTAAAAAAGATAGGGTAGAAATACACATATTTTATTAATAACTTTAATGTTTTTAACATAATGTTCTCTACACATACTTTATTCAGAACTTTAATATTCTCTTTCATGTGATTATGAATCAAAAAATGTCTAACAATGTATGATCTTTAATTTCTAACGTTAATTAAATCAAGAAAACTATAAACTTTTAATCAATAAAAAAAAGCACAGCTTAATATTGTTAATAAAAAAAAGGGATATATAAACTTATAATTTAAAAAACACACATAATTTATGAAGAACTTACATCTAGTTCTTCTTTCCAACTATATTTTTAAAATTACTTTTTAAACATTTGATTCAAATTATATACTCATGTTTTACGATACTTTTCAGACGTTCTTCTTTCTTCAGCAATTTTTTTCAGACATGACAGATTTATTGCAGGTAGTCTAGTAGAGAACAAAACATAATTATCCTTTGACGTAATCTTTAAATTGCAAATGTTATGAAATTGATTTATCATCGTAATCATTCATCGCGCTTCTATAGACTAATAAAAAATATTTTGACAGTTACTACTGTTAAATCAATATCTTAGGCTACTATTATGTGTAAAAAGACCTCTTAAATGCTGCTTCACAATTTCATTTTTAAATTTATGCTAAAGTAAAACATATATTAAGATGATAATGCTTATGTTGATATCAATGATAATATAGAAAACTAGAAGTGATTTTTTTTCTTTGTGTTTGATGTCAGTTTATTGTTATTATTATTTTAACATTTTAAAATGATGAGGTTGTGAATAGTTATACTATTTGAATACATGAATATTTAAGGTTTCAAAGCCTGTAATTTGAAAAGATCAACATTATTTAATAATTTAAGCTACAGTTTTATCTTACTTTATTAAATCTTTTCTGTTGCTTCTTAATATACAATCTTTCTACGAGCAAAAATAATAAAAATAGATTAAATACATAAATATAAAAAATCATCCATTTTTTATATATTAACTATGCACTTATATTATGAGATGTTATCAATTTAAGCTTAGTTACTCGTTGGTAATTTTCTATCCTCTTCTTTCAGTGAATTTTATTTCAATGCTAATGTTTATAAATACATAAATTTGCATAAATGTTTTTACATGTGTTTTCACATGTGTTTTCTCAGGTGTATGCTATTAAAATGTTTACATTGGAAATTTATTATAATGAAGTTAGAATTTTGATTTACGTGTTTATCTATTTGTATAATTTTTTTAAATTGCAATCTTTTATCATTCATGCTCATCTTCTTGTTATTTTACTTTTCATATTACTTTATTTGCATCATTTCTTCTATTGATATTAGACCAAAAGTTAATGAATTTTTAATTACATTTAATGCTTCGAAGATTGAGGAAAATCTCTTATTAAATAACAGCATAAAATTTTCTCTTCAAATTATTGTATTGTAGTTTTAAAAAGTTATACAAGGTTTTGATGAATAGCACAAAAAAAAAAAAAAAAAAATCTTAATCAACATACAGTCGAACCTCGTTAACGTGGACACTGTTAACGTGAATTTCTTTCAACATGAACTGCTTCCCCAATCCTCGTCAAAATAAAGAAATAAAGATTACTTTAGTTATATGAAGATTTGTTACTGATAGCATGAACTGCTGATAACATGAACAGATTTTTTATCCTCCTTGAGATTCACGTTAACAAGGTTCGACTGTATTTACATTTATCGTAAATCCTTTAGACTCACCTTCGAAATTATCACAATCATCTTTTTATACATTTATAAAAGTTTATAACCGTTGTTTTACAAGCATTTAAAGAATCTGAAATTAAAATAAAAGGGATGTGGTACGTAAATGTAATATAATTACAGAAAATGAAAACAATGAAGAAGAGGTATATTATTGTCTTTTATCCTTCAGATTACAAAAAAGAAGGTAATGCTGGCGTATTACTAAATTTATCTTTATTAAATTAACATTTAACGATTATGCTGAAGTTTAACATGGTAAACCGTTAAACTTAGTTTTAGCCAGACATGTCGCACAGTGATTTTTTGTCTTTTTTACAATAGTGCTATATATTACAGGTTCATAAAAGCCAAAACCTTAAGAAATGCAATTTTAAAATCTTGAATGCAAATGAGTTAGATTGTTATGGGTTCTAAATTCACTCCCGATACTTTTTCACAATAAAATTATAATAAGGAGAACCAAATAGTCATTTCATACGACGAGTGTGAGTAATTTGAAGGAAGTAGTTGACCAAAATTGCCTGAGCTAGAGATGCGTTATAATTTATGAATCTGAATATAGAATAGTGCAGATAAACTTCAACGGACAGTTAAATTTAAAAGTAAATAGTTAAATTTTAATGTAAGAATATTGTTTACGGATATTTGGTCTGTAATAGATTCTCTCTCGAATACGTGGATCTCTGTGAACCATCCCATATTCCCATCCGAATTATACCTTTGGGGATCATCGAAGTCAGGGAGCAATCTCCTCCGTGAGGATCAAAATTCTTATGGCACGTCTCCGGATCACCCTTAGGGGCAGTGGCGGCTCGTGCACCGAAAATAGGTGAAGAGGCACACTGTATTAATTTATAGAATATAAATTTACATTTAAATAAGTATTTTTAGTTAATTTTTGTTAAGACCTTGCTTAATAAAATTTATGCATTAAAAATACTTAAATATTGTTTTTGAGCTCTTCATCTATTTTCGGTTCACGAGCCGAAATTAGAGGGTGCTTAGGGGTGTGTCCAAGACCATCGCCAATAGCCATTAACGTAGCATAAGTGCCACATAAAACTCTCTTACTTACACTGTGTGCCATCCAATTAAAATACCTTTACATACCAAGAATATTTATAAAAGTTTTGTGTTTTATACGACGATAATCAAGCTGAAGACTATCTTTGAAACGTCAGATTACAGCACTACTGACTACAATAGCGAAATTAAATTCCACAATAAATAGGTTTTGTTATGAGAGACGAGAATATAATGTAAATTTTGGTCATTTGTCATAAAGATTAGTTGGATTTGTTTTCTTATAAACAGTTTTTCTTGAAATTCATGCCCTTATGGCACCTACTATTGCTGAATGTAATTGTCAAAAAACTAATCTAAACTTGAAGCTATGGATGAATATCAGTCTTATCAAATGATTTTTATTCTTGCTCTGTGTGCTGCTGGTCATTGAAAATATTTTCAGCGTTTTGAACTTTTCCCACAGCTGTAAGCTTGTAGATAAGGCATATTCAAAATTTTGAAAGTTTTGATATTTGATCTGCCGAATTTTGGCATTTTGCTTAATTTTTTTTTACATGCATGTTTATTTAGCACTTTGTGACACTTCTCATATTTTTATATATTAACCACGTTCTATAATATAGAAACTGCAAAGTTATCTACCTGAAATATGCATGCACCCTGAAAGCAATTTTAATTGTTCTGAAGTACGCAAGTGCTTTGCAAACATAGAATATGATAAATTTATGAAAACTGCATCATTATTTATTTCATTATTTCATTATAAAATAATCTTAATCATCGTGTTTTTGAAAATTTTGTGTTTATTTTTATTCTTTTGTATTTTTTGAGCTCTGATTGACATTCGGAAACGAGTAAGTTTCTTAAAAGTTGAATAACCTTATATTTAAGTAAAATAAAAATTTATATAAATAAAATGCTCCAAAAAAAATCCTATCAATTAATAAAAACATTTATTTTATAACTTTGAATCATTAGTTTTAATTTTTAACTGGATCATTTTACTTAAATTCAAGATCGTGTTTTGGATCTTATTTAGAAATGAAGGTGATTAATAAAAAGATGTGACAAACTTTAAAAAGGGATGGTACACATTGATTCAAACAATTTTCATTAACGAATGCATGGTCTAAAATAAAGTGCAAATATGCTACAAGACACAACGTGGTATAACCGAGGATACAAGGAGAAAACACAAAAATATCGTAAAAGTTACAAAAGCTATTTTGATGACATTAATGAACAATTTAAATATTTACAAAAAGTACATGAGAAAGTGACCACTAATGGAGACGCAAGTAAAACAGCGGTGAAGTTAGGAAAGGCGAACTCTCTGAAATATTCCAGGCACATCGCGAATCTCCCCAGAGACAGTAGAAAGTCTTGCGATTAGATTCAAGAGAAGTCTCTAACATCAGATTCTTCAGTGCTTTTTCAGTACTATTAAAGTGCACCATTAACTTGTATGTTACAAGTGTTACAACAGTTGCACGCTAGAATTTTACTCTGCTACTCTGTAACTTTTAACTATCACTTTGCTCTCCGGTTCAAAATGTTGCCACCTTTTATTCACATTGATGCAGATTTGCATACCGTGTCTTGTTTTCCAGGTATTATTTGCACGTACTGTTCTCGATAAAATAGAACAGCAATAACTTAAACGTTTACGTAGTGGCCCTTTTAGAATGTGCTAGCTCATTTGCGTTTCGTTTTTGGACCATATACTCTGTGACGAAAACTGTTTGTATTGGTGTGTATTATCACTTGTCAGAGTTTGTCCCATCTTTTATTTATTTATTTATTTATTTTTTAATAACCCTGTATTTATATCTGATTCCAATTCATTGTGTTACATTGATTGTACATTCCATCACATTTATTAGTTTTTGAATGGTTTTCATACCTATTTCATTTTTTTTTTTCTTTGCATTAAAATAAATATATTAATATCTGCAACTGAAAATGATGGAATAAATCAAAGGATTTTTATACAGCGAATACTAATTATTAATGATTGTCTGGGATTATTATTATCTTTGAAACTCATGTAGGAAATAAAATAGAAGCCATTACAATCATCTTGGTGTACAAACATGCTTCATTACATCGAAAATGAAGGATAAATTTCTGATGTTTAATTTCTCCATCAGTATTTTTAAGTAAATTACATGCTGATTTCCATATCATTTGCTACGGTTCATTCCTACATAATTTTATATTTCACATGTATCGACGTTCATAATGAAATGCCATATATATTTTTTTCTTTTTTGTAATGATCATAAATATTATACTTTTCTAATCATTTACTAACATGTATAGGAAGTAAATGATTCATTTATATCTAGATTACATAACATTTAAATTTTTATCTTTTGAAGCATTTCTGTGGAACTTGCTTAAATTTAAATAATATGAGTAAAAGTGACATAAGTTTTTGTTAAACCATTAAACTTTTACATACTACATTAAATGAAAAATGTATAGAGAAATACCTTGCAAAAAATATACTCTTCCACATTGCAGACGATTTTGATTTATTTCGCCACTCCCCATGCTGTTCCATAATGGTGTGCAGAGTGTCCCTAACTGCTATAATTAGACGAAGACCCGGGCCATTAAAAGGCGATTTTTTCACTGTCTTGTTTGCTCTGGGGCCCATTTCTCAAACGGCTGCCGCGGGGATCCCTAAATAATAGAGGGCAGGTTCTGTGGTTGAACCTGTAACCCGGTGTCAGAAGCTGCATCATGATGCAATTAGTTAGAATGGACGATGTGGTAGAGTTCTTTCTTCTGTAAAAATGCATCGTTCTTTTAATATGTGTCTGTAGCTCGTGCAGAGAGTATGGTAGAAATCATTATATTTTTTTAAATACACTAACAAGCTATAATACTTATGTTAAATGAAAAGCGAGAAGATTAAATTTGCTATGTTAATATTTAATCTTTAGGGTTTTTTTTTTTTTTTTTAGAAAATTATATGTTATACCATCATTTGCATCTTTAAGTCTGTTCTCAAATTATTCCTTAGAAATACTTTTTTCTGCAGAAAGACTATGTGTGCACGCATATTTGCTTAATTATATTTACACGTTATTATTCCTTTCCATGTTAAGCTTATTTATATTGTTAGAAAATATCAATTAATGGGGAGAAGCATGCACTTTTAAAAAATACTTGTTGAATGTTTACCGGAGTATTCACCATTTTATACTCGAGGAAAGGTGAAGTTGAAGGCATAGTGAAATGGTAATACACGGCGTTCCAAATTCTTTAAAATATTAGTGACAGCTAAAGTAGCACCATTTTTTTCTAATTAAACATAATATTTTATATTCAACAATTTAAGATTTAAAAACAATATTTGCAAATATTATCTTAAAGAAGCATTATGAAGCAGAAACAATTATATTTAAAAATTTGTGTCCTGCTATAAAAGGTTTGCTGCTACAGTTGTAAACTTTGAATAAATTATCTATACCACCAACTTATTAAATAATAAGAACTTGTTTAGTAAAGAGAATGGGAATATATTTATTACTGGATATGTTATACAAAAATAACAAATGTATGGATTAATTAAAAATGTAAATAAAAATACGCTTTTTATGAATCAAAACCTAACTCCATAAACCATTGACTGTTATGAATCCACTATCATTATAGAATTATTAAGTGTTAATATTTCAGTTAAGAGGGAATAATCGTTAAATGTCTGCCTGATAAGTGGAGAAGAATTTAAAAACTATTTTTGAATTGTATTCTTGAACGAGTTCCTTTAGGATCTTTAGGTAAAACAGAAGACAGAAGACGTTGTTTTGTTGGATCAACAACCCAATGAATGATCAGCATTATCTAAGTAATACAAGAAAATAAACTGAATTGCTAAAATATGAACTTTTTGACATAAAAATTATACCATTTTTGTGTGTTTGGAAATCATGTAAAAAGTATGACTCATAATCATTATACTCAATGTGCATAGACATGTCCCATGACCCCAACTCTGAAAAATTAAATTTTGTACGTGCAAGTTTCTTCTTCAATTTTTTAAAGAAAAACTTTGTTTGTTTTCACCTCTTTGTTATCACGTTTTTATTAACTCGCTTTCTTGTTTGTTTGTCCAGTACAAATCTTGCAATCGATTTTAAACAAACTTCCCGGCTAATTAGACATTTGAAACTTTTAGAATAGGCCAAGATGATAATGTATTTTTTAATACTTTTATTTAATTAATAAATGTTTGAAAATTTCTTATAATTGCTCTCTTTATTGCGAATTTGGTCATTTTCTTTCAAGTTGATGGGATAATTTCTCAAAAAAAAAAAAAAAAAAAAAAAAATTAAAAAATTAAAAGTATTTATTGATACATAGAATTGCCAAGTTTATATAATTCAACAGAAAATTTAAAAGCGTGGTACATAAAAGTTTTTTTTTTTTTTTTTTTTTTTTTAAATCTTGTAATTATTTATTTCTTATTGATTCGTTGTTTTATTAATTCGTTTTTGGAAGTTGTGTAGAAAGTATGACTCAAAAACATTATATTCAAGATGCATTGACATGTCACATGACAATAAAACTGAAAGAAAAATAAATTTTACATGCACAAGTTTCTTCTTTAATTTTTAGCTGTTTTCACTTCTATTTTTATTGATTTGTTAACGCAGTGTTTCAAATATATATATATATAGAGAGAGAGATAGATAGATATAGATATTGTGGTTGTGCTTTACTTAAATAAATTGGAAACGGTGACAGAAAATTAACAATAAAGTTTGAATTTTAGTGTGAATTAATGTATGTATTTGCATAAAATATAAATGTGGCATTTTATGATAAAGTTTTACTACATTTTACCCCAAATTATAAAAAAAAAAAAATTATCACAATATTAAAGTTTAATATAAGTTTCATGCATTTATTTATTTATTTATTTTTTTTTTTTAATGATCTTGTATACTTTGTCTTTTACCGAAGAAAAAACTACGTAACTATAACTTTTATGTAAATTTAACCAACCACTGAAGGCGCCATTTTTCAGTTCGTCATACACATCATATTGCTTCATGTTTGTGTAAATAATGTGAACTAGAGAGTTCACAATAGGATAATTTGAATTGTTCGCAAGACAATCAAAAGTATTTATCTTCTCTTTGCGTAAAAAAAAAAAAAAAAAAAAAAAATATTTAGATGATGCATAGTTGAAATAATTACAAGATAAAAAGATCTTTCATATACCATGTTTTTAAATTTTCTGTTCAATCACATAAACGCTACCGAAGGCAGTGGAAACCCGGAGCAATTGCATAAATTTTTAAAAAAATTCATTGCTCTCGTGTTTTGAGTTATTATAAAAGTTTCAAATGTCTAGCTAGTTTGGAAGTTAGTGAAAAATCGATTGCAAGCTTTGTACTGGTAACGCTGCCGAAGGCAGCAGGAACCCGAAACATTTGGTTATAAATATTTAAAAAATGCATTTTCACCGTATTTTGAACTATTCTGAAAGTTTCAAATGTCTAGCTAGTCAGGAAGTTAGTTAAATAAATTTTCTGTTGAATCATATAAACGCTGCTGAAGGCAGTAGGGACCTGAAACAGTTGACTAAAACTATAAAAAAAAAATTGTATTGTCACTGTATTCTGAGCTATCCTGAAAGTTTCAAATGTCTAGCTAGTCGAGAAGTTACGGAAAAATCGATTGCAATCTTTGTACTGATAACGCTGCCGAAGGCAGCAGGAACCAGAAACATTTGACTAAAGGTATTAAAAAAAATGCATTTTAACCGTATTCTGAACTATTCTGAAAGTTTCAAATGTCTAGCTAGTCGGGAAGTTTGTTAAATAAATTTTCGTTCGAATCATATAAACGCTGCCGAAGGCAGTAGGGACCTGAATCAGTTGACTAAAAGTATTAAAAAAATGTATTGTCACTGTATTCTGAGCTATCCTGAAGTTTTCAAATGTCTAGCTAGTCGAGAAGTTAGTGAAAAATCGATTACAAGCTTTGTACTGGTAACGCTGCCGAAGGCAGCAGGAACCCGGAGTAGTTGGTTAAAAATATTTAAAAAATGCATTTTCACCGTGTTCTGAACTATTCTGAAAGTTTCCAATGTCTAGCTAGTCGGGAAGTTAGTTAAATAAATTTTCTGTTGAATCATATAAATGCTGCCGAAGGCAGTGGGGACCTAAAGCAGTTGACTAAAAGTATTAAAAAAATGTATTGTCACCGTGTTTTGAGCTATCCTGAAAGTTTCAAATGTCTAGCTAGTCGGAAAGTTAGGAAAAAATCGATTGCAATCTTTGTACTGATAACGCTGCCGAAGGCAGCGGGAACCCGAAACAGTTGGCTAAAGGTATTAAAAATATGCATTTTAACCTTATTCTGAACTATTCTGAAAGTTTCAAATGTCTAGCTAGTCGGGAAGTTAGTTAAATAAATTTTCTGCCGAATCATATAAACGCGAAACTTGAAGCAGTTGACTAAAATTATTAGAAAAATGTATTGTCACCGTGTTGTGAGCTGTCCTGAAAATTTCAAATATCTAGCTAGTCGGGAAGTTAGTTAAAAATCGATTGCAAGATTTGTCCCTGACAAACACACAAACACACAAACACACAAACAAACACACAAGAATCGAAGTTAATAAAAACATGGTAAAATCACATCTACTTTTGTGAAAACTTCAAAGGGCGATTTTAAATTAATTTTAAGGATTTCGAAACATACTTTGTTTATTCAAAAATAAATAAATAAATAAATAAATAACATAAAATAATAAAATGCATAAAATACATAAATAAATAAATAAATAAAATAAAATACATAAAATGCATAAAATACATAAATAAATAAAATAAATAAATAAACATTAGAAAAACAGATCTTGATCATTTTTCATTTTTCCGTTTGTAATTTTTCATATCACTCTTGGCACAGATTTAGGAGTTTTGTCAGCTTTGACATGCTTTTGTCCTCTGAAATTTTTAAGCATTCACTGCCTAAAATCACTCAGAGCATTGCTTTTATGTAAATATTTAATCGTAATCTTTCATTTATTTTAGAAGCAGAGATATTTTTATTCACGTCAAGAATACAAATACAATGTTGGTTTTAATTGATAGATTTTGCTTGTGTTCACTGCCAATTTTTTGATTAAAAAATTATTTTTTACAGTATAAATAATTTCCGAGTAAAAAAAAAAAAAAGATTCAGAAGATTTATCTATTTTTTTTTTTTTTTTTTTTTTTTTTTTTTTAGATTTTCAATTTCTAAAAACTATTAAGCTTGGCATTCTAGGCTCAAATGTCATATCCCCCCCCCCCTCCGAAATATGAAAGGCTTTTGTGTTATTCTTAGTTTATAAACATTAAAAAATTGATAAACCAAATTAAAATCAGTTAATAATTTTAAATATTGTGAAAAGTTTTTAAACGTATTGCAATCTGCAGACTATAATGTTGTAAATGTTACGAAATGTTTATAAACATATTGCAGCATGCAGACGATAATATTGTAAATGTGGCAAAAAATTCATAAATAAATTGTGAACTGCAAACGATAATATTTAATGGAAACCTTTCGCATAAATAAAATAAAAAATAAGTTAAACAGGCTTTTATTTAAAAATGTTTCAAAAATTGAAATTGAATAAAAAGTAATCGCAAGTTTTGACATAGGAAGACAATTTTTCTCACTGGAACTTGCCCTGATGAGTAGTACCCTAAAATTATTTTCGTCTCGTATTCCTTTTGATTATGGGGTCATGTACAAAATTTGCGCAAAATTGGTTCGACAGAAGTTTGTTAAAATTGAATCGTAAGATTTAACTCAAACAGGAATAACTTTGCCCCTGATGAGATCCTATCCCGATTCCTAAAAATTATTGCTATCGTTATCGACTATGAACTCGTGTGCTAACTTTGAGAAAAATAGATTTGGTAGAAGAGGATTAAAAATTAGCTGTAAGGTTTGACCTATGCAGAATAATGAAGTAAAATAAACGCGTGTGAAAAGAAAAAATAACACACACCTTGTTTTTCATTTAAAGCCCAATATCATAAATTATTAATTATTCAAATTAATTGAAACTTAACTACAAAATTACATAAATAAATTATATTCGATTTTAGTACCATTATTTTATTTTAAATTACAACAAGTGAAATTCTCAGCAAAAAGAAAGGGGGAAAAAAAGAGGATTTCTGTCTCTCCCCCCCTCCCCCTCCTTATTACTTTCTCTTACCCATAAGGTAGAGAAAGTATTGTTTTTGGGTCAAATTTTCGAACGCGAGATTTTGTTATATTTACACGTTTTGAGGTCCCCTGAATACGAAAATCATGTTTTTAGCAAATGGTCTGTGTGTGTGTGTGTGTTTGTCTTTTATCAGCATATCTCAAAAACAAATTATGGTAGACAAGTTCAAACTTGGTATTCTAAATGTGTATCATATAGGGATGCTACAGTAAGCTTTTCGTTAAGATAAAGCAAATGGTTCGTGTACAGGGACAATCAAGATAATTCTAATACATTACGTCTATGGGGGAAATTGAAGATAAGTAGAGTTTAACGTCTATAGACTGCACTAAACCAAATGAAACGAATATATATATTTTGTAATAGAGATAGTTAACTGGGAAAAATTTTTTGTGTATGTAGGAGCCCCGCCTCCCCCCCTGGGGGGGAAGTCCCCCCTCGAGGGGAGTAAATTTTCATGATGGGTATCTTTAAAAAGAGCTCGCCAATACCTTTAAAAAGAATGTTTGAACCATCGATCTGCGATAATTTAAAACAAAGTTATCGATTTTTTTTTTTTTTTTTACTTTTAACGAAAAAAAAACTTAGACAAAAAAATCGTATTTTTTTTTTTTTTTTTTTTTTTTTTTTTATATTGAGAATAAAATGGACTTTTTTTGGATATTTGGTGTTATACTACTTCTCTAATATGGAAATCGTCTGCATTATCATAAAAGATATTTTTTTTAAAACCGCCCCCCTCACACATCATTATCATATAAAACTCTTCAGAAGCCTAATATGAATTGTTTAACACAGGTTTACATAACAGTACTCGTTATCTTACCTTTTAATCTGCAACCTGTATTTATAGTATTAAATTTCAGGGTAAGAGAAAGTCGTGTGAGTGACACACCAGATTATTTTTTCATTGCGTGTGTGTACAGCACTATACTATCTAGTTTTAATAATCTGCTGTGTCACTCTCACAACTTTATCTTAACCTGCATTTCAATACTAAAAAGACAGATTGTATATTAAGTCTTAAGTTCAATAACGCAAGATAATAAAATTCATTGTACTTTAATAGGTTGTTTAGGAACAATTTTATTTTATAAATATTTCTGCGTGAGGATGGGGAGAGGGGGGCAGTAGCCCCCCCTCAACACCCCCTTCAGTTATAGTGTCTACAATTATTTAAAAAAGAAAATAAATATCAAGGCTGTCATTAATGTGTCTCCATATTTGTCAATCTTGATCAAATTTTTAAGTGGCAAACTAATACGAACTACAAACTACGAAATTTGAATTTCCTGCAGTTATTTGTTTTTAGTTATACTGATAACGGATATATATACAAATCAACAACTAAAAATTGGAATTTCGTAATTAGGGCACCTCCAAACGTGATTAAAAAAAGGTGGAAGAAAAAAAAAAAAAAAAAAAACAGAGTTAAAAAAAAAATATTTTAAAAAAAATATTTTGTTTACCAGTATGGGTATGAAAAATTAATTTTCTTCCTGAGCAGTTTTCATCAACATTGTAAAATGTTGCAAAAGCACTTTCATCAATTACATTCAACAGAAAAGAATGTTTAGCTCAATTTCGAGTAGCCCTGTAGCATATTGTCTACGAACAATATACACTATAAAAAATGTTGTGCTCTTAAATTAAGTCTTATTTGAAAAACATGTAACACAAAATGAATTATAGTTCCAGCAATTTTCAAGTATAGCCCTAATATATCCAAATAGTTTGTATAGTCCTGTAAACGAATGATGAATGATTTCCATACCACAATCTACATAAAACATGTTTTTATGCATGTAAAAAATTTAGTTCATTAGTTTTGTTTAAGTCAGACTATAAATGTTACACTGCACTTACCAGAAATTTCCTCTTAGACATATTCCTGTTTACGAACTATTTTCTTGATTTCAACGAAAAATTCAGTGTAGCATCCTCATATGAAACACATTTAGAATACCACGTTTGGACTTTCTGTTACTATTTGTTCTTGAGATATGCTGATAACACACACACACACAAAGACACATAGACCAACCGCGAAAAACATCATTTTTTTTTTTTTTGTTTCAGAGGACCTCAAAACATGTACATATAGCTGTAACTTAATTTCTAAAATTTCACAATACATCGAAACAATACTTTCTCTACCATATATATTACTAGTAAGAGAAAATAAAAAAGTAGAAAATCAAAGCAGAAACACGGAAACTTAACATTTTATGAGCTGCCTAAGACTTTTTAAATAAAATTATGCATAAAAATAATGACTAATTACAGATTCATAACATCCCCCCCTCCATTCCAAGGACTGCGAGTAGTGAAACCCTTGGTCAGGAGGTAAAAACTAAACAAACTATAGAGTTTTGAATGCAAATAACTAAATTGCATGAAACAATAAAATAACGATGCAGATTGCAAAATCAAGTAAATAAATTATCGACAAATAAGTACATTACGTACAGATAATTACTTTACACATATACAAATTTAGAAATACTGATAACCATGACATGAGGATAGCGTATTTTAATGCCTTCGGTTTTGTTGAAGGTGCTTAAATAATCCCAACGACGACGTCATTCAGTCTTTTTAAGACTGTATAGGGACCGTCCCAATTAGAGTATAGTTTGGGACACAGTACCAAACGAGTTTGGTTCTACAACCAAACTTTGTCTCCTTTCTTGAATTTGTGAATTTATGTCATATCTCGTCTTCATTCTTTCCGTCCCCATGTGAATCCGCTCACGAGCAAAGTTTTGAGCATCTTCAATTCGGGCCTGGAAATCTTCAATGTACTTCTCTGGCGATGAAGGTGCATATGGTGGACAACCAAAGAGGAGATCACACGGACAAAGAAGTTCGCGTCCAAAAAGAATCTGTGCTGGAGTATAGCCAGTGGTTTCGTGGAAAGCATTACGATACGCCAGCAGGAACAAAGTCAGCTTCAAATCCCAATCTTGCTGGTTCCTCGATACTAGAAGAGAGAGGTTATTGAGGATGGTTCAATTAAACTTTTCAACCATGCCGTCCGACTGCGGATGTGGAGGCATTGTCTGAGATTTGTCTATGTTGAAAAACTGACACACACTGTAAAAAATGAACATGCTACATTAAATCACAATGTGCGGGTATAAAAATCGCCAACACTATGTGCGGTAAATTTCAAGTGTGATGTAAATAAATGCGTGATTGAATTTTCAAAGAGGCTAAAAACGGGGGATATATATATATATATATATATCATTTTCCTTCTTTCTTTCTTTAACTTAATCTGTATGTGTTTTAATCTTTATTTAAGTTATTTTGTTTTATTTTTTTATTTATTTCATCTTTATTATTCTGTCAATATAAGTTTGGACAGGTTATGAATTTTTAACATGAAATATAATACCTTTAAAGCTTTCAATAAATTTTATTTTATGAATGGATATTAGAATTATAATACAGTAACGACTTCGTTTCAAAATAAAAATATTTAACCATTTAAATAATAATAATAATAAAGTGTTTTATTAACAACTTATATTGCTATTACTATTTTAAAAAAAATTAATGCATAAATTTTTAATTCACTAAAGAAATATTAAAAAATTAGTCAAATCAGAAGCATTATATTTAATAAGTACATCAAATAATTAAAACTTATAATTAATGTTTTTTACAACGCATGAAAATTAAAATGACCGTTTTCCAATGCTTTATTAAACTACATTTTGTATCCAACATATATCTGTACAATTTTAGCAAATATATTAATTTTACAAAATAAACAATAAATAGAAACTTTATCAATACATTCTATGTAACAAACTACAACGAAATTATCTGAAAAAGTGAACAAAATTTAAAAAATAAAATATAATACATACAATTTATAAAGGAAACTTGAAAGAAACAAAACAAAACAAAAATGTAATAAAATACTAAAAAAACGTACAAAAATTTCATATTAAATATTTATTAAATGATGTTTTATTTTAAATGCCATAATATTTTTCAGAATTAAAAACTAATACATCATTTTTCATCATCAATAGGTAATAGTAATTTAAATCATTTTTAAAATAAATTAGTCTGAAGTTGTTAGAGTTTAATAGTTTTATTTCCGGAGGAAATAATGATTGTGTTGGAAATTTTAATGCTCATAATAATACAGTTTCATGAAACAGAGCTTTTAATTAAGATTAGATTTTAT
Organism: Salticus scenicus; assembly: GCA_963930645.1. NCBI lineage: Eukaryota > Metazoa > Arthropoda > Arachnida > Araneae > Salticidae > Salticus > Salticus scenicus. The sequence continues at coordinate 145,938,632 of OZ005654.1, forward strand.
TAATAAAACGCAGACACTCATCGAACTTATATTGACAGAATTAAAAAAGAGAAGAAATAAAATCAAAATTAAAAAATAATAACTTACTTGTTACTTAAAAAATTGTGTTGGTCATAATATGAATCGTGGCTTCGCTCCTCCATTTTTTCCGTTTCCCGTTTATCATAGCAAAAGGCGTGGCGTAACATAACAAATGTTTAAAAGTTTTAGTTCGTGTTTGAAGGTCATTGGCGTATCTGTGTCACATGACACTTTGACGTCATAGTGAATGTAAAAAAAAAAAAAAAAAAAAAAAAACAGCACGTTTTGCTGGAAAAATTTTCACAGCACGAATGCGTGATTTTATTACATTACAAGATGAGAGATATTTGTTGTAATTTTACAACATTTTTTTTACAGTGCAGTCCTTTAAATACAGCATATGTGAAGTTGATTTTGATCGGTATAAAGCTATAAGGGTGTGCCGAACCTTGACACCCATTGTTGCACAAATACTTCGGAAACTGTGCATATTTCTTGATCGGGATTGCTATATGACTCAGACCACTTGGTTAAATTGTCCAGAATGTACTTATTGCCTCTAAAGATCCATGACAAAGGACCCAAAATGTCGAATGCGATCCGCACAGTTGGTGCTCCCACATTATATCGGTTTAATTTTACTCTGCTTGGTTTCTTCAGGCCCTTATATGCTGCACAAATTTCCCAAGTTTTGCACCACTTCTCCACGTAATCCCTTGTCTCGCACAAGTAGAAACCTTCTCGAATTTTCTGGAGAGTCTTCATTGCTACAATATGATATCCAGTAGTGCTACTATGCAGCTTCTCTAGAACGCCTGGAATCTTTGATCATGGCAGCAAGATCTGCCCCTTGAAATTCCGTCCATTTGTACGACAACGATTTTCTTTACAATACGCCGTTTATAACGTGAAGGGTGTCCCAGAGTACTCAGTGACATTTCGTGATGGGTCTAAATGTGCAAATGCTCTGCCAACTAGTTCTGTTACTGGAAGTCTCCTTGGCTTTATATATCAGGATCTTTTAAATGGGCGGCTTGTGTAACTTCTGTATAGCATCAAGGTTCCAGTATCGATATAAGCGTCGATTTCCTGTGACAGAACACTATCGACATTTCCATGCCCTTGTATCAGAGTCTAATATGAACTATTTGTCGGACTGTGGATATGTCAAAACAGGAGAAGATATTAAAGCCTCTTTAAATCTCTTGAATGCATTTTTCCATTCTTCTGCTCCGAGGAACTTTTATTTAGTTTTTGTTAGCTTGTTGAGAGGTCTGACAATACTTGTAAAGCCCTTCACGAACTTCCTATAGCATGTACATAATCCCAAAAAGCTTCGCAATTTCTGATTATTTTCTGGTCGACGCCAGCTCTCGACAGCAGAGATTTTCTCGGGATCAGTCCTCACAGTTTCAGTAGTCACAGTTCCTCACGGTTCTTTTATGCAGTCTCCATCAGACGCTCGAACGAGGAAGGTATGTTGCACAATCCAAATAGCATGACCTTATATTGCCACAATTCTTTTCCCGTAGTAAATGAGATGTTCTCGCAGCCGTCAGGATGTAACTCTACTTGCCAATAGCCGTTATTCAGATCCAATGTCAAGAACCAATGATGTGTCTAAAGTGTCCTCAATTCTAGAAAGAAGGCATCTTTGTACACGATATGATGTCATTCAAACGACGATAATCCACTCAAAATTTCGTAGAACTCCCCTTTTTTCGTACCAAAACTATGGTTGTTCAATGGTTGTGTCTCTGTTCAATTTCTAACTCTGCATTTACTGAAGTGCAGGTTGCTAAAACCTCATTTTCTCACTAACTTTTCTTTATCACATACTTTAGTAACTCTCTGAGGAATAATGCTGTTTGAAAGATCAAACAGAAATGAAGCTATCAGACCTATATTTTAAGCTGTTGCATGAATTCGTGTATTTAATCAGTCCATAACGGAAGTATTGTACTTTAGAATGTGTCCCGGGAACTATTGTTTCAGTAGGTGCGGGATGAAATTTTTGATTTCGCTGCTATTTAACAGATTGAGTTAATGTCTGGATTTTCAATGTTAGATATACATAGCTGCCTTCTGCACCTAAATGCACCCCCCCCCCCTTTTTTTTTAAATCTAATTTAAAATTAAATTTTCCCAGGAATTTAACTCCAAGAATTAAAGGATCACATACATCACCTACATATAACCCATGATGGTAATTGACATTTCGTAATGTGATAGTCATATTCATTTTTCCACGAATATTAATTTCGTCGCTGGACACAGTCCAGAGTTTAACGTAGACCGGCGTCCTGATAACCTTCCCTTTAAGTTCTTGAGCAAATCTGTTCTAACGATGCGTAACACAGGCAATATAGGCTATATTTGGTAGGAAAGGCTCGTTCATGCAGAACTCATAACACTGCAAAAGCTTGGCTTCAAATGAATTCTCGACGGATGAAATGAGTCTTTTTTATTATTTATAGTCTAGCATATTGGCAGAATTTTCCAGGTATTTCGTGAAATATTCGACTTAGAGCTTAGACAATAAGGAATTTTCTCTCCAAATTCGTCACCAAGGCCGTTTCTGCCCTGGTGAAGCTTTTTAACGGGTTTCAAAAGGAAAATGAGCTATTTTAATGCTAAATCAAAGAAGAAACGTGTAAAATTTACATTTTATAGCCGACTAAGCTTCTTTAAATAAAATTACATTAAATAACAACTATTATTTACAAATTCGTAACAGTATGGATGTATTTATATGTACTGTCCAATAAATTAAAGATCTAAAATATTCACACGAATTTGTATTTCGATATATTTAATGTAGGATTGGTTTATTGATTATTTAATTTGCGAATTAATTTATAGATTTGTTGATTGTTAAATTTAAATTAGTTGATTAATTGATAAATTTGTGATCAAAATAGTGAAACTGAAAGTCAAAGTTGTATAATAATATAAATAAATAAATAAACAAAAAGATAAATTAAGCACTCAAAACACTCAAATAATTAATTATTTAAAAAAAAAAATCTTATGAAAGGTTTCCTATACATTATCATTAACATTTTTTTTTTTTTTTTTTTTTTTTTTAACACCTTTTCCTCCTTTTTTTTTTTTTTTTCAGACTTTAATGCAAGTGCCTTTAACTACAATTTAGAATCTAATTTCTTTCTTCGATTTTTTGAACTACTAAAGCTGTCATAAAATAATAATTAAAATGATTACGCGATACATTAAGACATATAAGATGTACCTTAAAAAAATACAAAGTCTTTTTATAAAGCAATTAAGCAGTAAGCATATAAATTGGTATTTTACAGGACCAATATAAAAGCCATTTGTAACGATTAGTTTTTCTTAAAAGAATTAGTAATTTATCATTCTAACAATTCATCATTTTTGGAATACTGGTATTCCCTTTAGAGTAACTCAAATAACAAAAAGTAACCATTAGAGGAAAAGATTTAATAATTTTTGAAAACTGTTGATTAGTTTCTACTTTAAAGCCATGATGAACTAGGGGGGGAAAATCCAGATCTTTAGAAGAAATTTTTTTCTTCTGTTAACTTATTTTATAGTTCATTTACGAGGGTGTGGCAAATTTGTTATATTTTTGCCACACCCCCGATTTTTCATCAATTTTGTTAAAGACTCATGATGTGAAATATAATACAATCAAGTACAACATTTTTTATCTATGAACTTATATAGATAAAACACGTATAGATACGTATATACATATATATACTATGTATATATGTATATATGTATACAAGTATATATATGTATATACTTGATATATATATCTTTATATATATATTTCTTTTGTGCGTGTGTATGTCACTGAACTCCTCCTAAACGGCTGGACCGAGTTTAATGAAATTTTTTGTGTGTCTTCAGGTGGATTCGAGAATGGTTTAGATTTACAATTCAGTTCAATCGGATAATTGGATCAAAAGATATTAAATAAAAACTCCATTTTAACTTTAAAATGATTAAAAAGAAAAATATATTTGATGCCAAAGTAAAACAAAATTCACCTTTATTTATTTTTTTCCGGAAATAAAATATTTTTAATTTCGCGTGAAAAATAATAAAAATTAGAAAAAAAAAAATTAATGTACTATGAAAATATTCGCGTGTAAATAAATATTTTCATAGAGATACTTGGTATTAGCTTAAAATTTTTACTTAATTTAGTATTACTTTTCTTTTCTACAGTAAAACAAAATTTTTCGTTTTAATTGATACTTTATATGTAACTTATAAAGGTTCTTTTATGTTTTCACCTTAATTGTAAATAGTAATAATTTCGAATTTATTAGAATTTTTTATTTTTATTTTGTATATATCATAAAACACTTTTTTTTTTTTCTTTTTTTTTTTTGTATGGACCAGCTTTAGTTTGGAAAAATTTGAAATTTGGCACCGAAGTAGTACGGACGTTTCTCACCAAGATCGTCAGTTACGCAATTGAGATAGCCATGTTAATTCATTGCAAAAACGGCCAAAAATATTTAAAGTCGACAAGTGTGTGTGGGGGGGGGAGGTCTATACTAAAGCTGTGCCTTTGTATTTATCTTTATATATATATTTCTTTTGTGCGTGTGTATGTCACTGAACTCCTCCTAAACGGCTGGACCGAGTTTAATGAAATTTTTTGTGTGTCTTCAGGTGGATTCGAGAATGGTTTCGATTTACAATTCAGTTCAATTTAAATTGTTTATTTAATTAATTTATCACTTATAAATTGCTGTTGATTTTGGAATGTTTCACATTGGATCCGGCAGACGGCGCTACGATCGTAGTATCGAATATTCAATAATACGCAAGCGAAGTAATGACGTCAGTGGCCGTCCGTTGGATGCAAGAAAAATATTTCCTATGTTAATCGCCCATTGGATTTTTTGTAATAAATTACTAAAAATCGAGGAAAATTATTTCCCGATTTTAATCCCCATATTTGGATATAGATATGTATTAGTTATCATGTGCATGCGTTAGATTGAGTTGTTTTTGCTGTAAAATTGATAAAATTTGAATTTTTAATCTCAAAACTCTGTCATCCTTGGCGAAAAAAAAATATCGCCATATCATCTGGCGAACATATTTAATTTCTTTCAAAAATAATGGTTATTTCAACAACTTATATTAAGAGAGTAATGAATAATATGAAACAATTTCGTATAATACATATTAAGAAAATATACATCTGGCATGTATATTTTCGTATTACGTTTTTGATCACCAAATACAAAAAATTCCAAGGAAGACAGAGTTTTGAAATTCAAAATTAAAATCTTGTCAATTTGAGAGCAAAATAACTCAATCTAACACATGCATACGATAACTAATACATATCTATACCCAAATACGGGGATTAAAATCGAGAAATAATTTTCCTCGATTTTTAATAATTTTTTATAAAAAATCCAATGGGAGATTAACATAGGAAATCTTTTTCATGCATCCACTGACAGTCAGTGACGTCACACTTCGCTTGCGTATATTCTAGAGCCCCTAAATAAAATAATAGGCCGGCGCATCACCGCTATTTTTTTGCCTCCGAAGAGGACAGCATTCCCGCTTGGCGTCCTTATCGCTTCCCTAATGATTTTAAGAAATCTTGAAATGAAGCTAATCCGATCAAAATAAGAGCAATAAGCAACAATAATATTCCTAAAAACACATTTTTTTTCACAGTACATTCTCAGGATGTCATTTTATTCTGAGGATATCCCATGGATGTACTGTGAGATATGTTGTTAGGGCGGTTTCTGTTACAAAATGTCGCCAAAACTCAAATACAGAGTAATAGAAGGTCTGTGAACACTTTATATTCACTTCTTGAATGATTATAGCAGTTTATTGTTAAACAAACGTCCATATCATAGTTTACTTAGCTAAAATTATGAAATATAATAAAACAGATTACTCTAAAGTAACGTAAGACGATAAAAAAAAATGTTTTTCGTTTGTTTATGAGGGAAACGCGCTGGGTATATGTGGCAACCCTAAGGCAAAAAAATGTCGGATGCGGCAGCTCGTATATATAGGAGCCTTAGTATATTCTATTGTAATTCCAGTTTGTCCAGACAGTTGGTGCTGCGATCAAATTCAGGAAAATATTTTGTAACTTCGTGTTATTATTGTTATACAAAAAATTGTGTCCTAATTGAAATATTACATCAAGAAGAGTTTTTAAGTGTGCATAAAAAACTATACATTTTGCAAATTTAGTGCGGAATTGGAGTGAGTATTTTATATAATTTTCTATCAAATTTACACGCGCGTTGCTTAACAACCACCCTAACCTACAAATTTATTTGTGTAGCTAATTTATTATATTTTATTTATTTATTTATTGAATGGAACACCTTTAGTATCGGATCCCTTTGGCAAAATTTGAAATTTGGCACCGAAGTAGCTCGGACGCTTCTCGCCAAGATCTTTAGTTCCACAATTGAGATAGCCATTTCAATTCATCGCAAAAATGGCTTAAAATATTTAAAGTCACCAATGGAGTCCCACACTTTTGTGCGTGTGTATGTCACTGATCTTTTATTTATTTATTTTTTGTATGGAACACCTTTAGCATCGGATCCCTTTGGCAAAATTTGAAATTTGGCACCAAAGTAGCTCGGACGCTTCTCGCCAAGATCTTTAGTTCCACAATTGAGATAGCCATTTCAATTCATCGCAAAAATGGCTTAAAATATTTAAAGTCACCAAAGGGGTCCCAATTTGTGGCTTAGATTTAGAAAATCCGTGCTTTTTTCACGGCCAATTATATGTTGCATGTTCCAGGGTTGGAAAACCTTCGAATTTGTTTGTGTATACTCCTCAAGGATTAACCAAAAAATATTGTACATCCAATGGCATTACGATAAATTAAGTTTTTGTAGATTAAAAAAAAAATATACCTGTTATAAAATAAATTAAGTTTCAACATTTTCACCTTTAATTAAAACGTGTTTAAGTTTTTATTTAATACGAACTCTACATTTCACTTCGCTCATACTATATACATACTCACATGCATCGATTGATTGAATTGTGATAAATGTACATGTAATGATGTTAGATATTGTAATAACTTTTTGATAAAAATTTTCATCAAATTGGTCCAGATTGTTACAGCTTATTCAAAAAAGACGGAATTTTCATGTGAAATTCGTTGCTATCAGAGATTCTCTCATAAGTTGAAATATTTGCCGTATGAAATAAAATTTTGTGCTGTTCGACATTCAGCGGAGGTTTTAATTAAGAAGTAGCAAGTAGAAAGTACCATGTAGCAAGTAGCAAGAAGCAAGTAGCGAAAATTTCGGTAATTATGTCTTTTACGTTATAATCGAAATTCACAGTCACCGTTCACAGCACTCCATACCTGTTTCACTTATATACCACATCCTTACACACTTTCAATAAGTTAGTTATTTTTTTCTAGCAAAATATTCTCTAGAAATAATTTATATGACAAAACAACGTTTGTCGGATCAGCTAGTATATATATATATATATATATATATATATATATCAAGTGTAACATAAGAGTGTACTCTGTAAAAAAAAAATTGTAAAATCACGGTATTTGACCTCATAATTTTAGGGGAAATGACCGTTTTGCTACCTAAATAGTCATAACCCGTAAATTAATGTTTTGGAAGCATAATCTAGGAAATAACAGTATAATTTTACGGGAAATGACCGTTTTGCTAGCTAAACGGTCGTAGCCCGTAAATTGATTTTTCGAAAGTATCATTTTTTGAATTTTTACGAGAAAAAGCCGTTAATCTACGTAAATTGCTCTTATCTTTCACCAAACCATTTTCTTATGAGAAAATTTCTTCAAATGCCATCATTTCAGTGACATCAAGAGAGAATTCCATTTTCTTCCATTTTCAAACTGGAACTATGATTGTTATTTATATACTAATTTAATGTGTTTAATTATGCACGCTTTCTTTTTTAATGTTTTCGTGTTAATAGACAAAGAAAATCAATTTCGTCACTATGAATTACTCAGTTGCAGTCAGATGGAAATTTTTTAAATTAAATTAAGAAAACAATAGCTTATTAAAAACAATGGATGTTTCTATGCGTCATGCGTGCATAATTAAACACATTAAATTAGTATAAATAACAATCATAGTTCCAGTTTGAAAATGGAAGAAAATGGAAATGAATATATAATTAACCTTTTGAAAGTAAGTCTTATCATTATTATGTATGATCTTCACTGTTAAAAAACAAAGCTGTTTTATCTGAATATGACCATTAGATATGTACCTTACATCATATATAGCAGGTACTGCTCTCGAAATACTTCAGTCCTTTCTTCATTCTATGGATTTGGATTTTGGGAATAAGGCCGATTGACTGCTATAGGTCCTAAGCCAGAGGGGGAGTGCCCTCCGTGGGGGTCTTTCTAAAGGGTCCTAACCAGCTTTGAGCGCAGAACCGCTCGGCCGCTGGTGGGCTCCCTTCAATAGAATACAGCTTAAAAAAAAAAAAAAAAAAAAAAAACTCTTCTGCTATTCTAAAAAGTGCAAATACGCCTAACACTTCATAAACACAGTTTGAAATCGGCCTTATAATGAACACCTGTTTGGATGAATATAAATTAGGCTCTAGTTATTTCTTCTTTGCAGACACTACTGAAACCATAAAGATCGAAAAGCATGAAAAAAAATCGTATTAATTGGAGATACAAATTCTCTGTATTTATGTAAAAGATTTATTATTATTATTCAAAGTTTATTCTGCGTCTCGGTTTAATTTTCAGAGATCTCACATAGTTTTCAAGAGTTTCATTCTGTATTTGAAAAAGGGTGAGAAATTCTCAGCCATTATTTACCTCTAATGAGAACCTTGAAATAAGACGACCTTTTTAGTGCTAGTGTTTACGAAAAAAAAAAGGTCCACCAGCGGCCGAGCGGTTCTGCGCTCAAAGCTGGTAGACGTGAGGTGCCGGGCTCGATCACAGGTCGCGCTCGTCGGCCTAGCCGTTCGGAGTTTTCCGTGGTTTCCTCCGCAACTTGTGTAAATATGGACTAGGACCCCTCAGAAAGGCCCCTCGGAGAGCACTCCCCCTTAGACCTAGGACCTACAGCAATCAATCGGCCTTATTCCCAAATCCAGTCCAGTCCGTTTACAAATAAAAAAGATTGTGAAAATCGTAATTTTTTTTTTTTTTTTTTTCCAATACGAGAATTGACTGACTTCTTAATTTTGTCAAAAATAGCAAATTTAGATTTTAAAATAGTCTTAAAATAAAATAATTTTTATGCATAGTTTGAACGTTAACAATTTAATCACTGTAAAAAATTTCTGTAAATATAAAGCACTTTTTTAAACATAAATACAGCATAGGTTGCTGTAAATTTGTACAGCTAGTTCTGTAAAAATAATTGAAGATTTGTTACTTCACATTGTGCTGTAAATCGGTTTAAAACTTTTTCCAGAAGTCTTTTGGTGCGTATGACAAGATTTATCGACTAGTCAGTTCTGATGTTGACTTTATCTGTTTTTGTAAAGAATAGCTTCTGTGATCCCAACGGCGCGGTTGGCAAAGCGCTGGCCTCTGACACAGGTGATTGTGAGTTCGAATTCTGGGCTACCCAAGACGGTCTGCTTCGCATGAAAATTAATAAATTAGCTTTCGCTAAAAAAAAAAAAAACGTTTTTTAGTGTTGTGGATTTCTCCCTGCACGCATGTGTAATAATTGCAAGAAACATTTTTAAAGCATTCGAGAAACTCAAACTTTAACTTTTATTTTTACGCTCAATGCTACTTTTTTTGTAGGTTGGTTGTATGTTTCATCACAACGTAAAATTACTGGCGATACATCATTCATCGTCTAAATGTATTTTTACGGGCTTTGACTGGAATCTCTGCTGCCGGGCTTTGCCCGTAATTTTACTGCAGCATTTTTTACAGTGTAGACATTTTAAAAATTCATAATAATTAAAGAAATTGGTAGAATTGAAAAAGTTGAAATTAGTTGAATTGAAAATTTTACGAAAAACTTATTCTCGTGAAGGGAAACTTTTTGATAAAGAAAAAAATAATGATTAACCATTACGTCCATAGAAGATTCTGCAGGTGACAAAATCCATTCCATATTTCCTTGAAAAACTATTTATTTGCATTGAATTTTTTAGAAGCACATAACTTTGTGTGTTTGCCATCACTACAAATTACATTTTGCAAACAATTTACAAAATCGCTAAATGTAACTCCAGTCAGTTAGTATTAGCTGAGGTAAAACATTTTCACCAATAAAATTTATGTCAGAATCGCAATTAAAACTTCATGTATGAACAAATTGGATGAAAAATAAGAAATAAGCTGTTAATCGTTAAATTGTGTAAATTATAGGGCTCTAATTTGAATGTTTCCCGTTACGTATCTGCAAAACGCCCTCTATCGACAAAACAATTTAAAAAAAAATTCTCCTCCCCAACCCCCCTCCAAAAAAAAAAAAAAAAAAAAAAAAAAAAAAAAATCCTCCTCCATGAAAACAACGTTTCGCAAATCAAGTTGAATTCTACCAATTCCTTCAATTTTTATGCATTTCTAAAATGTCTACTGACTTATGGTACATTCATTACACACACACACACACACACACACACACACATATATATACTAGTATATAGCCCCGTCAAAAATGACGGAATGTGAACGATAAATCTTGAAAACAATGTTTAGATTACCACGTGATCATTCAAATGTATTTTCAGTTTTTGTTTATAAATCAAATGTGTTTCGATATTTTCTAATTTTCGTTCTGAAATTAAAAAAATTCTACCCGATCAATAAATATGAATGACAATAAAAAAACTGCTGGTTGACAAAAAATATAGGCCCGAAAACACAACAGCAATAACACATCCCAGTGTTCCGTTAAGTGCTCTATTTAAAGTCCTCATAATAAGAATAATCTAGTGTGTCACTCACACGACTTTCTCTTACCCTTAAATTTAATGCTATAAGTACAGGTTGGAGATTAAGAGGTAAGATAACGTGTACTGTTATGTAAACCTATGTTAAACAATTCAAATTAGGGTTCGGAAGAGTTTTATATGATAATTAGTTCTGGCCCCCCTCAACCCTCCGTTTCATTAATGCACCTACATTTATAAAGAACTTAATTCGGTTATTAAAAAATAATTCAGTTTAAAAAAAATAATTTGTTAAAATTATTATTTTAAAAAGTTATCGTGTATGATAATACATACGATTTCCATATTAGAGAAATAGTATAACACTAAATATCTAAAAAAAAGTTGAATTTATTCTCAATATTAAAGTAAAAAAAAAAAAATGTTAAAAATGAAAGAAATCAATAACTTTATTTTAAATTATCGTAGATCGATGGTTCAACCATTCGTTTTAAAGGTATTGGCGAGATCTTTTAAAAGATACCCATCATGAAAATTTACTCCACTCGAGGGAGGACATCTACCCCAGGGGGGGGGGGGGCGAGGCTCCTACATACACAAAAAAAATTTTCCCAGTTGACTATCTCTATTACAAGAAATATGTATTCGTTTCATTTGGTTTAGTGCAGTCTATAGATGTTAAATTCTACTTACCTGCAATTTCCCCCATAGACCGCCGTAATGTATTTGAATACTTTTGAATGTCCCTGTACACGAACCATTTGCTTCATCTTAACGAAAAGCTTACTGTAGCATCCCTATATGATACACATTTAGAATACTGAGTTTGGAATTACTGCTACTATTTGTTCTTGAGATATGCTGATAACAGACACACAGACACACAGATAGACACAGAGACCATTCGCTAAAAGCGTGATTTTCGTATTCAGGGGACCTCAGAACATGTAAGTATAACAAAAACTCACGTTCTAAAATTTGACCCTAAAACAATACTTTCTCGACCCTATGGGTAAGAGGAAGTAAATAACGATTCACTTCATTTTACCAAAATACTTTTTTTAATACTATCGAAGATCCTGTTTCCAAATACGTAAGCGAAATGTGATGTCACTGACCGTCCGTGGATGCAAGAAATGATTCCCTATTTTAATCGTCCATTGTATATTTTGTAAAAAATTATTAAAAATCGAAGAAAATTATTTTCCGATTTTAATACCCGTATTTGGGTATAGGTATGATATCGTATCCATGTGTTAGACTGAGTTATTTTGCTGTCAAATTGACAAAATTTTAAATTTCAAAACTGTGTCATCTTTGGCGTTTTTTGTATTTGGCGATTAAAAACATACTACGAAAATATACATGCCAGATGTTTATTTTCGTAATACGTATTGTACGATATATTGTTTCATATAATTCAGTTAAAATAACCATGATTTTTGAAAGGAATGAAATATGTTCGCCAAATAATTTGGCGATATATTTTTTCCGCCAAGGATGACAGATATATTAAATCTATTCCGCTGCAACATATGAGTATCTTATATCAGACACTTTATTTAAACATTTGAAAAGAAATTTGACTAAATTATGATAGAATATTTATCATTTTCCTTTTAATTAGTATATTAGTTGGATATTTATTGTGTAAATATCATCCTTTGAAATGAAATGTTTATGTTTTCAATCAAATATGGAAATTTGCTAGTTTATTTTTCTAAAGTTTTGAAATTTAAAATTTAAATTTTATCAATTTTACAGCAAAAACAACTTAATCTAACGCATGCACACGATAACTAATACATATCTATACCGAAATATGGGAATTAAAATCGGGAAATAATTTTCCTCAATTTTTAATAATTTTTTACAAAAAATCCAATGGGCGATTAACATAGGAAATCTTTTTCTTGTATCCACTGACGCTCAGTGACGTCATCACTTTGCTTGCGTATTTTCTAACTAACTATCTAATAATTACAGACACTCCATGCTAACCCAAATTCACCTCTACTCTATACTCCCAACCAGCTATCTCACCCACAACATCGCCAAAATATCCAGGATCCAGCTAAGGACTTTCTCATTCTCAACCGAACATTTTATCTTGACTCGGTATTATCACCTTAGACTACCCTACTTTCAATACTCATTTGAACTGGTGACCTTTACTTGCCCAACCAAACATTCTATCCCAACTATAACTTTACATTAATTTCAAAACTAAAATCAACTGGCGACATTTACGTACTGAACTCGACGCCAATCATACCATACAATGTAAACAAATAATGAAGCTTGATAAAAATATTTAAAGACTTTAATATGTTTTTACAAATATATTTTAAGATTTTTAAGGCTTTAATATGTTTTAGAAATATTTTAAGCGTATTTTTTTTCTTTTTAATGAAACAGTCAAAGAGTCGTTCATTTGCAATTAAAGAGTTGTCCATTTGGAATTTGTATTTTCTGAATGGCAACAAATTATGTTTGTTTTTATTTGGCATTGCGTTGTTTATAATCATGAAGTTACATAATTCTATTTATAGGTTCATGTTTATAATAGCCAGTGATCCGTTATATTTAATTAAACATTTAAACATTACAATTGAATAGTTTTTCAAGGTTTTAGACGGAATAAATAACAATATGTGCGATACAAAACATGTATGAAAATGATATGTATGTTTTCGTATGTTGAATTGAACAAATGGGAAAAAAAAAAAAAAAAATGGCTGCCAAAAGTCTCTGTTTTGAAGCGGTGCAAACCGGAATCGTGAATGACAGATGAGGATGAGGGTCATTATATATATTAATATTGCATATATTAATAATGTAAAAATTAAAAGGAAAGCAAGCAAAAATAATAAATAAAATAACGTATACCAGACTCCAAAACATTGAGGCTTTTATCAGGGGAGCACTTCAATGCAAGGCCATATCCAGATTTTTTTTTTTTTTTTTTTTTTTTTTTTTTTGGGGGGGGGGGAATTTCACTCAGACATTGGTCAAAGATTTGCTGTCCCCCCAACTCAATCACCATAACTTTAGAACAAATATAAGCTACTGCCTTAAACTTCGTGTCTAGACATAAAGTCACTATAACTAAGATCATCTGTATAGTTTCTCACTATATATAAGATTGTTTGCAGTGCCACCTGGCGGAAAATAACGAAATTAAAGTTCCTAAATTCGGAAACGGTAAAAGATTCAAAAGAAAAAATTCTAAAAAGCACCTTGGGTCTAAAAATGATGGGACTAGATCTATAAAATGCACAACTCTTTGGTAGAGATTTCCCTTATCTGTGACGTTATAAACCGCTGGCAAATGGAGAAAATGACCAAAATCACGGTAGCCTGATCGGTAAGGCATCAAACTCTTAACTCCTTAACGCGCGCTGTCCTCACTGCGTGGACGCAAAATTTGAGATACAGCTGCAAAAATTCCTCCCGGAAATTTTTTAGCAAAAATTTACGTATATAACATATCAGAAAAGGCCGGTTTTTATAACTTTAAAATTTAAAATTTCTTGTAGTTTAATTTAGTTCATGAATTCCGGTGGAAGTATAATTTAAATGATACGAATTGTCTTGCGCCGCAAAGGGTTAATTAGAGAATTAAGGGATCGATATTCGAGCCATTCAAAGACTATCATGTATATTAATGGCATCTTGTGCTCATAAAACCCATCGTGTCCTCCATGTTTCGCAAATATAATACAATCAGAAGCAAAATTATTGAAGCGCTAGCAATAATTTCTATTTAAAAGATGTGCGCCTAATACTTTTTTGCTAAGTAAATATTTGTCAAGTCAAAATCTTAGTCTTTACGATGTTTATAAAAAAGTAAGTTGATGATAAAAATTAGCGATTAAACTGAAAAAAAAAAATATTATGAAAAATGTGGATGTGTGCTTCAATAATTTTGTTGCCGACTGTACCTCTGGGTATATGGAAGTTGAGGAAACTTCTCCTCCTCGGAGGATTAAAATTAAGATGGCATAACTTCTGTTTGCCCTAAGGAATGAATTGTTGACCGTACTCTCTGTCTAGCTATAGTGCCATGTTCAGATTCAACTTTAACATTCCAAAAACTGGCTGGCGTCCTAATTCAATGGAATGGCGCATGATTAACATTCAAAAGAACCGTGTCTAAAATATTTTTCATTTTTTGAGATATAGCTTTTTTTATAGAGCCAAGATATATATTTTGCATAAAAAGGAGAATTTAGTACTGCCACGCCACCTACTGGATGATATAGTCAAAAATCTAATGGGACTATATAATCGCATGCGGTTGATTTTTCTCCTTGGGTGATTCGTTGTAGTAATATTTCTGCTTCCTCATGAGAATGTTATTTAGTTATATGTGCATGGACAACAGTAGTGGTGTAACCGATGATGGCCACAGATGATGGCTTTTTCTGCAAACGGATTCAACACTTTGGTTTCCTTTTGGAAAACAAAAAAAATTGAGACTGAGTTTCCTTGGCATTACCTGGGAAGGTTATAGTACATCCGGGGAAGCGACATGTCGACAGCAATCGACATAAATTTCGGCAGGAGTGAGGGACACCTAAGGTCTACATGTACCTACTAGAACTTAGTCCAGTCAATGCTCATTCTGGTTTGGATGTTTGGACATTCGTCAGACTGTCTCAGCTGCAAATATTCATGCTGAATGCGATACCCCATGATATGAGTAATGGCATTGTTACTTTGAGTAAGATTAGATTGTACCATCTTTCATCACATGTCTTTCTGTTAAAATGCGACTTTAGATTGGCTGTTTTTTTTTTTTTTTTTTTTTTTTTTTTGAACTTACAATTATACTACGGGCATAATTGACAAAACAAGAGTTCTATATGCAACTGTGATCTTTGTGCATGGCGAATCTTTTGTCTTACAAGGGATAAATATTTCTGGCAAGAGAGGTGTTAAAAGAATGGTAATATTACCGTGTTCAACAATAAGTACGTTAAAGTTCTCTTTTCGGTGTTTTTTCCGAAAAAAAAAAAAATAAAAATAAAAACAATTTAGATTTTACAAGACAGAAAATTGCTAATAAATAATGTTTTACAAACAATAAACAAGCAAAAAAACTATATTTTAGAGAAAGAAAATTCATATTTTACGGGTTTTTTCTGGTCAATAGAACATGACAAACTTTGTCTCTGAAATTTTCGAGAGGGGGGGGGGGGTTCAAGCTCTGATAGCCCCCTTTTTCGATACGGCTCTGCTTCAATGCAGGGTAGAAAGAGTAAGATGTTTCAAGAGCTGCTACTAAGTATTAAAGCAGCTTAGCCCCCTGCATCTTAACAAGAAAGAATAATAAAGATTCCGAAGTACAAATTAAAAAATATATTTTTTATTTATGGCAAAAATAAAATTTTAAAATGGTGCTAGAGAATTTAAAAAAAAAAAAAAAAAAAAAAAAAAGATAAAAATTTTTAAGAAATTGAATTTCAAGAATTTCAAAATTTAATAATTTATACAGTACCCACACAAAAAATTTTTACATTGTGTAAACGTGTTTCATAGAAAGTTTACTTAACAAAGATCCTTACAAAGTGTTGTTTAGTCTATGGTAAATTGTCAAAATATAACGTCTCAATTTTACAGTTATAAATTTTATATTGCATTGTTTTTCATAAGAGACATATTTCTTTTTATTAAATACCCATAGATTCGTTTAACCCAAAGGTGTTACAAAGAGAAAATTTCACAAATAAAGCAGAATTCAACTGTGCACAAACTTATTCATTTATGTTGCTGTGTGAAAAAAAGAGAATGTGATCCGTTAGCGGATCTAATGCTTTTTTTTAATCAATTTGTATTTTATGTTCTATAATACGTTTCTTTAATGTTTTATTAATTTTTCTGCAAGTTTTATAATTTTTTTTTTTTTTTTAATCCATTTTCATTTAAAGGAAAAAAAAATCCAAACAATTAATAATAATATTTGAAAAAAAAAAAAAAAAAAATATATATATATATATAGGAATAGATTATCAATAAATAAAAAAATAAAATAAATAATCGATGAATAAAATGAAATACCCCCCCGCCCCCCCCCAAAAAAAAAAAAAAAAAAAAAAAAAACACTGAGGTCTTCATCAGGGCGGCCCCTCAGTGTTGAGGTGAAAGAGAAGTTTAAGTTTTGCATTTCTTTTTGTAGCAATTCTGCGCATTGGTTTGCAATTCTCCTTTTTTGTTTTTCTTATCTTTAAACTCATAAATTTGCTACAATAGTTACATATATATACCTGCAAATAACCACGCAAAATCCCACAAAAAAGCATACAGATATTGTTCATAGTGAGTGAAATTATTTGTTAAAGTTACAAGTCATTTGTAGTTTTTTTATGATACAGGGTGATCCAAAGTATTTGCAGTATTCTTCAATTTGTGGTTGGTCCTTTAACTTCAGTCACCACTAAATCGGTAGTCGAAAATGTGAGTTATTAAATGTTCTTTGCATGTCCGAAAATCAACATCATTTCGTCCAGTACTTTTTTATTTTATTTTATTTATTTATTTATTTTTAAAATAGAAAAATTGTGAAAATAAAGAGAAAAAAAAATTCTAAAAAATTTAATATCCTTTGTATATGAATTTAAGTAAGCGAATTTTGTATGACTTTTACTTCAAAGTAGCATACGAATCAGTACACCGCGTTTGTGTCTTGTGATAGAACCCGGTTTAGACATATCAAACCGATGCAGAAGCTACGGGAAAAGTGAAAGTTAAGTTGAAATTTTGAAAGTCAAAGGTGTCATACGATATTTTTTCGTCACTTAATTCTTTGCGAGTTTCACCAGCAAACATGTGCTGCAAAAGCATGTCAATCAATTTGTTCTGTTTTGTGGGGAGAATATCCTATCAAAAGGCGCATGTGTGTATTGGTTTCGACGCTTTAAAGACAGCGATTTTTATGTTAGCGATTGCGAACGTAGCGGCGCTCCACTGAAGTCTAGCCATGATGATTTTCAAACACTTTGGATAAAGATGCATCTCAAACGCAAACTGTTACACAATTAAGTGTATCACAAAAAAAAAAAAAAAAAAAAAAAAAAAAAACGATTTCTAATAGCTTGCATGCAATGGGAAAAAATCAGAAGGCAGGAAAATGGGTCCTCCAAACGCAAAAATGTTGGGTGAATCCCCGCGAAGCAATAACATTAATGCCGAAAAGAGACATTCACTGGGAAAAAGTTCTCCTATGCATCTGGTGGGATATGAAGGGAGTACTATATTACGAACTGTTGGAGCCCGGTGTAAGTGTAAATGCTGAATGCTATAAGCAACAACTGCTACGATTGAAGCAAGAAATCGATTAAAAACGTCCATTTAATGGCAAAGGTTTGCGGTCCGTCAAGTTGCGCCATGACAGTGCAAAGCCTCATGTTACAAAAAAGTATAAGAAACGTTAGTAACGCTTGGCTGGGAAGTTTTGGAACACCCGGCGTATAGCCCTGTCATAGCCCCTTCGGACTACCATTTCATTCGAGCGATGCAGAATGTCTTGTCTTCTGTACACTTCCGGACAGTGGACGAAGTGAGAAAATGGGTTGATGATTTCATAATGTCAATAGAGGAACCTTTCTACAGTTCTGGCATCTGTGAACTGTCTGATGGATGGCGTAAGGTATTAGATAATGATGGAGATTATTTTGATGAATAAAAGTATCATTATTAGCTCTAAATTACATATTCATTTCTTTGATACACGCTTTAAAACTTATTACTACACCTAATATATATATATGTGTGTGTGTGCATAATCAAAATCATACTTTTTTTTAAAGGAGAGAGTATAATTAAAGAGGTAGTTCATATTGAATGTTTATGACTGAATCAATCGAATAAATGATGTTTATTTTTGATGCACAAAGGCTATTACATTCATTTTTCAACAAATCTTTGACACTAAACCAAATATGTGTGAAACACAAAAATATGTGGCTACAACTGCAATGAAAGAAAAGTAAATTTTGTTCCAAGTTTTCAGTTGTAACTAGTGTAAAGTAAAAATAAAGAATTTTAATTTAATTAATGTATCCACTAAATACTCTTGCGATAAATACGAACCGAAACATGTCATTGTACAATGTTATAACATGACAGACAAATAATTTTTTCAAAATATATTCTTTACAATATTTTAAACATAATTACACTGTTCGGCATGAAAATTGCCTCTGACACCATTTCAGCATATTCTTATATAAAATGACCACCTGAATACGAATATGACGCCCATTTTGCCCTATCACTCACCGTTTTTTTAGGAATGGCCCCCTATTTTTATCATTTTTCGGTGATTTTATGGCTATAAATTTGATTTTTAGGAGGGGGGGGGAGGATTATTTTAACCGTTAAATATCTTCTGACGGGCTACAGGGTTGAAAAATTCTAAAACATGGACATTTGCGACAAGGGATTTTTTTTTTTTTTTTTTTTTTTTTTTTTGGGGGGGGGGGGATTTGCCACTGAAATTATGCATTCGATTACATACCTTATATTTTTTAAATCTGTTATTAATGTTATTTTTAAAACTTTATATATTTTTGTTTTTAGGTGTTAAATTAATTATTTTTCATTCTTCAAATCAAATTCATGGTCATAAAATTATCGAGCAAGGAAAGAAATTGAGGGAAGGGGTGATGTTTCTAGAAAACGGTGGGTGACTGGACAAAATGGGAGTCATATTCGTATTCAGGAGGTCATTTTACATAACAATAAGCAAGAATGGTATCAGACCTCGAATTTTATTTATTTATTTATTTATTTATTTATTTATATATATTTTTTTTTTTTTTTGCAGAGCAGTGTCGTTTATTCATTAGCAGGCTAAGCCCGTTTCGGTGGTCATTATATTTAAATGACTTTTCAAAAGAATTGTATTGCTGTTTTTTATATCACTTTATAAATAAAAACTAAAAAAAAATTACATTGGAATCACTGTAAACCTCGCTTCGGGTAACCGCTGTGCCTAGAGCAGCTCTTTCTCCACCCGCACTACATCGGCACTACCTGCAGAAAGTACTTTCCCGGGAGCTTCAGTTTAAGTATTTATCAACGACAGGATGATCTGCTATTATGGAAGAACTACGATTTTAAAGATGACTATATCTTAGCATCTATTATATTTTTTATTTTTTGGACCGTGTATTTTATAGCCCTCGCTCCTTACACTTTTTTACAATGTTGTTCCGAGCAATATAATAAAGAAAATAAAAAGTAGATTTCCATTTATAAGGAACTAAGTAAACAATAAATAAATAAATTTTAATTAAATCTTAATAGGTTTAATCTTTTGTACGATATTACCATATTTTTCCGATAAATGCAATTAAAAAAATATCTTTCAAAGGAGTTAGCTACATAAATGAAAAATAAAAGTCGTTATACTGTAAAAATTCAACATAATTATAATTGTTATAAATAGTTTTTTTTTTTTTTATTTATTTAAGACATTTAATTTTTTTCAATTGATTTACCATTTGATTTCAATAAATACGATATATTTAAAAAAAGAAGAAGAAGAAAAAAGATTTCACTTTCTATTGAATGAACTAACAAAATAAAAAATAAATAGTATAATAACCGTTGCTATGATTCACAGATGACTGAAATGAAAGAATAAATTTTAGAAAATAAAACAAAAAATTGAAAAAAAAATAATTTAAAAAAATCCAGTTCGAAAAAATATCGATGAGATGCACACCTGCAAGGTTCAAGGTACCCATATGTCACGTTTTGTAGATCTGCGATCAATAGCTTGAGCACTGGACCACAGATACACTGATACACACACACACACACACACACACATTATCGCTTTATTTATATTGAATATTTAAAGTTTTTAAAGTGTCATTTGTCATTAATCTTACGTACGATGTTCAAGAGCAATTCAAAAATAGCTCGTTTCAAAAGCCTCTTGAGGTTGATTAATTTAACTTGTTTTTTGCTACAGGTATTAAGATACCTGAATGACTCAAATGTTTCATAAATTTTGGAAGTTCAACTCTTTTGAAAACACGGGTTTTTAAATGAGTCGGACAGAAGTTGGAGCATTCATAAAACATTTGAATCATTCGTATATGTAAAACTGCTTTTTCCACAAAAATTATAATCAGGAACTTTATACGATTCAAAGGAGGTTCCTTTTACGAAGCTGGTACACGGGAAGTACCGAATTTGATTCCAGGTCACACTTGTTGACGTTCAATGTTTTTCGTAGTTTTCTCCGAAGCTCTAGTAAATGCGACCAAGACTGCTTAAAAAAGTTTCCCAAGGCGGTCATCCATCTTAGGCCTAGGACCCAAACTGTCGATAGGCCTTAAATTCTACACTACACTAGACGAAATCTGCACTTGCATCTGGCAATTTTTGACTAGTAGCCAATGGGAGAGATAAAGTAAAGGATAGTGTGATATAAAAATTCATATAAAGATTTTTTTTGTTAAACTAATCAAAAAATATTAGTATTGATTGCATCTTAGAGCACAGAAATTAAATAATATTTATTATATGTTAAATATTGAAATTAATATTCACTCATATAAAATGATCACCTTTTCATTTGCAAAACAATTTTACTTTATGTATTTTATTTATTTTTTAATCTGAAAATTAAGTAGGTTGTTTTTATTATTTAAATATCCTCCAAGTTAGTATTTCTCAGATGTCTTTAGGATAATTTTTCTCTTTGAAAAAAAAACAGATATTAAAGTATGCACTTATGTTAAGGTTTTTAACGAATAATCATTTGAAAACTATAACATCCAATTTCTATTCACCACTTCTTTCTATCTCAGCAGACTGAAATTCTAAATTCTCATATTAGAACAGATGTAAAATTGCAGTCTCGAAATTAATTCTGTAAATCAATTCTGTTCTGTAAATTAATTTCCATTTTTTCTTAATGAGAAAGACTAAACATATATTGTTAATTACAGACAATTTTAATCATTCCCATTTTTATCGTAACCATCAATTTGGCTTTTTTTTATTCGCCAACAACTTTTTAAGAAAAATTACATAAATATCCGCAACGATAAAAAAGTAGATGTTGACTTTTGCTTTAATTGTTGCGATGTGTATAATGTGAACAAAATCTTGTCGCAAAGAAAGATTCTCACTCTCTTTATATTTGCTGGTCTGAGAAGTCCTAAATTTGTTTTCTTCCGCATATTGTTCTTTACCCCTGCATTCTTGTAGTTGCATTTTTGAACTTATATATGAAAGTCACACAGTACTTTATAATTTATTAAGTATATTTATATATATTCCTAATAAATTATAAAGTACTGTGTGACTTTCTGTTTTTAAAAGTGTAAAGGATGCAGTCGGCATCAAAACTATTGAAGCACTAGCAATAATTCCTACTAAAAAAGGTGGACACCTAATACTTTTTTGTTAAGTAGATATTTGCCGAATTATGACCTTAGTCTTATAATGTTTATAAAAAAGTAAGTTGATGATAAAAATTAGCGATCAAACTAAAATACACACACACACACACACACACATATATATATATATATATATATATATATATATGAAAAGTGCGGATATGTGTTTCAATAATTTTGTTGTCGACTGTAAATTTGTCAATAAAATGAATCTTCTAGCTCAGGATCTTCAGATGCCTATGTTCTAATCAAAGTTTCTGAGATGTTGTACGGTCAATCTCCATTTTAATATTACAGGTAGTTTTTAGAATAATTAACTATTTTTTATTACGCCTAATTAGAAGGGCTTTCAGGTTTGGATTAAATGGTAGTCTTTTAAGTGTTACATTTTTATGACACTTTCAATCACTTAAGAAATATACTTAGATTCTGATAACAAATATATTTTCGTGTATAGCATAACAAAATGAAACTTATTGAAATAAAGATTATAAAACGTATATGTAAAAGGAAAAAACACATAACATTAATTTTGTAGTCAGTTAAATTCCTATTAAGTTTACCTGCTTTCATCTACGGGGTACATAGAAATTTAATTAAAACCAATTTTCCTTTTATTTTTTAGCTTCATTCATTTACAGTTTATGATCTTGATTTAATTTTCATCGTTTACACAATCGCGCCATTTTTCATTAGCTAAGCAAACACATTGTTTGCGTATAGGGATATGAATTTTACATTGTTTGAACTTGGAGATCACTGTAGAGGCAGTTTAATTATTTTCCGATAATGGTTTTCAAAATAATTTACTATGGGAAAATGTTAATTATTTTAGACATCATTTACTTGCGGAAAAATTATAATTACTGAATAGTAATAACCTTGCGAAAAATATTTGTTTATTAATAGTATCGATTTTCGTAAAAATATCCACGAAAAGAATTAATGGAGTTTAAGGAAGCTAATTTACATGATTTATCGATAAATATTTTTATATCGATTTCATGCCAAACTAAATGAATTATTTAAATAAACATCATTAAATATCAATACTATCATATGCAAATATGCAAAATACATTTAAAAAACTCAATTACAATTATTATTTTTCTGTAAATTTACGTCTGTTTATTCATGCCGAGAAAAAAACTCCATAACATATGGGCAGATTTATATTATTGGTTTTCTATACATAAAAATAATTATCATGCAGACGTAATGGAGTTTTAAAAATTTTATTTTGCTAAATGATTACGTAATTATTTAAATAGATATTTATTAGTTGAGTTGTCTGTACACCCGCCTTCGGGATTATGCATAGTTCCCTGATGACCTATGAGAAATTTTGCTTTGTAATATCTTCTACAAAATTCAATATGTGAAAACATATTTGCCATAGTTTATTCATTCATTTATTTATTCGAAAAATCCTTTTTTACAATATTCAAACTTAACTTATTCTGCATAAATAGGTCGGTAACTGTGTTTCAGAGAGAAAAGTGTGTTAAAAATAAATTCATTCATAGAAGCATAAATGTTTTAGATTTTTATTCATACTGCTTATTAGTCATACTGTTATTATTGCAATTATCACATATTGTTTCTTCAGTACACTGTAAAAAAAGAACTATTACCAGCTGCAATCTGCGATTTATTTTATCCAATCACAGAGAATTTCTTGCAAGAAATTCTCTGTGATTGGATAAAATAAATCACAGATTGCAGCTGGTAATAGGTTTTTTTTACAGTGTAGTAATAACTTTCCATAAAATGAGTGTCTTACCGGTTTTTACAAAATTAAAATGCAGCTGATGGGTGTGATAGATATTATGGATATATTTATACATTAAGGTTATTTATATATATATATATATATATATATATATTTTTTTTTTTTAAATAAAATTTATCTTGAAATTTTTAATTTGAAAATTTATGTTGTTAAATTGCAGTTTTTCTGTATAATGACCCTATTACGTCTGTCTGGGGATGTATATGACCTTTGTCCAAACGCACTACATTAATTACTGTTAAATTTAAAGTTCATATGAAAATAAATGTTATTTTAAAGATAAAAAACCTTTTCTTTTTTTTTACCAATAAACAAATTTACAAAAATGTAAATAGTAGGAATGACGGTAACGATTTTCGTCGCTAGTTATATTCGCAATTTGCGGTATTCTTATAAAGGAAAAAAATTAAGGCACTTGGTAGTTAGTTTACTCGAAAAATGAATTAGTAATCAGTGAATCAACTGTTAATTGTTTGTTGAAAAATTTCTTAAATAACAATCATTAATGTAATTTTTTACTATAATATATAATTATGTAATTAATAAATACTTACTTTTCTTAGATTATATAAAAATTAAAAAGATTTTTTAAAATATATATATATAGAACTGATTAATTCCCTTTCTTACTTCACACAACACAATCATACCTCATATAAAATATTCACAGAATCTGCCAAAAATAAATTTTTCTTGCAATATTTTCAATGTATTTCCTTTGATACATTGTTACTAGCAAAGCCTTAATTTTATATTTATTAAGTAATCATCACTTGAAGCTCATTATCACATCACAAAAGATTCTTTCATCTACAAAAATTGTATTTTAAGTGATGGAAGAGGTAGTTTAATTGTCCGCCTTCTTTTAATCTATTATAAATTTGGTTTCTGATTGAACTCAACCACAACATTTATAGATAATGAATGATCTTGCAATAATTAGTGGCGGCGGCAGATTTTTATTCGACACATTAATTGTGGATCACAAATGTTCAAAGAAAAGTGTTGGCAACAGAAATTTGTAATTAAAAGACTTACGATAGATCAACGTAGAAGATTCCGAGTTATTTTTAGATGGGTGTATAAAAAAAAACCCCTCTTATACATATAATTACAATCTTATTCTAATGTATATAATAAGTTAGACTGATATATGTTTTTTATGGGCGTTTCTAAATATAATGTCAAACGGAAGAAGGTCTTTGATTGTTGACAGTTAATTTGTACTGACACAGTAAAATATTTTCGTGCGTCGAAATGAAAATTTTTGGTTTGCTCAATACTTGGAATAGAGTACATGTAAGATTATTTGGATAAGATGATGCTGAATTTCATATTTTTTCACTATTAAACTAACTATGAATGTTATTCTTAAGAAACTCAAATATTCGAAAGAGATTAAAGGTTTTATTCAAAATAGAACATTAACACTTTTTTAAAAATGTAAGTGGGGAGGGTCGATTGTACTTCAAGAATGTAACACTGCAAGAATTATGTAGATCATCACAAAAGAAGTAAGAGAATTCTGTTAACGATAAATTTTTCGAAAAAACACACAAACATTCTTCTCCATTTATCGTAAAATTGCTTTTAAATAACTTAAGCGCGAGTAAGTTAGGACAGTTTTAAAATTTTTACAAATGACTTTTCAGAATCCTTCTTTCTATAAATCTTAAGATAATTCTCATATTAAGACATCTTACAATAACATAAATAAGTTAACTGTGATTGTTGATGAAAAAATATACATTTTCCTATTTGTATTATCTGTTTTGAATACGAGCAATTTATTTATATGTTTGATTTCTTTAATTAAAATAAAAAATATGAATGGAAAAAAATCAGGGACTATTAGGTTTAATAGTGGTTTCTACAAAAAATTAACGAGTTAAAATGTTGTTAAGTACTGTAACTCAAACATTAGCAAATCGCTCTCAAACAATTACACTACTCACGATTTGGTTTGCTTTATCGCTGTACATTTTCTGCGCATCAGAGCTAATTAAACCGGGACACACGTTGGAGAATAATATACATTCGGCAGCGAAAGTATCCAAGCACTAGCAAAAATTCCTATATAAACAAAGTACACTTAATACTGCTATGTTAAATAAATCCTTGTCGAATCGTAATCTTAGAACTGAATAAGAACAGTATTCGACAAGGATTTATTTAACAAAACATTATTAAGTGCACATTTTTATAGGAATTTTTTCTAGTTCTCGGATACTTTTGCTGCAGACTGTAAGAAAAGGTGATATGTCCTGAAAATCATGAAGCCAAAATCGTAACCTCAGAAATCATTAAATAACATAGTTATATAAGAGATTCTGCATTGTTATTGTGATGTTATGCAATCATGGAACATTCGAGACGAAAGTCTTTGTAACTATAGGCCTCAAGGCTGCCAAACAGAAAAATAACACAGTTTTAGCCAACGTTTTAATAGACCCAATATGGCTCATACGGTACCCTTGGTTGCTATTGCGGCAGCCATCTTGGGTAGACAGTTAACTTCATTTACGCTTTCTGCTGATTTTATATCATTCCTCCAAGGAACACAATTCTGTAAATGAGAATCGAACCACCACTCACATTTATGCTTGAATCGGGACTCTAATTCGAAATCTGGCAACTGAAGGTTAGAACGCTAATCATCTCATTAAACTGTGTATATTTGAAAATATTTTGTTTAACCGTGTCGATTATTTTTTTACAAATTCACGGTATCCCGATAGGAACCAGTTACTCAAGTGCCTTTGCTTACATTTTTCTATTTATGTTTGTAAGAAAATTTAAAGATATTAAGTTTTATAGATTTATTGATGACGTAATAGCGATAAACTGTGAAAATTTTGCGAAATATGCTGCTGAAATCTTTCCCTCCGACCTTATCTTGAACCGTACTGACACTGAAGACAAAATTTCTTTTCTGAATTTAAAAAAAGAAATAAAATAAAATAAAAGGGTAAAAACTGGTGTATTGGCATTTATTATAAAAGACCGGATTTTAGCTTTAAAGTTTGTAATTTAACGAATTGGTTCTCCTGTATTAGTTATAGAGTTTAAAAAAAAATTATGTTTACCTAAATTAACAGAATTAAAATGATTTGCGATAACTATTTAGACTTACTTTGCTCTTAAAAATCTCAAAAATATTTTAACTGTCACCGCTATCCTGCTTTCCTACTCGATAACCATTTCAATCTTCTTGAATACAATCTAACTTAATTTTTTTTTTATCCATCTAGGGTGAGATTTAAAAACTGGTAAGTGGTCGTACCAGCCAAAGCGGGTTCTCTCTTTTTGATGGGGCGGTTTCTTTCAATAAATCTACTTGATTTTTAAGTTTGTCCTTGTATTTACTTATATTTTTGTTTTTTTATATTGATGTATTTATTTTTGTACTTTATTCATGAATTTATTTGCTTTTTAATGCTTTGTATTAATTCAATTCGTTTGCTATATGGTCTTGCTATCACCTTTGAGAAGGCGGGGGCTAGAAACGTGTTCTTTAGCTAAATAGCCCACCTTTCGTCAGAAACTTCTCATATTCCATTCCCTACATGAGGGTGCTCCCCTGAAGAACACCGTCATGTGTTTTGGGATTAATTTTCATTTATCTTCAGTTTGCTTATTTATTTATTATGGTTTTATATTTTCTTTTGCTGCATTTGCGCATGATTTATAAATACTCCGTTATAGTTTTATATAAAAGATTCAAGTTTTATTTCTTTAAATTCTTAAGATTTATCTTATATATATATATATATACTTTTTTCTCCACATTTTGTCCTGTTCTCTATGTCATATATCATTTTTTCTCTTATTCATAATATATATATATATATATATATATATATATAGCATATTTTGAGGTATTTGTTCGAATTTCATGTTAACAGATTAAACTTTTTTACATAGCCTTCTGAGTAAAAGAAGCGTTATTTTTACATCCTTACACTTACATATTTCGTATATACGTAAATTGTTTTTTAAATTATAGATATCATTACATAAAAAAATCAAAATCTCCAAGACGATCATTTTACATTTTTGTTAATTAAATTGTCATAGTTTTAACGCATGAAACAGGTTTCTTCATGTCATTCTTAGAAAAGTATGAACTTTTTATTCTCTACCTTCACTTCATAATCGGTCTTTTGTTGCCTCCAGTATTTTCGATAACTACTAACCGAAGTAGAAAAAAAAAAAAAAAAAAAAAAAAAAGACTAGATAATAATGTAAGGCTTTTTATGTGTTAATTATCCATCATCCATTGAAATGTTTAATGCTTAAGATCTTAGCTATATATATGTAGGGAAAATCATTAATCATGACATAACATCATCTGCACAAAATTGCAGGGCTTGGTTTTGTAAGTCTACGATTTGCAAAATTAACTTGCTCAGAACTTGCGTTTGATATCTCTATCATGGTTTAGCACTGTCAGATACCTTGTCTTTCAATGAATTATGGTTTTTTTAATAAATACATAAAAGGCGATGGATCATTTATGTTCAAGATTGTAGATATTCAAGGATTTTTTTAAAACTTTTTCTTTACTCTTAATAACGCAGATATGGATGCATGTAATACATTGTTTAGATTAATGAATTTTTATCTGTGTAATAGTTACTTCGATGAAAGGACGTTATACATTGCAGGTAATTTACTTGTACTTTGCAACATTTATAGATTTTTTAAGAGCGAGATGCTTAACTGTCTTGTTTAATACGAATATATTTAATCTTTTTGGTGTAATTTTCATTCCAGTAAAATGATATATTATGTGTGATTGCTACATATTTCTTAGTATAATAATTAAATCTATGCTGTTTGAAGAACGCGGCATCACAAAGTCTAATAAAACTAATACCTTCTTTAACACTTCATATATCAAATGTTTGGAGATCTCTCACGTAACTTTTCCATTTGTCCTTATTTTAATTTATTACTTTTTCTTATGTATTTTTATTTTTTGCTTTATTTTGTTTTAATACTTTATACATTTCTTTTGCTTAATTTTTAATGTTTATATTATCTAACTTTTATATGTTTTCAAATTTTGTACCCCTTTCTACCTCTTGCCACTTGCTACAGTCATACTGAATTCGTAAAAAAATTATTCCGGTAAAAAATCATGTTTTACTGTTTCAACTCGAAAAAAATGTTAGATGGTTTTGCCTTTTATGATGTTAATTCATAAAACTATCATTTTTATTAGTCAGTTCCATACATTTTTTGTATTATCTGATGGTCCATACGTGATTAGTAGAAATTAACGTCTCACCATTTATTTCCTAATAATAATACAATGGTGTTATAAAAATTAAAAATTAAGAACGTCGTCTGTTTTATTTAGTGAAAAAAAAAAAATCTATACATAAATTAGCCTTTATTTGAAGAGCAGACATTCAAACCTTGTTTTCTCCTTCGGATACAATTTTTCAGACAACAGAAAAACTAATAAATTAAAAAATAACTAATCTTAAAACATAATTATCGTTTGCTTAGATGTATTACTAGATACTAGGAAAATATGTAGACATATCTAGGAAGGTATATATAAATATATACATACCATTTTTTATGTTATTTTGAAGAAAAATCACTAACTCAACTTTTTTATTTTTGGAGAAAACACGGTTTGAATGTTTGCTCCTAATTTATGCTTGATACGTCGATTTTAAAAGAGAATTATTTTTAATAATCATTATGAAATTAAACAGAATTATTTATAATAGTGATACTCAACTGGGATTTTTTTTTTATATATGTAGGAGAATCACTTCCCCTCACCTTCCTCGAGGGAGCCAAATTTTCATTATGGGTATTTTTCAAAAGAGCTCGTTAATACCTTTAAAACGAATAGTTGTATCATCAATCTGCGATAATTTAAAGTAATAATTTTTTTTTTCATTTTTAACAAAAAAACTTAAAAAAATGTATTTTTTAACATGGCATATAGAGAATAAAATTGACTTTCTTTCTCACTTAAAATGTGTGACTGAATTTGCTTACTCAAAAATGAACGAAATATTTTTAGCCATAATTTGAGAAGAATTTCTAGGAAAGAATGAAATTTGAATACAACCAGTCTTTTCGGATTAAAAATCGTTTCAGTCAAATTGATCGTTAAACTGTCAGCTCCTTTCTGAACGAATTTAGATCACTTTTCATTTGGTTAAACAAAATTGCGTAATGATGGTGCCATCTATCGATCATATTTTAAATGACACATGAAAAAGATTTTCTTTAGATATATATAAGTAATTAATTTATACATTGTTTTAAATATATGTTGAGGACTTTCGATAATTAGAAAAGTAAACTATCAAAGTTATTTTTTTTAATAATTATAAGAAACGTTTTATATACAACTGACAAAAAATAGTAGAATTATCAAATCATGAGTGTTGGTCATAAAAAACTAAAAATGAGCAGTGAATGTCTCTTTAAAAACAGTAAATAAGATTCGTTTTAAATATACTTTTTCCCTATTACGAAAGTTGCAAAAAGGATGTAAATGAAGTTATTAGAAACACTTTTCTTTTAAATGGGTTGAAATATACTTATGTGTACACATTATAACTTCTTGTTGGCGATTATATATTTAAATATCTTCAAATATATGCTTAATTTTCTCCCATATTTTTAAAGTTACAAAAGGTGTGTAAATAAAGTTATAAGAAGCAATTCTATTTTAAATTGCTTCAAACACTAATTTTAATGTTATATACGCTTATCATATGTACACTGGTGGAGTTCTTATATTTAAATATGTTCAAGTGTAATCTATTAGATTTTGCAATGGACTTTGTGGACAACCAATTTTTTATTTATTATTTTTTTTTTTTTTAAACTTAACAGCCCTCTTCACTTACCGCCGTCGAAAACTTAAGCCAATGTTATTCTATGGGAAATTTTCTTTATACTTATAACTCATTAACTAATACTTATTTTTAAATTCTGTTTGCACATTCAGAAAAAATTGATGGCCTTTTTTTAAAAACGGATTTTTTATCTTTAAATATTTTATTTTGTAGCTGTAAAATACGAACTTTCAATATGTGAAATTTATCATTTTACAGCTTCAAAATAAAATATTTAAAAAAAAAGTCCGTTTTTTTAAAAAAGTGCGTCAGTTCAACAGTTGAGAATTTTCTAAATGTAAAAACACAATCCGAAAATATGTATTAGCTAATGAGTTATATGTAAAGAAAATTTCCCATATAATAACATTGTCTTGGGCTTCAGGTGACGGTAAGTGAAGCGGGCCCTTAAAAGACGTATCTGAACACAGCATTGGTTATTTTTTCTCAAACAAAAACTTCTTTTGAATTTTTTCAGCAGTGAGTTAATGGATGATGCATCGAAATGTTAGTTATAAATATGTATATTCTGATCCCAAGTAAGTTCATGTTGTAAGCTTACAGAGTTAATAAAGGCTGATCTATCAAAAACAATTGAACTTCATTCTCCAACAAGCAAGTTTTTTTCGTATATCATGAGGTCTACGCAGTAATATTCTCTAGCATAAAATCAGATTAATTTTGCTTAAAGGGCGTAAATAATTCGATACACTTACTTTATATTAGCATTTTTATTTTTATTTTGTATAACAGAAGCAATAAGTTTTGCATAGTTAGGCGCATTAGTTTATATTCATTCCTGAGCAACATTGTAACATTTATTATAGATTAAAAGAATGAGCCTCTTCATCTTCATTAAAACGCCATTAAAAAACACCAAAAGGAACCCCGAAGATTAAATGCAGACAAACTCTTATAAAAGAAAGGTTATTTATCTAAGATAAACTAATGTAATTACTGATATATAAGATTATTCTGGATCAAACAGTTGCCCATTTTTCAACATCAAATCTAATTTACTATAGTATATATTTGCGGAAATCATTTTTAAATTATATTTAATAGCTTTTACAAAACACATTCTGCTAAAATTTGTAATTTTATCATTTTCAGTGTTTAGTTGTTTTTGTAAATTTTAACCTTTTGATAAAAATTTAAAACTTGTTGTCAAATCCCTTTGTGACCTTAGTCTTTGCCTGAATTTATTATTTTAGTTTGAAAAATAGATTTATGTATACAGGAAATTAATTTTTTCCTGCATTTTAAACTTTTACATATATATCACTCATTTCTTAAAAAAGTGACATGACACAAAAAAGGCTCAGAAGATGCAATAAAGAAAACAAAGTAATAAACTTATTAGAGTATGTAATAAAAGTAAGTAATACTAATATAAAATACTAGAGTATATAAGTGTAAGAATATGTAGTAAGAATAAAAAGTGAAAAGTAATAGGAGCATAAGTGTAAGAGAAGTAATGGTATAAGTAGCAGGAGTACATAATACCAGACTATATAAATAATAACTAACTTTAAAAATATGCTTAGAAGCTCTTAGAAACAGCTTCTGATAAAAATATTCATATTCTATTTAATTTTTATTTAAAGTGAAATGAAATACATAAAAATATATAGATTTACATAGCTTTTGTGGTAAGTACTTTATTTAAGTCAAATAACAATGTTTTTTTACTGGTGGCACTTCTTAAATATATAAGTAATATATTTTACAAATGAGTTTCAGAATGACTAAACATATTTGCTTTGTTTGATACCTGTATTAAATTTAACATCATAATGTCCATAGTTGTTATCCGATTTTTTGGTAAAAAAAAAAAAAAAAAAAAATTGTAAAATTATTTTTTAAAATATTGTACATTTTGTAATAAAGTTGAAAATTTTCTTATCTTTACAAATTTATTTAAAAAAAAAAAAAGGTTGACGTTAATCTACAATGTACTTTGTGTAGGTGAGACCGGGGCTAGTTTGCTATAGCTGTAAATAGGCGCAGTCTTATATTGTGTGTGGTAGATGACACAATAAGTCACAAAGTCCTTTTCTTCTTCCGTCTTCCAGTCGCCATTGTAGTTTTGCAGCGTTACTCACGGGAAGTGGTGATGTACATGTATTTTATACATATATATACATATTCATTGATAATTAATTTTTTGCTGCTTCGTTCTTTTTTTAATTTCTAATATTTTTCGTAATAATTACAATTTAACTTGTGTATTTTTTCTTAGTGTATGATAAAATCTATTTGTTTATATATTATTTATTTGGTTTGCAAGTTACAAACCATTTTAAGCCGGTTAAACTTGGAAAATGCTGATATCTGAAACACGAAGGAAACAGAAATAACCTGGTTCAACCCTCCGATCACATTATCGCACTTGGAAAAA
Organism: Salticus scenicus; assembly: GCA_963930645.1. NCBI lineage: Eukaryota > Metazoa > Arthropoda > Arachnida > Araneae > Salticidae > Salticus > Salticus scenicus. Next base: position 145,972,052 of record OZ005654.1, read on the forward strand.
CTTTAAACAAATGAGAAGGAATTACATCGGCTGAGAGAGAAATTTTAGGGACTAGTCAATTTGTCTCTGCTAATGGCAATTTCATTCAACCCCATATATATCTCTCTCTATATATATATCCGATTGTACATTTTAGAGATTACTTTTTGAATCACGCCCCAGTTGGAAGTTTAGAAATTTCAAAACCCTCTGACCGGATGACTGAGGTTCATTTTGTCAAATTTTCCCATCATTTTGAGAAATATATGAGATGCTCCAAAGACGAACAAGTATTGTTATTTTTATATAATCACGACTCAAATCTATCAATTGAAGCATTGGATTTATTCAAAGGCGTCTTAGTGTATGTTCATTTTCCCCTCACTGTACCCATAAACTGCACCACTGGATTATAGCTTCTTTGATACATAATATGTATATATATATATATATATATATATATATATATATATATATATATATATATATATATATATATATGTATATATATATACATATATAAAACTACTTTGACGCGTGGATTACAAATCATCCTGGTTTAACAATGAAAATTTACAACCTGCCAGGTTTTGTAATAACTGTACTGCCACAAGTATGCACAACAATGGACATCAAAGCTAGATTTAAAAATGAAAAATATACTCTCTTAAAATAGTGACTGGATTTGCTTACTCAAAAATGAACGCAATATTTTTAGGGAATTATACGAGATATTATTTAAGATTATTTGAGAGGAATTCCTAGAAAAAAGTCAAATTTGAATAAAATCAATCTTTTCCGATCAAAAATTTTTTCAGTCGAAATGGTCGTTCATTTATCAGATCAGTTATGAACGAATTTCAATCATTTTTCATTTGGTGCAGTAAAAATGCTTAATGATGGCGCCATCTATCGATCATACTTTAAATGACACATTTTTTTTTCCCAATGGCTAGGCAAAAGTTACAGAGGACTATAAAGATGCGAATCAAATTATAGGCAATATAACATAGAAGACCGAAGTCATTGCCTAAGGAGAGATCTTGCCTCCCAATATCTCGACTCTTCTGTAGAACATCGAAGAGCCCTACAACGGGACAGATGGTCCCGGTCCATTACTTCTCCAGAATCACAAAGTGGGCAAGTAGGGTCGTTTAAGATACCTATGCGCTTCAAATGAGCGGCAAGGCAGTCATGTCCTGTAGATATTAAAGGTAGGAAGGTTGTAAGCCAAAAATGTAGATCTCTTTGCCGCAAAGTGTTACCAGGGTGCACCACAGGGGGGTAGATCTACTTCGCACCCGCTATTTTGGGAAAATATTTTAGAACATATTTAGCACACGTATGGCTTTTCTCCTGTTTGACTTTTAAATGACACATAAGAAAATATTTTTGAGATATGCGTAATTCGTTAATTTATATGTTATTTAAAAAATATGTTGAGGTGTTTTGATAATTAGAAAAGTAAAATATCAAGTTAATTTTTTTCTTTTTTTAGAAATATGGCATATGTTTTATATACAACAGACAAAAAATAGCAGAGTTCTCAAATCACGAGTTGTAGTAAAAAAAAAAACTAAAAATAAGCCGTAATTGTCTTTTTAAAAACTATTTCTTAAACAAATATGTGAAATATAAAGAAAAGGAACAATGCATTTATATAACGTAGAAATTTGTTTATGTCTAAATTTATTTAATATTTTTATTATATTCATTGAAACTAATTTATTAGAATGTAGGCAAAATGTTCAAGAAATGTGGTATAATGTTTTAATTGTATTTAAACCCTACATCGGGAATAATATGCAAAAACAAACTAGTGCATTCTGTTTTTTCAACTGATAGTTATTCAACGCGGAAGAATTTATTGTTCTGAACGCTAAATTATGTAGAATTAATCTGCAAGCTTTTAAAATTACTGCTTGTTATAGAAGTTCTGTATCCAAGTGTTTTTTTATTTTTTTCAATTTTAAATCAATAGTGTTGTTTTAAGAAAATTTATTGGGTTTTCCATAGCTTAATGTTATGTATAAAACAAGTAAAAATTGATAAATAGTATTTTATCCGTTTGTGAATGATTAAGAACGGCTATTCAACAATTTGTGGCATAAAATCGTAATGTACACTGTAAAAAAATAACTATTACCAGCTGCAAGAAACCCTCTTTGATTGGAGAAAATAATTATTTTCTCCAATCACAGAGAGTTTCTTGCAGCTGGTAATAGTTATTTTTTTACAGTGTAGTGGTAGCACGTTAGCCTGTCACAAAAGCGGACGCGAATTCAATTCCGGCGGGGGGAGTATGATTTTTTTCCAGCCTCAAACAGTTTCACTCAAATCTCGTTCGATATCTCTCAAAAATAAATTGTTTTAGTTGGCTCAAATCTGAGCCGCTCATAGCAGCTCAAAGATTTGAGAGGATTTCTCTCAACGTGACATGTTGCCTTTCAACATGTCGATTGAGCGAAAAATGGCTGAATTTGAGTGAATTTTCCCTTTCCATTTTTAGAGAGTATCCAATCCGTTGTATTTTAATATCATTACTGAACAAGTGCTGTATGTGCTATATGAACTGTTTATAGCTTCACACGGAAATGACAGACCAAATCCAGAGCCACTGTTGAAAATGAAGTAGGTTCTATGCAATCATTCCGGAAAAGCAAACTGAAAGTCTCATTGCTCAAAAAATTCAGTGTCACTAAATTCGGTTTTATCTCCAGCAGACACAGGATCTTTCCTGATTTAGACCTCAAAGGATTTTAGACCATTGAAAACGGCTGAATCAAGAAAGAAAATAGGTTAAATAAACGTAAGAAAAGGGAACTACAACAATTGTTGCAAAGCTAGAGCAGCTGGAATAGTTCCTTTTCAAGGCCAGCAATAACTGCAGAACAACTAAACTCCGCTCCAGTTGAAGCGGGTGAAACCAGAATGGTGCTCTGTTTACCACTATCGGCGAAGGTAGAAGGAAGGGATCGTTATGTCGCTACTGTGCGAGTATTTTTCGAATTTACTTTAATTTTTGGGCCCTCTGTATATAATATATTAGGTGTAAATACAAATACCTTAATAAAAACAAATACCTATAGGTGCAAATACAAATATTTATGTCAGTAATATCTGTTGATCGTTATTATTTTATCGTTAATTATTTTATCGTTCTGAATGTTTCGTTTTCAAGACCTGATTTATTTATTGAAAAATGATTAGAAAACAATATTTGGCGCCCCCGGGTCAGGCCTGGTGTCTTTCAGAATAAATGATTAATAATTAAGAGGTAAGAAGATTAGATTATTTCCATTTTGAAATTTTTAATTGATGATCTGAATAAAGAATATTAAAACGAAACTTACGAAAAATATTTCATAAATGAATGCATTTTGTTATAGAATGTATTATATCATTTAGATAGTATTAGATAGTAATACAGAGTGTATTATTTATTGATATAATAAAAATAGAAATATTTTGAAGTTTACGATTGTCAATTGAAAGTTTTTAAAACGAAAATATTTTGGTTTTGAAGTTTATGTTGTGGTGATTTCAAATTTATCAAAACGAAATTTACTAAGTCAAATTTAGTAAAATAAATATTGAGTGAATATTGTATTATATTATTTGATAGTAAAAATGGAAATAATCAAAAGAAATAAAACTGCACAGAGAGCTTCCTTCACGAGGGCATATAATAAGCTATAAAATATACTAGCAGACGAAAATTCTCCGTTCGAAAAAGTTGAGATCAGTTTAGTTTTATTTAAACAAAAATCTGACACATTAGAATTAACACATAATACATATTTAGATAGTTTAAAAGAACAGGAATTTGAAACAGAATTTGATTCTGTAGAAGAGTATAAAGAAAAGTCATTGAGAATTCAATTAAGAGCTCAACGCTTTTTAGAAAATCCCAAAAAATTAAATGTAAAAGAAAGTAATTTTGCTTATAATGATAATCAATTAGGGGATAATAAATCGGGTAAAACATTATGTCAGCGTCTCCCTGAAGTTGAACTTTACACGTTCGGGGGAGATTTGAAAGATTGGCTCACATTTTGGAACCAATTTAAGAATATTCATGAGAATAAAAATTTAAGTAATGCAGATAAATTTCATTATTTGATTCAGTCGACTAAAATTAAATCAGAAGCTAGAGAAATTGTTCAGTAATATCCCATAACAGAAGAAAATTATGATTTAGCTATACAGAGCTTAAAAGAAAGGTATGGTCGAGAAGACCTTTTGATCGATTTTTATGTTCGTGAATTATTAAAACTTGTTCTTAATTCTAATAATAAGAAAAATGGTTCTTTGAGCGGTTTATATAATAAATTATCTACTCAGTTACGAGCGCTAGGCACTTTGGGTGTTACTAGAAAAATGTGTGGTATAATTTTATATCCCTTAGTTGAAAGTTCCTTACCCATAAATATGTTACATTTATTTGAACGACAGAGAAAAATTCTAGAAGCTGAAAATAAAATATCGTGTCTTGATGCCATACTTCTGTTTTTAAGAAATGAAGTACAATCCGAAGAAAATGTTAAATTGAGCAGAACCGATCTTTGTAATATGCTTCCTGAGCGGGAACATAAAGGTTTAACAACATATAAAAATGTTAAAGATAATTATCCATCCGCAATGGAGCTAATTACACATGATTCAAAAAATAATTTATGTTCGTTTTGTTCAAAAGATCATGAAATGCGATTTTGTAAAAAAGCATTCTATATCCCTTTAAGCAAGAAACTTTCAGTTATTCAAAAAAAGGGATTATGTCGAATTCGTTTAGTTAAGGGCCACGTAGCCAATTCATGTAAATCAAACATTAGGTGTCAGATTTGTAGTAAGAAACATTTAAAATTTATGTGTCCCACGTTGGAATCTAATAAAAATAATGAAGGTTCTAGGTCACTTTCGAATCACGATGAAATAAAAGAAAAGTGTGTTGACACACTATTTACACAAAAACAAACAAAATCAAAATCTCATGCTACTAACAGTGTACTTTTGCAAACTTTAGTTGTAATACTGCATGGAAAAAATGCGAAAGGCAAAGCGAGAGTTGTCCTAGATACAGGGTCTCAAAAATCCTATATTTTGAAATCCACTGTAGAAGAATTAAATTTCGATTTTCTAAGAGAAGAAGAATTTTATCATTCGTTATTCGGTGGAGAGAAAACAGATATAAATAAACATATATGTTACAAAATTTATTTGAGTAATCTTCATAATGGTTATAGTTGTAGCTTAGATGCTTTAGATCAAAATGCTATTTGTAATGATACTTCTGCGATAACTCAGGGAAATTGGATACGTGAGTTAAAAAATATAGGAATCAATTTAACTGACATTGAAAATTCTGGGCCTATCGAAGTCCTTTTGAGAGCAGACTTTGTGGGTAAATTATTTAGTGGTAGACGAGAACAACTTAAGTCAGGCTTAGTCGCCAGGGAATCGAAATTAGGATAGACTTTTATGGGAAAAGTCCCTCAGTCCAGTAGTTGTAGAGATATAAATATGTCTGTCATTAGTATGCTTTCACAAGAAGAGATATCGGTTTCGAAATTATGGGATTTAGAACTCCTTGGCATTAGAGATCCTATAGAACAAAGTAGTAGGGCAGATATTGAAAAGGCTGTTATAATACATTTTAAAGAAACAGTCAAACAAAAGCAAGATGGAAGGTATGAGGTCCATTTACCGTGGAAAAAGGATCATGCTTGCTTACCGAGCAATTATGAAGTTGCAGTACAAAGATTAGAATCTACTGTTAAAAAGTTAGAAAAAACTGGATATCGTAAAAAATACCATGAAGTTTTTAAAGAGTGGATTGATGATAGAATTATTGAAGAACTTCCCGTTGAAGAATTATCACTTGCTAATTCTTATTACCTTCCTCATCGTCCAGTAATTAAAGAAACATCGCCAATGACCTCTATGAAATTTAGGCCCGTTTTTGATGCCTCAGCTAGGAAGCCTGGTTACCCATCCCTAAATGATTGCTTAGAGACTGGTATTAACTTTATTGAAACCATTCCTCTAATATTAACAAGATTTCGCTTACACAAAATTGGGGTTATTGCTGACATTAAAAGAGTGTTTTTACAGATAGCTTTGCACGAAAAAGATCGAGATTTCTTAAAATTCCTCTGGTATGATGACAAAGATGACATAAAGGTTTTCCGTCATACCCGTTGTGTTTTTGGGGTAACCAACACCTTTTTTTTACTCATGGCAGTTATTCATCACCATTTGTCAGCTGAATCGTTGAAAATAAAGTATTCTGAAAAATTGCTGGAAAAATTGCGTGACAGTTTCTATGTTGACAATTGTGTGACCAGTGTACATAAGATTTCAGAATTAGATAACTTTGTGAAATCTGCCATAGATATTATGAAAGAAGGGGAATTTGATCTTAGAGGCTGGGAAAGTACAGCTTTTCCTGAAATCCCTTCTCAAGATTCTAAAACAAAAGTTTTAGGCTTAATATGGGACAAATGCTCTGATACTTTAGAAATAGATTATGAACTATTAAAATTTAATAAGACAGAAAAACTAACGAAACAAAAAATTTTGTCATTTATTAGTAAAATTTTCGATCCGACAGGTTATATTGCCTCAGCTTTAATACAACCCAAAATTTTAACTTCAAGCCATATAGAAAACTAAAGAGCATTGGTATGAGGAAGTTAGTGATGAAATTAAAAAGAAGTTTCTTGGTTGGGTCAAAAATTTACATTTTTTAAAAGACATAAAAATACCTAGATGGACTGGTGTGTATGAATCGTCACTTCTAAGTTTTCATACATTTGTAGATGTGAGGAAAGATACCTATGCAGCATGCGTTTTTCTAAGATCTGAGTCCATTGATGGTGGGGTGAACATTTATTTATTGCAAGCTAAATCTCGAATAACTCCACTGAAAAGATAACAATTCCCCGTTCAGAGCTCATGGGAGCTACTATAGGAGCAAGATTGTTCAAATCAGTTAAAGATGCTCTGAAAATGGAAAAAATAGAATCCTACTTTTTGGACTGATTCATCCACAGTACTCAGTTGGATTAAGCGGCAAGAACAGTGGTCAGTTTTTGTAAATAATCGCATAAATGAAATTAGGAAACTTACTGATGCTGAGAATTGGTTCCACGTTTCCGGTAAATTGAACCCTGCTGATCTTTCATCCAGAGGATGCGGAGCTAAACAGTTGTTAAAATCTCAGTGGGGGCTGGGACCAGTCTGGTTGAAGAATCCAAAAGAGCAATGGCCTAAGTCAGTCATAAATATCAATGAAGAAGAGATTACTCAGGAAAAAAGAACCGTAGTTTCTGCTAATAATATTGAGTTTCAATCTGTTGTATCCCGATTAGTGAACAGAGTTTCAAAATTTTCAAAGATGGTTAAAATTATAGCTTGGATACTACGTTTTCAACCGAAATCTAAAGACTTAAGAAAATATTCAAATATTACATCTGAAGAAATTGAAAATGCTCAAAAGACACTTTTTCGTTGTGTACAGACTGAATGCTTTACAGAAAAAGAAGGTAAAAGATCTCTTATAAATTTCCAAGCCTATAAAGATGATGAGGGAATACTAAAACTGAAATCCAGACTTACAAGCGAAAATGAAAACTCTGATTTTATTTTTCCTTTGATTCTTCCTTCCAAACATCCAGTAGTGAAAAGACTTATCGAGCAAGAGCACATTGTCAACAAGCATGCTGGAGCGTCTGCTCTACTTGTTATTTTGAGAGAACGATTTTTGATTTTGAAGGGAAAAAGAATTATTCGAAATGTCATTCATGAGTGTAATATCTGTAAGAAGCAAAAGATTAAACATCTTGAAGTACCATTTCCTCCTCTTCCAGAAGATCGAACGAAATTATCAGCAGTTTTCCAACTCTCAGGAGTTGATTTAGCAGGTTCTCTGCTCACCAAATCCAAAGAAAAAGTTTGGATCGTACTATTTTTTTGTGCGGTGTTTAGGGTTGTACATTTAGAATTGATTCCCTCACTTAGTACGAATGCTTTCATTCAGGCTTTACGAAGATTTATAGCGAGAAGAGGACGGATTTCTGTGTTATACTCCGACAACGGTACAAACTTTACTGGATTAAATAATGCATTGAAAGGTTTGGATTGGACTGACATTCAACGAACGTTTGCAGTAAAGGAAATTAGATGGAAATTTAACCCACCATCAGCCCCATGGTGGGGAGGCTTCTGGTAAATACGAATTCTCAAAGATTTCTTCGAAATACTTAGGAAGAGCCTCTCTGACACAAGAGGAACTACATACGCTTGTATGTGAATGGGAATCTATAATGAACAATAGACCGTTAACATACATATCTGAAGATCAAGAACTAAATGTTTTAACGCCTTCATTGTTCCTTCAAGAATTACGAACAAATGATGTACCCGACTTGGACCAAATTGAGAAAACTGATGTTGTTGAAAGATACAGATATATTCAGAGAGTAAGAGAATCTTTGAAGCAAAGATTCAGAAGAGAATATCTGAGTTTTCTACGTTCGTCGATCCTCAAAAGTCACGACACAGTTCAAGTGGGTGATATAGTCTTGTTTGGCAGCGATGACAAGAAACGTTTATGTAAAAGTTCTTAGCAAAAGTCCCTTATCAAAAGTCATCGAACTCTTTCCTAGTAAAGGTGGAATTGTTAGACTTCTTAAACTAATAACATCAAAAGGAGTTTTACTACGATCAATCCAGAGACTCTATCCTCTTGAAATCACACAAAGACTTGAACAGCATGTGCCAAATCCTGCACCGAAAACAAATGATAACACTGGTGAGAAGCCTAATGATGGAGCTCCAATTAATACACGTTTTGGCAGGGTCGTGAGACCAGTAAAACGTCTTGTTGTGCCTATTTGACATAAGACGATTCAAAGACTATATAAACATTTTTTTCTTTAGAAAATGAACTCTTTTTTCTTTTTTTTTTTTTTTATTATTAGATGTTTAATGTAGTTCATATATATATTGTCCTTTGTTAACCTTTCCATTAGTATTTTTCAGTGTCATATTTGTATTGAGTATCTTTTCAGAACGCTCAAGTGGGGAGGATGTTGCAAAGCTAGAGCAGCTGGAATAGTTCCTTCCCCAAGGCCAGCAATAACTGCAGAACAACTAAACTCCGCTCCAGTTGAAGCGGGTGAAACCGGAATGGTTTTCTGTTTACCGCTACCGGCGAAGGTAGAAGGAAGTTCTGATCGTTATGTCGCTACTGTGCGAGTATTTTTCGAATTTACTTTAATTTTTGGGCCCTCTGTATATTCCTATAGGTGTAAATACAAATATATACGTTCAGTAATATCTGTTGATCGTAATTTGTGAAGTGTGAGTTTGTGGTTTGATTAAAAATATTGAAATTATTTTATCGTTCTGAATGTTTCGTTTTCAAGACTCCAGCCTGATTTATTTATTGAAAAATGATTAGAAAAAAAATAACAATATTGTCACATCTTCAAATATATGGGTGTTTAGGGAGGGAAAGAAATGCTTTAGAAAAAAAGGCAATAGAAGAAGATAGCAAAAGTTAAAGAGATAATAAAGAAAACTTTTTTTCCGACTACCAAAAAAAAAAAAAAAAAAAAAAAAAAAAAAGAAAGAAAGAAAAACCTTGTAATTGAGAAAAATACGAATCTTAATACGAACTCAGATGACAAGGAATTTTATTGTCTGGTGTGTGTTGGTAGCTTTAAAAAACAGAAATTAAGCAGAAAAATAGAAGAAATGCAGGCTTTGGGTAAGATATCTGCACAAACGAAGACACTCGATTTAATATTTGTGATAACTGTAACTCTGATGATGATATCGAGTAGAGTAAAAGTTAATGTTTTTTTCATAATTTTTGTATTTATGTAATGTAGAATTTACTTCGTATTTTAATAATTCCTTTGTTTATATTTGTTAGTAACAAAGATTTGATTTCTCTTAACTTCGTGTCTTATTTAAGTTTTATTTGACTTTTCAGAAAGCGTGTTCCAATTTGGCGAATTAACATTTTACAATAGCATAGAAATAATTTTTGGAAGTGTTACTAGTTGTTATAAGCAAATGTTTCTGCAAAAAAAAAAAAAAATAAATAAATAAATAAATAACCTATTTGTAAATCTATTCGTTTTTGACAGTAAATAAATAAATTCGCAGCATCGGTACATTACAGAAATCAAAATAAATTCTGATTATGCATTGATGATGTTTTTTTTGAAATTATAACTATTAAAAACGATCTCCTCTGCAATTACTTTCTTGAATGCCAACGCCATACCAAATATCAGTGTTTATAAAAGCAGCATGTGATTTTTTATTTTTTATGCTTTTTAAAATTTTTGTGCACTACTCCTTTTTTTAATCAAATATATATATATATATATATATATTTAGAGATGGAAAAAAGCAAAACAACCACTTTAAGTATTACAGAATGAATCAGTTTTAATATATAATGTTACCATCATTAAATTAAACTAAAAATATTTAATAGAATGACTTTTTCGTGACATGATGTATAAATATTTAGAATCGAGTTAAAAAGAAGCAGCTGGTTTTTCAATTCCATAATGCACTTCTAGTGAATATACATGAATTCACAGACCACACACAGTGTAGTCTTTTTATTTGTGAAATTATTTTAGTTGTCATGGACTGTGATAATTAAAAAAATATTATTGTGTAATTTTTCTGCGAGATTTAATGCTCAATGCATTATGCGAATTTTCGGAAGAAAAAGAAGGATATTATATTCTTAAAGTTATTAGTATGGTATAATTTCTAAGTACTATTCAGGCCGTTCCTCTTTTAGCAAGAACAATCACAGCATGACATTATAAGACTTCATTTACATTACAAAATTATCATTAATATTTTTCTTGGTGATCTGTAATAAGCTATTAAAGCAATTTTGCCGATTTTAATTTTCAGAATATACAAATGTCTTTAAACTCATTTCTGAAATTACAGATAAATATTTCCGTTTGCACTTTCCCATGGTTTAATCTCAAGAAAATATTTTAAGAATGCTTAAATATTCGCGGCTCATCTTAGTCTTAGCCTTCCTAGTGAGTCGAACAGCAGACCACACAACGTGAGATTTTGTGCAAGTACTCCAGTGGATGCTCCGTGATTAGCTTGATTTATTATGAAATGCATTGTCAAAAGTTTTACAGATGTGGAAAGGACAAGTTTTAACAGCTCATTTTTCTTTATGATAGAATACTAAGTAACCTAAGACCCTATGGCTTTATTTAATTATGATTAATGTTTTCATGTCCCTAAACATATATTTACAATGTAACCTTTTTTATTCCATCACATAATCGCTTTTATTAAGCAAGAATTTTCCAGAAAAGATGCATAAAGTTATATGTATTCCTTACGATTTTGAATTGTAAAGTAAAATACTTGATTTATTCCATTTAATATATTTATTTCCTGTATACTAGTATAAATGAATAGAAAAATGAATTTTAATTGTGAATACAACTAGATCATACAATGAAATAAGAACTGTATTACAATTGGATGTTAGTTTTTGAAAGATAAACAAATCTTCTCAATATGATTGAAGTTTCATTCTGCTCGCGTTTTGATTTGTAAAATAATAATAATAATAACAAAATGTACAATAGAATTGTTAGTACTTTTATGTAGCTTGATTTTGCTGTGAAATTTCCAATGATTGTAACTTTTATATCAGCAAAACATAAAAAAAAAAACATTTTTTTTTTTTACAAACGAATAATGTAAAAATTAACATTAAATAACGCAAGTTTTAGCACAACTATCAGCATGTTTTTTTTTTTTTTTTTTTTTTTTTTTTTTTTTTTTATGACAAATGAATGCACAACTTCAATACAAAAAATATATCTGCCTGCTGTTTTGATACTGTTCTCGATTTAATATTTGAATTTTCAAGCACAGTTTCCAGATTTCAATTATAACAGCGCTGAAAAGGATAACCCCTCTTATAATTCGATGATAAATTAGAACATAGGAATTATCTATTTTTATGTACAATATCTATTAGTTAACAATTTTCACCAATTACAAGTCAGTAGATGGAAAAAAAATATTTTCAGGTTGGGGGATTAAAATTTAGTGTCGTAACAAACAAATAGAGTCAAGTTAAAAGCATGTTTTTTTTTTTTTTTTTTTATAAGATCTATTAGAAGTAGAAAATATTTTGTTAGAAATATAGCTACATAACTGACTTAAACGTATCAAATATGCCTATAACTAAATACACGCATAACGATGTTATCACAGTAGTAAAGTGAACTTACATATTAGTCACCTATTTAATGATCATTTTTTCAGTATCAGGTGTAAATCAGTACAATATGTTAAGAGCTCTATTTCAAACGTATAAGGCAGCTAATTTTTTGTAGTTGTACACATTTTACATTTTTACTTCTTTAGTTTGAATTATTTATTTAAATATTAATTTCAATTAATCAATTATTCTAATATTATAACTAAGCGTTCATTTCTTTTCGACATAAGAATAAATATATTTATTTATACGTGTTATAATGACTTTTGTCAGATGCATGAGTTTTCTTTACACTTTATGGTTAACATGTAAGTAAATATTTTTATGTTGAAAAAAGAAATGAGCACACTTTTATGAAATTAACTTAATAATCTTTAGTAAATAATTTTAAAGCTAATGTGTTTCATTTTTCATACGTTGATTATTTAAGTATATATATATATATATATATATAATCAAAAATTTCCAAAATTGGGCTTTGAGGAACATAAGGAGAGGTCAGAACGGACTTAGATTCTGTAGTTTTGTGGTCATCCATTTGTCTACAAAGAGACTTAAACACACACACACACACATCTTCTTTTATTATATGTAGCGATGCACTGTTTTCTAATGAACAAAGATTAACTTATTCTCGTTTCTTTTATTCTGAAAAATACAAAACACATAAACATAATTCTCTTATCATTTCCAATGAAAAAATTATGTTTCACACTGGAAACATGTCAAAAACAGGAAATAATCCTTTGCGATAAATAAAAGACATGACAGTAGCCATTTTTCGACATGGTTTAAAATGGAGAGATACAACAAATCAAAATGACAGAAGTTATTGTTCCTCCAATTAGATAATTAAAAGATCAACAAAAGCTATTTAGATACCTGTTTATCAAATCCTGAAGATATCCTTCACTTCTCGGATACATATGTGCCTTAAATATAAATCATTTATCAAAAAATTTCCAAGTCTACTGAGCTTTCAACACGCCCCGCATATTGCTGATCAGGTTAAATTATATAATGTGATCAAGCTTCAGAGCACCAGACAAGATGATATTTTTCATCCTCATAGTGAAAGCGTTAGAAAAATTGACGAAATCAATCTTCCACAAAGAGGATTGCTAATTTCATGAGAAAAGGTCAGTATCATCAAGCGACTTCCGCAGGGCAAAACTATTAATGATCCAAAGAGAAAAGCGCCCCTTTTCTATAGCCATTAATCACATTTCGTAAAAACGGCGGGCTAAAGGTCGGACAGAGAAATAACATCCCTTAGATTAAAGAATTCGGCCTAACAACGACAGAGAAATATGAGTACAATTTGTCAAAATGGCCATTTGGAGGTTTCCCTTTTTTATTTCACTTCTTACCATGATACAGATCAGCTGTTTACGAAGGCAGATCACATGCTTGCCTGAAAACAAGAGAGCCCAAGAAATTTGTCAGATAACGCGTTCAGCTATTATTAGATTCATAGCGACGGTGTTCTTGTTTTATATCTTTTATTTAGTTTTTAAATGTAGCACTAAAAACAGTTAGTAGAAGGGAGGGGGTTGAATGATAAGGCTTACGTGTGAAATTAGATGTGACAAGCGGATATAATGACTTTAATTTTTTATACGTTTAATAATTATGATTACTTATGAAAAATGTGTTTCACGAGCGTTGCAAAATAAAGTGATCGAAATAATCCGTCGATTGCTCAGTGAAGTTGTAAAATCTGAATTCTTTGAAAAAATATCATGAAAGTGATAATATATTTTTTTAACACTTTATAGGGCCATATTTTTTTTTTCTTTTTTTTTTTTAGTAATGTTATGTTAAAATATTTTTGGGATTGAGATTGATTCATAAAAAGAAATTCCTTCAGCTTATTACCTAAAATTAATTTGATTTTTAAGATCTTTTTTTTTTTTTTTTTTTTTTTTGTGGTAAGTATGTTTCCCACCGCCCACTGGGGGCTATTCAAAGGTAAGACATCATTTTACATTTATTTTTATTTCGCATTACATTATATATCTTTTGTAAAGTTGGCATATGGTCACCAACTTTAGTCAATCGTACGTCATCGGGAACAGTTTTCTTGCTGCTCAGAAAACTTACAGGCCGATCTTTGCGTTTAGGACTTGAAAATCCAGAAATCAGTTGCTGTGCTAGCCGTAGTAGAAAATTTAATTGGTCTCTAGGTACCGAATCTCTTACTACTTACTTTCCAGAGAATGAAGGCATTTACAATTGCCAGATCAATTTGGAAGTATAGGATTCGACATTTAAAAAAGAATAAAGTTGGTGGGAAGTATACTTCCCACGGCCTTATAAAGGGTTAAAGAAAGGAGTTTTTTAAAATATATTCTGGTTATATAATGATCCATTTTTGATTAGCAGACATATTATTAAATGGAATTTTATCTCTAGTGAACATTATTCCATACAGTGTACTTGAGATTATATTTTGATTTTTCTAGACTTGATTTAGTATAATTTATTCTTTAAAGTTATAATAAAATGTTATTTAAAGTTACACAATTATGTAATTTATTAACCTTATTTATTTATTTTTACTTTAATATAAATCACTTTTATTATAACAATTTAAAGTTATAATTTAATATATTATATTTAACAGTATGCATTATCATTATATATATTTTCTGAAATATGCGAATCATTTTAGAGGTTATAACGGGTAGATTTTTTTAAAAACCATTTTATAAACTAATCAGTCACAGTTATCATGAAAAACGGCAGTTTTTCGAGTGACGCAAGCGGAAGGACAAACGGACGGAAAGCTGCGAACTCATATCATGAAAAACGGCAGTTTTTCGAGTGACGCAAGCGGAAGGACAAACGGACGGAAAGCTACGAACTCATATATACGCCTAGTTTGACATCAAAGAGATTTGTAAAAGCCGACACTTAATATCTCAGCAAATAAGCCATATTTTGTTCTGATTTTTTCAAAATAGTCTTTTATCTTCGGTCTTAATCTATCCTGAAATTTTTACATTTCTACATGCAGTATGTTTTGATATCTGAATCTCAATTTAAAGCGAAAAAGGGAAAATGTGTGGTGTAACGATGTAAGGATGCAATAAAAATATCTCTAAAACCGCACGAACTATTTTAATTTAATTAATATATGTTGTTAATGGGATCTTTCTGAATCTAGTAACGTTTTTGTTTTTTTCAGGAAAACTCTTGTTTTTTATATAAATCGCTTTAAATATGGAACTATATTACTCCGCCAATTACATATGTTTCTTCGGGTGAAAACGCTGTTATGCGGTTCTTACTTGTAAGGTATGTGGGTTGGTTTGTTGACCGACTTGAATGCAGCCAATGAATTATTTAGAATTTTTTTTTTTAACGCAAAAGTACTTTATTACATGTTTAAAATATTTATTGTATATATACTAAGTCAAATTCACTTAAATATATTTTCTCTTCTGTTATGAAAAAAATATTTTTGATTTCAAAATTTCATATTTAGTCAAAGAAATATTTAGATAATATTTTAAATAAGGAAGTATTTTGTAATTTTAGATATTTCATTTTATCATAATAATGATGAATTTACAATTTTTTAAAGCGAAAATTTTTTTAATCATTCATGAAAATCGATTTTATAATAACTCAATGATTTGCGATTCCTATTCATGTATCCTTACGCTCCGGGAATGGAAAAAACAGCAAATACAGTTTTGGCGCCATCTATCGTTTTTATTTAAAACATACTCTTTCGTAAATACATATATATATATATATATATATATATATATATATATATATATATTTCTTTTTAAAAATTAAAAATCTCTTTTGAAAATACAGTTAGTGTTTATTCATTTATTTATTTTTCAGACTTTAAAATGATACATATTTTAAATATTAACACAATCAATTTTTTTTATTATTATTATTCAAAGCAATGACTAGAGGATGAAACAGTGTTTGCACTGTTTATTAGAAAAAAACAGTGTTTTAATAAACAGTGTTTAAACAGTGTTTTAATAAAATTCATTTTTCATGAATTTCAGTAAAATTCATGAAAAATGTGTCAAATAGCAATTATTAAAAAACACGTCAAAATAAATAAATAACATCTTTACTTTGAAACCCATAATAATTTATTTTAAAAAAATTATTCTTTCTTTTCTTTTTTTAATTAATTAACTTGTGCATGAAAAATTCTATTTCATAATTTACAATTACAGTAAACAAAAAATCCTCCTTTAATTTTAGATAACTATTTCTACCTGTTTCTAAACAAGTTTTTTTTTTTTTTTTTTTTTTTTTTTTTAATGAAAAAAAAAATTTAAATCTGTATGTATATGATTAAAAAAAAAAACTACTAGATGGCGCCACTACATTTAATTTATTTTTCTTAAAAAAAAAAAAAAAAAAAAAAAAAAAAAAAGAAAAAGAAAGAAAAAAACTTTTAATAGCTTTGAAACATGTAGAAATAATTATTTAAAATTAAAGGAGCGTTTTTTGTTTATTGTAGTTGTAAATATATTTATGAAATAGTATTTTTACGCAGAAATTTCATTTTTTTAAAAACTTAACTTATATTTTCCATAAAAATTTTCTCCAGGTGATTTTATCTTATTTTTAAAATTATAGAAATGTAAAGCTTAATTTATATTTTGTCTATTTTTCCCCCCAAACGTTTTATATGAAAATATATAGGAAGTAATTTTTACCTGCACTTTTGATGAAAATTTAAATTGTGAATATTGGAGCAGTATACTTAGCCTCAAAAGGGGAAAGAAAATATATAAAATTCCATTTTTAATATTTACTTGATATATTTTTTTAATTGTTTAATTTGTAATTCTCTAAAAAGAAACTTGCAAAATGTAAATTACGTAATTCTAACTTAAATTTGAAAATTTTCACTTACTTTTTTTTTTTTTTTTTTTTAAGAGTTTGAGAATCCCAGTCAATAAATTTTTCTAGTGCGAAGCTTCTCCATTTTGTTTCCAAGTGGCTGGCTACTTGAAAATTTGTGAGTATGATAACGTTTGAAATACTGAATTAATTCACACTAAATTTGTAGTGTGGATTTATCTCAGAAATGTATTTGATATGTTCATTTGCCAACTTAATCCACCCTCTTGTTTCCCTGTGCCAACACACTGAAAATTTCAAATTTACATTAGAAAGATTTTATGAACCGATTTGCTTAAAACTCCATATATAAATAGCCTTCATTTATAAATCCACTAAGTCCATTAATAAATTGTAGCTGCCATTTTGAAAAAAAAAATGGTGACAACTTCATACGAAAAGATAAATTAGTTTACCCTTCCTAGGAGCCAGAAGGACTCGTTTTAATTTTTTGATCAATAACCACTAAAAAGTAATGATATCAGTACAAAAAACCCTTAACGGCTTAAAAGTTTGAGACGCCGCTACTTTGTGGCTATAAGAATTTGAAATATGAGTCTTAAAAATAATTACAAGATAAAAAGATCTTTTTATATACCATGTTTTTAAATTTTCTGTTCAATCATATAAACGCTACCGAAGGCAGTGGGAACGCAGAGCAACTGTATAATTTTTTTAAAAAAATCATTGCTCTCGTGTTTTGAGCTATTATAAAAGTTTCAAATGTCTAGCTAGTTGGGAAGTTAGTGAAAAATCGATTGTAAACTTTGTACTGGTAACGCTGCCGAAGGTAGCAGGAACCCGAAACATTTGGTTACAAATATTTAAAAAATGCATTTTCACCGTATTCTGAACTATTCTGAAAGTTTCAAATGTCTAGCTAGTCAGGAAGTTAGTTAAATAAATTTTCTGTTGAATCATATAAACGCTGCTGAAGGCAGTAGGGACCTGAAACAGTTGACTAAAACTATTAAAAAAATGTATTGTCGCTGTATTTTGAGCTATCCTGAAAGTTTCAAATGTCTAGCTAGTCGAGAAGTTAGGGAAAATCGATTGCAATCTTTGTACTGATAACGATGCCAAAGGCAGCAGGAACTCGAAACAGTTGGCTAAAGGTATTAAAAATATGCATTTTAACCGTATTCTGAACTATTCTGAAAGTTTCAAATGTCTAGCTAGTCGGGAAGTTTGTTAAATAAATTTTCGTTCGAATCATATAAACGCTGCCGAAGGCAGTAGGGACCTGAATCAGTTGACTAAAAGTATAAAAAAAAATGTATTGTCACTGTATTCTGAGCTCTCCTGAAGTTTTCAAATGTCTAGCTAGTCGAGAAGTTAGTGAAAAATCGATTACAAGCTTTGTACTGGTAACGCTGCCGAAGGCAGCAGGAACCCGGAGTAGTTGGTTAAAAATATTTAAAAAATGCATTTTCACCATGTTCTGAACTATTCTGAAAGTTTCAAATGTCTAGCTAGTCGGAAAGTTAGGAAAAAATCGATTGCAATCCTTGTACTGATAACGCTGCCGAAGGCAGCGGGAACCCGAAACAGTTGGCTAAAGGTATTAAAAATATGCATTTTAACC
This sequence comes from Salticus scenicus, assembly GCA_963930645.1. NCBI lineage: Eukaryota > Metazoa > Arthropoda > Arachnida > Araneae > Salticidae > Salticus > Salticus scenicus. Next base: position 145,990,807 of record OZ005654.1, read on the forward strand.
TTATTCTGAACTATTCTGAAAGTTTCAAATGTCTAGCTAGTCGGGAAGTTAGTTAAATAAATTTTCTGCCGAATCATATAAACGCTGCCGAAGGCAGCGGAATATGAAGCAGTTGACTAAAATTATTAGAAAAATGTATTGTCACCGTGTTGTGAGCTGTCCTGAAAATTTCAAATATCTAGCTAGTCGGGAAGTTAGTTAAAAATCGATTGCAAGATTTGTCCCTGACAAACACACAAACACACAAACACACAAACACACAAGAATCGAAGTTAATAAAAACATGGTAAAAAATCGATTGCAAGATTTGTCCCTGACAAACACACAAACACACAAGAATCGAAGTTAATAAAAACATGGTAATAATGATATTAAATTTTAAGTGACGCTTTGCAATTAGTTAAAATATACATAGATTTTCTTATTTGATCATTCACTTTTATCTTTTATTTATATTTATAATGCAAACGTAATATTTTTAACTTCAAGATCAGACAGATATTTAAAATACACTCACTGATGCTTTTTCATTCGCATTTCAAATTCAAAATAACAGTTTTAAAAGGAATGATATAAAAATTCCAGAGGCGTCTCGGTGTTATTTTAAAAGATTTGTTTTTAGATTCCATTAAAATTACTTTTGTTTTGCTAATAAAATATATTTACACATTTAAACAGTTCTTTTAATTTTCAAATATACTGTCAAATAATTATACTTTCACTGAGTTAGCATTATAAAGTAAAATTATTTATTTCAATAAATTGATTTATCCTTTGCGTCACGCTATCCAAAACTGCAAGTAAAATTTGTGTAAATATTTTCTTTACGTCACACTACCTCTTTGAGCAAATTTTCACTTAGTTAGACACTATGATACTATGTTTTGGATAGCGTGATGCAAAGGATAAATCAATTTATTGAAATAAATAATTTTACTTTATAATGCTAACTCAGTGAAAGTATAACTATTTGACAGTATATTTGAAAATTAAAAGCACTGTTTAAATGTGTAAATATATTTTATTAGCAAAACAAAAGTAATTTTAATGGAATCTAAAAACAAATCTTTTAAAATAACACCGAGGCGCCACTGGAATTTTTATATCATTCCTTTTAAAACTGTTATTTTGAATTTGAAATGCGAATGAAAAAGCATCAGTGAGTGTATTTTAAATATCTGTCTGATCTTGAAGTTAAAAATATTACGTTTGCATTATAAATATAAATAAAAGATAAAAGTGAATGATCAAATAAGAAAATCTATGTATATTTTAACTAATTGCAAAGAGTCACTTAAAATTTAATATCATTATTTTTAAGACTCATATTTCAAATTCTTATAGCCACAAAGTAGCGGCGTCACAAACTTTTAAGCCGTTAAGGGTTTTTTGTACTGATACATTTTTACAGGTAACTACAGCATTACCCTTTCTAGATTCCCTGATAGTAGGGAAACTGGTTACGATTTGTTTCTTTAGTGTTGAATTTTGTACAAAGTAAATTCTTTTTTTTTTCTCTCTCTCTCTTTTAAATTTGCTATTTGGTTGATCGAACTAAATCGCACGCTTGTGCTGCTGAAAGTGCTCTCTGGTATATAGTAATTCTGATAATCATAAAGGATAGCAGCTGAAATTTTAGAAAATAAACATGCGCTTTTTAATAGTTTACACAATAAACTGAAGCATGACTTAGAATGGAGCATTATGAAGATTTAGTCGAAATATAAATAAAATGATATTCATTCAGCTTCAGCGTCCTTAGACTTCTTCAAATCTTTGGCAAAGTAGAGTTGCAAAAATTGAATTTATTTTATTTGTTTTGTTTTATTTATTTTATTTTATTTTATTTATTTATTTAATTTATTTTTTGTGCATATTTAGTAAAGTAAGTGAACCAGTTGTAGACAGTGAACTAGAATCCATATTTAAATAAAAAAGAAGAAGAAGAAGAAGAAGGAAGAAAAGCTTTCTAATTCAAAGTCGTTCACAGGTTTCCTTCCCATTTCGTCACTCACTACTTTTAATGTCTTCAACTATGATGTTTCTTAAGCTATTATTAGTTCTAGAGTGAAACCAATTTTATTTTTTTCATATCTTATCGCTTTTTTTTTTTTTTTTTTTTTTTTAATAAGGTAAATTTGAGGATGATGGTCCATAAGAGGAATTTCAAGTTCCTATTTTATTACGTGAATAGTTAGACTACTACTTAAAAAAAAAAAAAAAAAAAAAAAAAAAAAAAAGTATATATATATGGGAATCAATTTGTAAAGTTCAGTATAAAATTTGTGATGACCTCTCACATGAAGTGTTACTGCTGCCATAATATTAAATGTAAACTTCGCCCGTGGGCGTTAGTGTTGCAAGTTACATAATTTTGGAGGGTATTCTGCATTCATGCTTATATTACAAATGGGTATACATTATAACTATACTATTTCTAATCAAAATATTTGTATCCATAGTACATTGATTACATAAAGGCGAATATTGAGTATGTTTTTAAGAAATATTGTAGCATATTGATTGCAAAAGAAATGCTCATAGAGTTACGGATTTCCAAATGACGCAGATTTTACCCTCTGCCTTGAAAGCGTCAATATTGTTTAAGATATGAACTGTAGCAATAAAGATAGACTAATATATATATATATATATATATATATATATATATTAAATATTTAATGTATAAATAATTTTTAAACAATATTTAATGGAAAAAAGGTGCAATTAAAATTAAATTAAATTAGATAGTCTCGATTTCGTCAGTTTCATCACTTTCACGGGTGTCTACTGTTAGTACTACAATATGTCATCATTGGTTATAGAGGATAACAGTGTTCACTTTTGAGTCATTTGATTTTCATGGGAAGAACCAGTAGAGGACAAAGGGCCGTATTCTTCCAAATTCAGAATATGACGCGAAATATCCATTTATTGCACTTAATATAGATAATAATTCAATATATTCATTAGAAATGCTTTTGTTTTTAAATATTGTTATTAATATTTGAGTAGATATTTGCACTTTTGGGAAGAGACAATTTCAGCGCATATCGGGAAAAAAGAATAGTTAGCTTTGGTATTGTTACGAATTTGTAAATATTAGTAGTTATTTTTGTGTACAGTCGGTAACAAAAGTGTCCGAACACTAGAAAAAATTCCTATGTAATAAAAGTACACTTCATACGGTTTTGTTAAATAAATACTTATCGAATCATGTTCTTAGACTGACTAAGAACAGGATTCGACAAGGATTTATCTAACAAAACCGTATGAAGTGTACTTTTTTTACATAGGAATTTTTTCTAGTGTTCGGACACTTTTGTTACCGACTGTAAATTCATTCAAAGAGGTTTAGTCAGATTATAAAATGTTAATTTCCTACATTTCTAGCTTGTTTTTGTATTAAAATAGCTCATTTTTCTTTAAAAATCCGTTAAAAAGCTTCACCGTGGCAGGTAATGTCTTGGCGAAAACTGACTTCAATGGTCGAAACGGGATCCCTTTTGTAGCCTCCGTAACAGTATTTATTAGATTATGACATAAGGGGTAGATTAAAATGCTATTCATAAATTGAGTCTCTTTATAAATAAAATAATGCTTTAATTGCAACATAAAAAAAAAAATAATAATAAATAATAACAAAAATATTTTGTTTTTTATTTACAAGTTTGTTTTTTCATTCTTTTAACCCATTAATGAAACAGAAAAAACCCTTTGTTAATTAAATGTGTATTTTCAATCAGTTTTCAATTGATATCATCTTTTCTGAAAAAAAAAAATTTCAAAGGTGTCCACTATATACTGAAACATAAAAGTTGTCCACTCATATGTTTCTAATCGTGCCCTGTTGATGCATTCTGCGATGTCTGGAAAACTAATTTTTCGAGTATTAAAATAATTCAATTATTCTTTTTTGTTATGCAGCCATGTACAAAAATAGTTAATTAGGGTATAGAACATTGATTATAATTACAGCCTGTAAAAGTATGAATATTATGTAAAAATCATATCTGGAAATGTAATTTTTTCCCGATTATTTTCAGAATCCTTTTTTCTCCACCACTGCTTTTCATTTCTTTTCATCGTAATTATACATACTGGAAAAAAGTTCTCTACAAGCAGAGTGGTGGGAAAAAAAAGCGGGTAATAACAGTGTTCCGAAATACATTATAAATGTCACAGGTATGAAAAAATAGTCAGAAATTGCTTTTAAACTATCCACGACTAATAGTTATCTTATATATATTTATAGTTACTGTAATGATGTTGCCTATCCATTCTTCTTAAAGTTACCGTGAAATTGTATATTACTCGTGGAGGGATTACTTTACAATATTCACAATAATGTAAAGTTGGTGATGTTGTAAGAAAAAAGTTGGTGATCTTGTAGAAAATTATAGAAAGTCTTAGTAAAAAAAAAAAAAAAAGTTAAAATTTGTAAAATTAATCTCTGATCTTTTCTACTCTATTATGTGAATAAAATTTGCTATCAAGGTAATTTTTTTACTATTTTCCATCTTTTTTTTTTTTCCTAATTCATAATATTATTGTTTAATTATGTAAAACATTAACCCCACTTTAATAATCCTAATAATTTACATCAGAAAAAAAGGAAATAAATTGTAATTAAACCCTTTTAAAGTCTTTCCTTTCCTTTCCTTTTTTTTTTCTTTTTTTTTTTTTTTTTTCTTTTTCTTTCTTTCTTTTTTTAATTAAAAAGAAATTGTATTTGAATAGACATTATTGTTACAGAAAAAAACTTAAATAATACAAAAATATTTAGTGGTCGAATAGAAGTATAAATAACTTACTTATAGTTATACTATATATATTAAAACATGTATTAAAGATTACTTCTGGAGCTCACAATAATCTTCATAAGACAGTGTTTCCCCAATTGCTAAAAACTTTCATTGGTAAAACCTTTGACTGATAACTATGAAAATTTAAATTTCGTAAATCTTGAACTAATTAAAATTTTTAATAGATTTTATAAAATTTCCACGCCTTTTGGTTTATTTTACATCTATAACATAATTCTAAGAACAATACTTAACCTCTTAGTTTTCATTGGTTTCGCACTGAAAACAAACATTTAATATTTTATGCTACAATTTTTTCAAATTTTTTTTAAAATCGATTTTTAAACTTTTTTCTTTTTTTTGTTCGTTAGATAGCAACATTGCTCCAAAACTTAACACGTGGTTTTTTTTAAGGAAGTGATATGCAGAAGCTATTTTAAATTCCTTTGTAGGAGCTAATGCACCTTTATATTCTGATGATGTACTCGTGCCTAATATTTTGGTCATGCTGTTATTATAAACTGAAACATCTCTTGCGAGATTTTCCAATTTATAGTGTTTATTTACAAAGTTATTGATTTATTAAATTAATCGGGTTAACATATAAATGTTTCAACCCAAAACTTTCTGGAAAATTAATAATTTTTTTCCCTTCATATCCATGTGTCTAATAGCCATTTTTGAAAGTAATTTAGAATTTTTCGAAAGAAAATATGCATTGAACGTTAAAGAATTAAGAAATTAAATTCGTCAAAAGGTTCTTAAAAAACATTATAAATGTTCGTATATATCATGTTATTCCAGTTTGAAAAAATTGAAATGCTGATTTTTTGTTAGCATGCATTATTTTATGTAAATAATTTATATGTAAGATAAAAATAATAAATGCGTGATTACATCCTCTTTATGATATATCCTTTAATTGTTCTGATACGATATTTCATTATTAAAATTAAATTTATATCATATATTATAATTATTCTATTAAATAACTTGGTTGAAAAAAATATTTGATGACACAATATTTGATAACATACGTAGTTTAAAAAGCTTATAATTAATATTTTTAAACAAACAATTGTTCAACTTTAACGTGATTTACATATCGTATGATAAATGAACTAATTTAGCCTTTTTCTGAATAGAGGTCAACATGCAACAATAATTGAGGAAAAACTTTTTCAAGCTCTTCCCGATTTATACGGTTAATGATGATATGCTAATTAATAAGTGATTAATTAAAGAAAATGATAGCAAAGGCATGAAATTATTAACTTTCTTATAATTTTTATAAGCATGTTTCAAATTTCATTTTATTTTAATCAGTCTTATACATGTATAGATATATTTAATAAGATTGTTGAACAGAGAATAATTATCGATTAATATTATTATAATATTTTTTTTCCCATAAGATGTTATTTCTAAAACCCTTCCTTTCTTTTTTAATGTTGAAGCCATTATTTATAAGATTAAATATTTGCAAAAGCTAAAGCAAAACAATAAATAAATAAGATAAACGATCTTATTTGTAGTAGAAAAATAATTTAAAATATATGTATTTAACATATGAAAAATTACAGTATATGTTAATAGAAAAGAAATATATTTTATAATTAAAGCCTTGCGTTTATGTATATTTATTCATTTGCTTATTACATAAATTTATTTTCCACAGATATTTTTGTAATAGTAACTGAGCAAATTTCGAAAGTAAATTTAAGAGATAACATTTTTGCTGAACATTTTATCTAAAATACATTTTGCTTTCCTTATCAATAAGGTTTGTAAAAACAACTGTACCCCTGCCAATTACTAGGATTTTTTACTATAACTTTTTTTTTAGTAAACGTAGTCGCCTTTAGAAAATTTATTCCTTAATTATACTGAACAAACGTCCCCATTTTCTGGGGACAAATGGGGACGCCCTTTCTTTTAAAGGCATTTTTCTAAGTTTTTAAAAATTGTAGAAACTAAATTATTAATGAATACTACTTTATTTTTAGTCCTTATTTATTAGGAATGAAAAAATACATCCATAATTTGATAATTGTAGCAATCTTCAATGCTTCTCTATTATAAAGGTACTTTGATCTGGTCAGCCTATCCTTAATTTATCAACCATTAAAATTCTTTTTAGAAACATTGGAGTTTAAGATTGATTTTTTATACGAAATATGTGGAAAAGTGTCACAGCCGGGAATCTATCCCTTATTCTCCGTTTAACGTGCGGATGCTATGTCACTGAACTACCCTGGCCCGGAATTTCTCTCCGAGTAGTTATTAGCCATGGCAGCTCATTCGCAAAGCATCTGCAGCAGAAATTGCAGATGAAATTTGGTATATACATTATATGGACCACGGGAAAACAATTTCTGCAATTAAAAAAAAAAAAAAAAGTCAAATTTTGACCACCAGGGGAAATTAGGGCGTTTAAAGAAGGACAATTAAAGAAGGACAAGTCAGAATCATTAAAACTTATTCAATTACAGAATGTGCTCAAACTGTGCTCTACTAACATCAATTACTCGTTCAAAGCGCATTATAGCGTGTTTAATGGTAGCGCGAAGAAACTCTCGAGGGATTTCAGCAACATGGCGTATAATGCTGGCTTTCAACTCAAGTAAAGTCTTAATTCTTCCTCTATAACACAGTCTTCTAGGAACCCCACAACCAGAAATCACAGTCGGGTGAACGAGGAGGCCAGGCATCCGGAAAACCTCTGGATATTACACGGTTTTCGCCCAAGTTAGCACGAAGCAGTTCTTTAACTTGGCGTCCAATGTGGAAAGTTGCTCCATCTTGCAAGGAGATAGTGATCTGCAAACATTTTCATTTCTGTAAAACAGAAATGAATTGCTGTCGACTCGGGACCGTGCACTCGGGACAGAGCACCTTTTAGGACCTTGAGGAATCAGAGTTTCAAAGAAAAACGGTCCGAGGATAAAATCTGCAGTAAATCCACACCATGCAGTCAAGTAATCAGAATGCAGTGATTGTTGGTGCAGGACATTAAGAGGTGAAGCACCCCATATGTGGCAATTTTGACTATTCACAATGAAAAGTGCACCTCATCTGATCACATAATTTTTCAAAGGCCACTCGTCATCAATATCCAATCTCGCCGAAAATCGGCAAGCAAATTCTGAGTGTCTTTGGTGGTCCTGAGGTTGCAGCATTTGTACCATGTAGGTTTTACACGGATACTATTTTGAAATGGATCGCAAATTTTTTCATACTGTCTACCAAGGAATTACCAACTCGCATGCCATCGATCGAGCACTTGCTGAAGAATAGCGGGAACTAGAGGCTCTTTCAACCACAGCAGTAGTGACTTCTTCGACTGTTTCATTCGTAACTGGTTTCTATACTCTTCTTGGCAGCGCACCCAAGTCTCCAGTCTCTTCAAATTTCCTAATCATCTTCTTTAAACCACTCTTCGACATGACCACTTTTCGAAATCCCTTTATACGACGATGTTCACGCAGTGCAGCTAATCTATTACTTCCATTTTGATAAAACAGTTTTACCAGTAACGCTCGATTTTTCTTCTGCATGATTAACGATGACAAAGTCATGCAGAATGATTTTCTGACTCTGACTGCAACTCTCTATATAGGTCTGAATAATTTGCGCAAAGAATCCTTGAAAAGCGCCTTTTGGTGGTCAAAAATAGAACTATTTTTTATTGCAGAAATCATTTTCCCATGGTCCGTATAACGTATATACCAAATTTCATCAAAATTCGATAGGCAGAATGGGTTCTAGAGAGATCTGAATTGGGTCACTTTAATTATAATTACCCTGTGATTCTAGTGTACAAAAATCGGCTTCAAGTTTAGTATTTCATGCTTATATTTAAAAAAAAAATAATAATAATAACTTGATGTTTCTTTGTTAATTGCTTTTTTCCAATGGTTACTTTACATATCAGAGGTATAATTTGGGTTTTTATATTATATTTTTAATTATACGTAAACTATTTCGGATGTATAATTTAAGTATAATTTGAGCACGAGTATATTTAGCCATGAACATATACAGTATATATTCATTTGTTATAGTAAAGTTATAATTACATTAAACAAATTTCTGTTTATAATGGCAATTTTCTTTTCTTTTCTTTTTTTTTTTTGTAAAGATTTTTCTCAAGTCGATTCGATTCCTTCAAAACTAAACCCAACCTGAACCGAATTGTCCATTGCTCAGGACCTGTGCGAGTAAAACTTAACCAACCAACCAACTCAAACTGAACCCAAGAAAAAAGTTATTCAACCCGACCCGCATGAAAATTAAATTAAACAACTCTACCCGAACCCGAAACGCAAGAGAAAAAATTAAGTCGATCCGACCCGATGCAGGACTCTAACCACAGGTGACAAGCCAAAAAGATTAAGAAATAGAAAAAATCTGAAATTGCACTTTTAACCTATTCATACGAAATATCTCTTACCAAAAACTGTTGAGTTTACTTAACAAATACAGCAATAAGATAATTTCGGATTTTGAGTGGGTGATCTATCAGAGTGGGAATTTTCTAAAACTAAATATAAAAAAGAAAGTTTCAAACAAATAGATATGACGAGTATTAGATCCAAATTCAGTTTATCATTTAAGTTATAAGCCGATGTTACTCTTACCCCATAGTTACACTTACCCTACATACAAAATTTTTGTGGTAACTGTAACCACGGATGACGTATGAAAAACCTTAATAAATAGAACAAATCTTAAATTATATTTTAAATTGGCATGCAACACTTGGTTTCCTTACCAAAAACTGTGGATTTTACTTCACAATCACAGTGAGGTCAGAACTTTGAATGTTGAGAGGGCATCCTCTGAGAGGGAAATGTAGGTAATTTTTAAAATTTATAAAACTACTGACATGAGAATTTTCCGCGGATCCGCGATTTTCCGCGTTTTTGCGATTTTCGTTAATTTAGCAATTTTTTATTTTGTAAAAATCAAACTCCAATAATGATCAGTGTTCAAACGCTCCACGAATTACTTTAGATTCTCAATCTTTTTCCATCCAAAATATAAATGTCAATATTCCTTTTAAACATGCTTTATGAGATTCTATAACATATAAAAGAACAGAATTATTCAATATTTCCCACTCATATAATTTTTTTTGTCTCCCCCCCCCCCCTTTTCATCTCTAACCATTGCCGATCAAATATTCTGCGGGAAACCTTTTGTTTTTGAATATTTATCCATCCACAATATTAATTTTAAACTTACTTTATGATGTTCTAGAACCCATAAAAGAGTAGAATTGTGTTTAATATTTCGCTCATGAACTACTTTTTAACCACCCCCTCCCCCCTTCTTTCCCATTTTGCACCACCGGCCAATGATTAAATGTTGATTGCTAGCTAATATATATTTTTTTAAAACACTTGTTTTATTGTGTTGATGGGCATTATTCTTTTAGTTTAATTTGTCACTTTTAAAATATTTTGTATAGTTTTTTCCTGTGAGCATTATTTTTCATTTGAAATAAATTTTATGAACGTACATTTGTATAGATTTCCCTGCGCGCGTTATTTTTCTTTTAAAATTAATTTTATGAACACGCGTGTTTCCTCTTTTTTTTATTTTCTGCACTCTCATGCCTGAAAACTATCACTATTTCCTATTTTATTTGGTTTCCTAAAGCTAAATATAACAAAGAAAGGTTTAAATAAGCATATATGATGACTATCACGTCCATATTCAATTTATTAGTTAAGTTATAAGCCGATGTTACAGTTATCTCGTGGTTACACTCATATTTCTGGTAATCACGTGGCAATCACGCTTAACCTCTTCATTGTAAATATTTTTTCTTGATTCATTAAATATCATTTCATTTTATTTATTTCTCACTTTAAATAATTCATTTGCTAGCAAGCCCAGTGCGAAATATTTGCACTTTATTTATCTCTTTATTACCTTTAAAATTTGAAATTATTAACATTATTTTATAAACGTCATTTTTTCATATGCATGAGGAAATTTAATTTTTTTCCCCCGTGAAAGCATATTTCATTTTATGCTGAAGAAAAAAAAAAAAAAAAAAAAAAAAGGCAACAATTAATAATTTAAATGTCTATTTTAAAGCTGTTATTTTCATATTTTAATTAATTTTAAAAAATCTAATCAATCATTCGTTACAAATAAGATACCAAATGAAAGGGGCAATTTTTCTGAATCTTATCGTTCGGTCAATAAGATTATTTTAAATTAACTAAAGTATGAACATTAAGACCACAGTCCAAGGAAATCTCTTAAGCTTATTTCTTTAGCCTAAAGGGTGATAGAATCAGGCACTGAGGAGCATAACTATATATGCTGATTTATATTTAATAAAAATAGGCCATGCACCAACATAAATGCAAGCAATTTTTATGTCCAAAATCAATGAATACAACGATATAGTTAAAAGCCAATATCATAAAAGTATATTTTAATCATTAACAACAAACTAACATTATAAATGTAGGCCACGTATAACAGAAGTCAAGTTATAAATTGATGAATACCAATATATGCCTCAGTTGCGTATAATTACAATTATGAAGAACATCTTTAAGATGATAAATTAGAAAGCGCGAGAATGCTTCCTTATAATTATTATCATAATACAAAGATACTGACGAAATGTAGATGATAAATTTCTGATAATTAATCATTTTCAATGATGCCAATGATGCATCAAATTATCCTTTTCCGGCTGGAAAGCCTTTTACTCATGAATAACTTAATAAAACTTTTTGCGTTTTTTACCATAGAAATGTATATTGCCTACTATACCAGAGTATGCATAATACACCCATTTAGTTAATTATCAATCATAAATTTTAATGTTTAATATTTATATCTAAAAAATCAAATAATTAAAACGGGTTACTTTAAAAAGGTGAGCTAGCAAAAATTTTAGTGTTTTTTCCTGCATTCACAATGATATAAATTCATAAATATTACAGTCATTAAACTATAATTACAATTATACAACTATAACCATTTTCAGGTTACTTTAAATAATTCATGAACGTCTGCAATACTTCATTAAATTTTCTAGAACAGAAAAAAATGAGAAATAAGCATGATTACTTATATAACTTTAACTAGACTACTGCATTTAAATTTTAGTTATTTTCCCCAAAAGTAGAAATTGTCATGAAAATAACTGCATATATTAAAAAAGATATGCATTTCTAATACTTAATTATTATTTATACATGTAATTGAATTCTGTGCAATATTAAATATATTTAAAATCATAGAAATATACGCATTCACTTAAATATTTATACGATCTTCACATTTTTCTTTCCTTATAATTTTTCTTGTAACTATACCGGGTGTTTCATAATACATGTTACAGCGACTATCATTTAAACCAAGAGTCATAAAAGTATACTTGGACATTTTTTGTACAAGGTGCTATATACATATAGAAATACAAAATTGAATTTTTATACAGTCTTTTTTTTTCTCTCACTTGTTGGAAAATTCTTGGATAGATGACCATAGAGGAGCGATGGCTAGTCTTAATATTTCCGAAACTTGACCTTAGGTGGCAATATAATGTTTGTTCGTAGAAAACAGTTTATTGAGTTCATTCATTGTGAAATATAGTTTATTTTTCGATTATAAAATGCAAGTAAAATTTTAATGTTTATTTAATTTAGTGGTTGAGTATATTTCTTGTGTTATGTATCTAAATGTTTAGAATATGTACGTTGCATTTTATTATTATTATTATTATTATACGGACTTTTACGTTACATATGAATCAATGATTGCAGACACGAGACATATGTCACAAAAATCTAATTTTACAAGAGACACAAAAAGCAGATTTTACAAATTTTGCGTGAATTTAAAATTCTGAAAAAGTGCACAGCATTTTTTTCGTTATCCCTATCAAAAATACCACATTTTAGAGAGGCATACTATTGAAACAATCGCAGCTATCGTAGATCACAAGTCGGATCGTACATTCCGCAGCAAAAGAATCCGAGCACTAGCAATCATCTCTGTCTAAAAAAAGTACACTTAATACTGCTTTGTTAAATAAATCCTTGTCGAATCATGTTCTTAGACAGACTAAGAACATGATTCAACAAGGATTTATTTAACAAAGCAGAATAAAGTGTACTTTTTTAAAACGGGGATTATTGCTAGTGCTCGGATACTTTTGCTGCAATTGTTACAATAGTATGCCTCCCTTAATCAAAATTCAATAATACATATGTCCATGGCAATCATTTTTACATTGGGGACAGGTCTCCTTTTTGCACTTAACATCATCTATATTTTCTTCATGAGTTCCAGTAATTCTCCAAAACCATTGCTTTACTTAAATAACAGCATATATTTTCCCTATGGATGAAAAACATCTTGTGGACATCTTCAGGATATATTTTGGACAAGTGTGTTGTTAGGGTTCCAATATCTTCATTTAAAATCTATGTACTGCTTTATACAACATGGTGTAAGTGGAAGAAACATAAAAAAACACTAAATTACACTTAATTACAGTGGTTGGTAAATTTCATAATGAGTTGGCCATTCATAAGGTTACATCCAAAACGCGCATAATTTCTCTTCCGGAATAACTATTTTAGACTTTTAAGGTCGTTTTTTTATTGACGTGTATAGGATTTTTCTGCAGTTATAATTTCGTAGACGGCATTTTGAGAAGAGGAGAATCATTATGCTTTCTCAAACAAAAATGATTGAGGATGAATCCACCAATGAAATCAGACGTTACAATAGTACCGGGATTTTTGGAAGAAAATTAAAAATTATTATATGAAGAAATTAAAAATTCTTTCCTGTCTTTGATGGTCAAGCTTCTTGATTAAAGTGACATAGTACAATTGACGTAGTAAGTGGGAAACTAGGGCTGTTTGTCAAGAACTGCAACTTTGAAGAAAATCCTTAGAGCCGTTTCTGAGATACTACGAACTTATAGTCCCACTTTGGGTTTTCCAACTTTCATAAAAATTCGGCAAAATCATCAGCACAATAGACCTATCTTAATTCTGGAATGATAATCAGATGATCTCCCACGTACATACATTACACACATACACGCACATATGTATATATATACATAGATACACATTGAAGAATTATCAAAAAACACTATTTTTAACTCAGGAAACATTAAAAAATGTAAATCAGGGTAAAAGCCGATATCGAAATTTTTAACCGAATGCAAGATTTCCTCGGTATATTTCCACAATAGTACGGTAATCAGATAATGAAAGTAATACTTCTCATAAATTAATTTGTCTATGAATCCACATAGTAACACCCAAAAATGTGCAGAATATATATTTTAACAATAATAATGTACAAATTGAGAGAAAACATTAATAATGCTGGGATTTAAAAAAAAAAAATTCTTAAAAGTATTTAAACTGTGAATTTCCCTTTCTTAATTTATATATAAAAAAAGTAGTATACATACTATATTGCTAAATTAAATGCGAATTTATTAATTTTAAGTCAGTAAATTATAAAAGAACTTTCCTCTGTTCACATTCCTCTTAATCTACAAATTATTCTCCATTAAAACAAATATTTTCTTTTTAAGCGGAAATCAACTAAAATGTTAGACATTTTTCTTGAAGCTTAATGCATAAATTTCTTAATGATATAACAAGAGTTCAGCTTATAACAAATTACCCCAATTTCATGTCTTTATGTCAATTTTACAAACTATAAAAATAATTACTTAGGTCTTTCTTTTGCATTGAAAATCTTTTTCTAGATAAATATACAATATAAAAAAATAAAAGAAGAAGAAAAAGAAAAATATATAGAAACCTGTTTAAAAGATAATACCGCGGAAAAAAATCCTCTTACAGACATATATTTCATTTAGATTATTCTGTCAATTGCTTTTCAATAGCTATTATTTTATTCTCTTATTTATTAGCCATAAAAGACCGTTACTACTTTCCACTTGAGGCGATAATTGTCCAACTCCGTGCTGATTACAAGTTAAATAAGGAATAAAATTGATCAAAACTTATGTTTGTATGTATACTAAGACAAAATTTATATGCCACTCACTTCTTTTAATGACACGTCATTTTGCTGATCATTTCTCGTAGATTGTGAGTGTTCATTATACGAAATTCTCTCTTTATTATTTTCTTTTATAAATTTACATTCTCTAGAAAGTTCTCGAAAAGATAAAGGGTAAATTTCTTAAAGCATTAGTGTATACTTTAATTACCCAGTTTTGTTACTGATAACGGAATTTACCACTTTAATGTATGACATTTCCAATTTACCACACAAGTAGCCAGTATTCGATCAAGGACTTTTCCTAGTTGCATCACGTTCTGATATTAAGGGATCATAAATCCTGATGTCATTTTTGAACCGACTCTTAATACAAATTTATTGGATTAAATCTATAACTAGATAACATGATAAAATTATGAGCACTACCTGACGAGATAATTACGAATATTAAAATATATGCCTTTTTTTTTTTTTAATAAGCTTTAATCAAATACGATATTTAAAAAAAATAATAATAAAGTGCTGTGTATGTTCAAAAGCTTTTTTTTAAATTTTATATATATATTTTTTAAAGGGTTACGCCACTATATAACGGTCTAAAAAAAAAGCGTGTCTTTGACCAATTTTGTTTTCGGGGAGGGGGGGGGGTAGAAGGAAAGGTGATAGAGAAATAACACTTGGAGTAGTTATTGAGAATATATTTAAATATATACAAAAAAAAAAGTTTGTCGGAAAGTATTACAAAATGACGACATTGCAGCAATTCTCAGGCATGTTTAATTTGAGGCAATCTGCGGCCCGCATTAAAAATGATGTCAATTTAAATCTGGAAAGGGAAAGAAAAAACTATATAATTTATATGAGTTCAGCAAATGAACCACATAGGGGATTTTAAAAATATACATATTTGTGTAATTAGCGAGTGTTTAAAAAAAGACGTTCAATTTTCACAAAAAAAAGGGGGGGTCATTTGTTAATAAATATTGTTTAAATTACTGATCGAAAATCCCCAACAGGGTTCATTTTGAAATGTTATTCCAAAATTGCGGTTGAATTTTTCAAATAAAAATATTGAAAATTATTGGAGTTACACCCTTGTGCAAATTAATTGAAACAAACTGTTTTTTTTTCGTGAATTTTAAAATCATTCTTATAATTCTTCAACAACCATACTAAAATATGTTAAAATATGGATGGGAGAAATTAGTCCGTTGCCTAGTAACAATTTACACTAAACAGAGGGGTTCTGAGAGCGCATGCTCAGGAACTTCTGTAAATGTAAGCTCGAGCTATGATCACATCAGTTGAGAGTTCACTGTCGTCAGAGGTATATGTGACACCAAGAAAGCATACAAAGATTGTTACTCTCTCTGAACGTACGACAAAGTCTTATGGAGAGACTTCGACGATCGTTGGCGTTAGTGTTGCAACTGTAAGCCGTATTATAAAACAAAATAAAGAAACAGGTTCCATATCTCCAAAGCGGAGAGGGAAATGTGGCCAGAAAAAGAAAACAAGGCCAAGAGATGACTCTTCTCTACTTACGCAAAGTAAAAAATATCCTCAAAAGACTAGTGTTGCACTTAATAGGGAATTAAAAGGTCATGGAATAAATATTAGCTTATCTACTGTTCGGAGGCGTCTTCTTGTAGCCTATCGGCGTATGAAAAAACAGCTTCTAACCCAACCAATGAAGAAAAAGCGCTACTTGTGGGTGTTATATTATAACACCTAGACAGTCGAAAATTGGAAAAAAGTGCTTTTTGCGACGAAAGCCACTTTTTTGTCCAAAGCCAGCGAACACAACACGTGCGGAGATCGTCAGACGAAAAAATTCGGAGTTACCACATTAACCAATTTGTTAAACACCCTCAAAAGATGTTTTGGGGTTGTTTCGGTTACAGTGGGGTTGGTTCTTTGCAGCCTGTTGACATTATGATGCCTTCTGAACAATACATAAGTATTTTGGATAAAATGGTTATTCCAGAGTTGGAAAAACCATACACTGATGGAACAGGGATTCTCAACAGGATTTAGCCTCGTGCCATACGTCCAAAAGGGTCGAAAAATTCATGTCTGAGAACCAAATTCAGACATTGGAATGGTCTGGGAACTTTCCTGATATCAACCCAATGGCGAATTTCTGGGCTATATGCAAGAATTACCTATTAAATATGGACTGTACAAGTATAGAGAAGTCAATCACGGCGCTAATTCATGTGTGGTACATGGACACAAATGTTATAAATGACTGTAAAAAATTGGTAGAATCCATGCCAAATCGTGTCCAAATGTTATTAAAGAGTCGTAGAGACCATATTACGTACTAAAAAGTTTTGATTTTGTATAAATTTATATAAAATAGCATTTTTTCTTAGTTATCTCAATTTTTTGAGTTTGTTTCAATTAATTTGCACAAGGGTGTACGCTGTGTGTTGTTTCGAAATATGTATTTCGAGAAAAATGTGTTTGAAGTTTTGAAATGTGTTTTAGAAATGAACAATTGAAAAAAAATCCATAAAGTCTATTATTTCAAATGCTTCTAACTATGCCCAGACACAACACTATTTATAGCTAAGGAGGTTTCGAAGAAGATACTATTCAAAAAGTGAAAATTTCTCAGTGGGTATCAAGTTGGCGAAAGAAGGCAATTTCGAGTCGAGCGAGGCGCTAGAGAAAGAGCTCAGAAATACACAGAACATTTTTTCCCCTGAGGGATTAGGCATTTTGCTTCATATTTTAGAATGTACAAAGCATTTTTTAAGCCAATAAAAAAAAAAAATCGATTTTTTAAAAATTCTAATGTGGCGTTACCCTTAAACGAAACAGTTTGCAAGGTATGCAAATGTATGTTTGAAGGGTATGTTTCATATATTTAAAAAAATAATATAAAGAAAGATTTTTAAAAAGAATGTTTTTTTTTTTTTTTTATCTGCATCCAAAAAAGTAGTAAAAAAGGCAAAATTTTCTGTGCTCAAACTAGTAAAAAAATCAAACGTTTTTGGTAACAAAAATGTCACAACTAAAAAAGCAGTATTTGAGAAAAATAAACGTAAAAAGATACGATAAAATATTGCCATTACAATAAAAGTAGCCAAACTGCTTCTGTGATGGATAATCTTCAAAATAAACGTTTTTCGTGTATATTGGGCACTTTACAAAAATATTACAATGACATAAACTCCAAATTACCCTTTTTCGACTTGTGTCACTTTTCTGCCGAGGTGTTATATGTCAATAATAATTTGGTGTGTCACTCACACGACTTTTTGTTACCCTGAAATTTAATACTATAAATACAGGTTGGAGATTAAGGTGTAAGATAACGAGTTCAGTTATGTAAAACTATGTCAAAACAATTCAAATTAGGCTTCGAAAGAGTTTTATATGATAATTAGTTCGGTCTGAGGGGGGATGCCGCCCCTCGCAATCCCCCATTTCATTATTATACCACGCTCCAAGAGTACTTTTTGTGAACAACTCCTTATAAGTTTATAACTCTAATACTTTTTTGTTTATTTATTGAGATTTATTATATTATATTAAAAACACTTTAAACACACTTAAAGTAAAATTTTTTTAAAAAGGTGTTAAAAAAATTTATCCGAAGCTTTTCGCTTTAATAGTAAAGCATAATCAGGGATTTTTATTATTTGTTTCCAATGAGCATTTTTTAAATATTTTTTCTTAACTGTTGACTGTGAAAAGAAAAAAATATTTAAAAACTGCTCATTGGAAACAAATAATAGAAATCCCTGATGATGCTTTACTATTAAAGCGAAAAGCTTCGGATAAATTTTTTTAACATCTTTTAAATAAAATTTAACTTTACGTGTGTTTAAAATGTTTTTAATATAATTAACGAATGACACGTGTTCAATTTAACTCTTTTTTTAGAGATTATTTCCTGAGATTTGTTAAATCATAAAGGGTTTTTCATAATAAGAACTTTTTCTAAGTGGTTGAAATAATTGGATCTTCAAATTAACACCTTTGAAAAACACCTCATGAAGTTTTCAACTGTGTAAAATACCTAAAATCTAACTCGCTTCTTCTTCTTTTTTTTTCCTACAATTTGCTTTTATTTTTAGACTGTTCAAACGACTTTTTGATAAAAATTGCCCAATATATATAGCTTTTAACCTATGTAATAAAACATTTTCTATCTTTCGCACATGCGCAGTGAAAACGTTTTTCGTAAAAGTGCTCGTATTTCATGAGACATTGCAGATATTTGTGTTCTGTTTGCAATATATTGTTTCAAAAGTGTTTTTTCAATTTATTAGAAAGTGGGAATAATTTTCATTTAAAACTCTGTCTATTATAAATAAAAAACATGCTGCATTAAAATAAATGCTTATATCTCCTTTATTTAACATGCTATCGAATTCCTCTACAAATTGTATTGGATCTATATTAACATATCATAAAGTTACAGATCATTTCGTTTATTTAATGATACAGCGTGATGACAAACATTATTGATTTTGCTCAATTTGCTAGAGTCTTCTTAATGTTGTCTCAACCAATCTTCACTGAAAAACATGGGAAAGACCTGGTCTCTCTACCTATCGTCTCCGAAAGCCGAAGCCAATATTATTCTAAGGGAAGTTTTGCCTCATTATAATTCATTAACTGAAACATATTTTTAAATTCCGTTTTCTCTTTCCGAAAATTCACAACTATTAAACAATTTATCGCTTTTTAAAAATTGATTTTTTCTTTATTTTTGAGATTTCATTTTTAAGCTCAAAAATGAAAATTTTCACATTGTGAAAATTTGCATTTTACAACCTCAAAGTAAAATAATAAAAATTTTAAAATAATTTTTAGAAAGCGATAAATTGTTTAATAGTTGTGAAGTTTCTGAGTGGGAAAACGGAATTTCAAAATATATATTAGTTAATGAATTACAATGGGGCGAAATTCTCAATAGAATAACATTGGCTCTGGCTTCTGGGGGGTAAGAGGGGAGGCCTCTTAAACCAGTGTTGTGCAAGTTCGCGAAAAAAACGAACTAGTTCAAACTCAAGTTCATCGTGTAAAAAACGAGTTAGTTCGCGCTCAAACTTATGTCTGAAAGAAATAAACACGCTCAGTTCAAGTTCATTTTTAAAAACGAGCGAAACTCACTAAAAGTTCATTTTTACGTACATTTTTTTTTTCTAAATGGATCTTATCCTCTGTGAACACTTTCATAGGTAATTTCCCTTTTTCTAAAATTACCAATTACCATGAAAATTATTTTTAATTTTACGCTTAATTAAACTTATTAGCTTATAACTCTTAATTATAACTTATTAATTTAATTGTAGTAAAAATTTATTTAGCAAGCACTTCTGAATAGTGTACCCACTGTCTTTCCATGGTTTTTTATTCTCAAATTTTCAATACGTTTGTTTATGCGCATGAGAATTTATTAACAGGAGACAAATTCTATCATTTAGGGGTTCCGTTGTTTTAAACCAGTGTTGCGCAGGACCGCGTTCATGAGTTTAAGGGCCCTCTTCACTCACCGCCGCCGGAAGCCGAAACTAATGCTATTCTATGGGAAAATTTTCTTTACAAATAACTTATTAACTAATACATATTTTTAAATTCTGTTTTCACATTCAGAAAATTCCCAACTGTTAAATTGACGGACCTTTTTTAAAAATGTATTTTTTTTATTTTTAATATTTTATTTCGAAATTGCAAAATGAAAAAATTTCACATATTGAAAATTCGTATTTTGCAGCTTCAAAATAAAATATAAAAAAGTAAAAAAATAATTTTTTAGAAAAGGTGCGTCAATTTTACAGCCGGGAACTTTCAGAATGTGAAAACAGAATTTAAAAATACGTATTAGTTAATAAGTTATTTGTAAAAAAAAATTTCCCATAGAATAGCATTAGTTTCGGCTTCCGGCGGCGGTGAGTGAAGAGGGCCCTTAATTAAAACATTTTCAGTTTTGAGCTGAATTTCGCTCGTTTTTTAAATTGTGAACTTTGTAAGGGATAGCAAAGTAATGCTGCAATTAAATTTCGCACTTCACATGTAACACATGAATGCGGATGTTTTAGGATTTGATAGAGTTAGTTCCGATCCTAAGCTAAAATCGTAATTGACAATATGCTAATATTTTTAGAAACTGAATTGTATAAAAGAACGAAGATTGCTTTTGAAAGGGGTCAGTTGTCGGTCAGTTGTCAGTCAGTTGGAAGGAGGCTATGAGTGATAGTAAGAAGGTGAGAGGCTAGAGTCAGTTGGAGAGACTATGATGAGAGTGAGTTGAAAGGAGAGTTAGTAGAAGCTAGCGGCTAGAGGTTAATTAGAAGTAATTCGAGTAGATAGCGTGGACAGGGAATCCTCCCGTTATCGAAAAGTTACTGAGCCGCGAGGTTGAACGAAATTAAATGTGGTAGTTAAAATTATGGTGTTTAGTTATGTAAAGTTAAAGTAGTTAGCATGGCTGCCCATCTTAAATCATAAAGATATTAAATATAAAGTCCAGCGCCCACCTTTCTTGGTTAAGCTCTTAATAAAAGCTCATTATTTATTTTACATATCTGACTTTGTGTTATTTCATAACTTCATTAAGTAATTAAGTAAGTAAGCAGTATTCAGCTTCAAGTTAAAGGATGGCGACGAGAAACCGTTCGCCACATTGGCGCCCATCTCCACTCGAATCTCCCCCCCGAGCTAATGTTTTTTGACGGCACCACAAGCGTGCTTCAATTTTTTGAAGAGCTTCAATATTTTTTTGAATTTTATAAAATTGATTTTAAAGACAAGTATGCTTGGTTGAAATATGCCTTAAAAGGAGAACCGAAACAGTGGCTTAGGCTAATAGCCTGTCATTCACTTGGCTCAACTCCAACGTATGATGATGTGAAACGCAAAGTTATTGATCTTTTTGCCACTCCGTATGATAGATTACGATTGGAGCATGACCGCTCCCTCCCCCCTCACGAACGTCAATGGGAAGCAATAGTAAACCCAGTGGTAAAACCGCAACAAGTTATTCAGTCGCAAGCAGAATGTTCTACTAATTTAAATCAACCCCAAACTGACGACAAAAACTTTAATCCTTCTGACGAAAGTCAAATAAAAGTGAATGAAAACGAGCACACTTCATCTTTAAATAGCACTACACGCAAATCTCCTTCTGTTAGTCAGAATTTGGCTCCGGATGAAAAATCCGAGAATTTATCTAGAATAGCGGGGGTTGAAAAGGAAAATCAAATTGAAATAACTGTGGCCACTGAAGCAGTTAAATTACGTGAAAGTGTCAAATCAGTAAATGTTGCTGCTAACTTTTCTAGTGATTTAATTTCATCTCCTGATAAATTAAGTTCCAAAACAGTCAAATTGACGGACTCTGTTATTTTCGCACAAACGGTAGTAAACGAAACTGCAAAGGTTAACCAGTGCGCCTCTAAATATCTCGCAACTGCTTTTCAAGAAAATCCAATTAAAATAACTATTGCTGCGGAAACCGTTAAAATAAATGATGCGGCTAATCCTTGTAACTCTCCTTTAGCTGTCAGCTGTGCATCTATCCAGCCGACACAGTCAAATATTTGCAATGAGAAATTTCACTTAAACTGTCAAAATGACATGCCGCTTAAAGTGAACGAAAAAGATCTTATTTTGAAGCAGGTAAATTCAACAGGGCATGTAATATATGGTGAAGTTTCTACAAACTCCAGCAGCACAGCATGCAAAAGCACGGAGCGACAGCAGTCCCCTGTTCTAACTACGAACAGTGACAAGGTGACGGACTCGAAATTCCCTCACCACAAGGGCCAAACTCCGGTTACAACGTCTAACCTGCACCTGCAAGCAACCAGTCTGAACAGCATCTCTAATTTTGCTGATATCAAGGATGCCAGTACAATTTGTCAGGTCGTATCGTTCCTTATTTTAGTTTTTTTCAAGTATTGTGTTATCAGAGCAGTGATAAAGTCTACGACATGTAGTAAAAACTTATGGACTTTCATTTGGACATTTAACTATGAACTAAAAGCCTTGAATTTTCTAAAAAATCAAAAATCTAAATTTAAACTTGAAGCATGAACTTTCAGTTTCGGAAAATTCATGTATTAGTTACATGTCATAAATTTTTTTCTGTCTATAATATATGTATGTATGTTAATATCCTTTTTATTTCTAAGCCAGCACCAGCAGTTTTGGGTAAAAAACTTTTTTGAACTTTGATATAAACATTTCCCCCCTTTCGTTTTGAATGATCTATATCTGCATATACTTAAATGTGTTTATGTTTTAAGCCATCACCTGCAGAAAGCTGGTATTATAAACTGTTTTTTTAACCTGTGTAAATATTCCTCCTCTTTCGTTTTTGAATGATGTAATGTATATACTCTAATGCTTGTATTTTCTAGGCAATGACTGCAGTTTTGAAAACTTTTTTTAACAATTTGTATATATTCATTAAATATATTTCTCAACTGTCTTATATTCTATCAAATGAAATTTTATAAGTATATATGAACAATTTTTCTCTATAGTTTTGTAAATATAATGTAAATATGTATGTACATTAATCTTTTCTCTCAAGCCATCAACTGCAGTTTTGAAATATGTTGTATCCTTCCATTTTTCTAAATGTCCTAAATTGTATTTCTTGTTGTAAACTCTTGTATTTTTCACTAAGAGTTTTATGTATTAATATGGGGTTAAGAGAATTTTTTTTTTTAAAAAAAAGCTATTTTTGCATGTAAATTTCGCGTCTAACGACTAACTTTATTAATCCACTAACAATTTAGTTTTTTTCGTAGGCAAATAGCTACAATATTACTTATATATAAATTATGTCATTTACCTAATATAAAAGTGTAGTGTACCTTCTTTTGATTTATACATTCAAAAGACTTTTGTATTTTAGAAGTTCTCCGATTCACTCTCCGTCCAGTCGTGGGTCTGAAAATCTACGCTAATTTCTACAAATGTTACTTTGATGCTAGAGGCGGAAATTTTTGGACGTTGGCCAAAGACTTTGGATCTCTGAATTAGGAGCTAGTTTTGCTTTTCTGACGTAAAAGATGTTTTTTTTCGAAGCCAACAGCAGTCTGGATTGGCATTTTAGAGATAAAGCTGCTAGAAATCAAGTCAAGTACTTTGGTTATCTGGGTCTAGACTGACCTTCAGATTGGATGAAGAATTCACAAGTTTTTATTACAATAAAATTATCTTAAAGTCTTACAAATCAAGTCAAGAACCTTCATGTTCTAAGATAACTTTGAATAATTTTGATCGCATTTTTGTATCTTAGCGATCCTTTTGTACTAAACTTTTTAAATTAACGAATTTTTTTAATTCATACAATTTTTTCCTTTCCATTTATTTTACGGAAAGATGAATGTATTTCCCCGCTGTAAAATCGCTGGACTTTACATAAGATTAAATTACGTTAAGGCATGGAGTTTCTGTCGTAAACCTCCCTAGATTGAGCTTAACACTATTTTTTATTCTTGCTAGGTGGACAGTTTTAAGCTCGGCCTTACTTTTTCTCCCGATTAGATTTTAAAAGAATAGTTTTTCTTGGGCAGTCTAATATAATTTAAGTCCCCCCCCCCTCTTTTCTTTCTAAAATCTGATGTAGTTTAATTTTCGCAGTAGGTCACTGCAGCTAAATTTTCTTTGCATAGTATTGAAGTAACTTTAAAATTTTCACGGGTAAAAACCCGTTGGGGTTTTTACGTAAAAATTTTTTTTCAGGGGAGGAACTGTAAGGGATAGCAAAGTAATGCTGCAATTAAATTTCGCACTTCACATGTAACACATGAATGCGGATGTTTTAGGATTTGATAGAGTTAGTTCCGATCCTAAGCTAAAATCGTAATTGACAATATGCTAATATTTTTAGAAACTGAATTGTATAAAAGAACGAAGATTGCTTTTGAAAGGGGTCAGTTGTCGGTCAGTTGTCAGTCAGTTGGAAGGAGGCTATGAGTGATAGTAAGAAGGTGAGAGGCTAGAGTCAGTTGGAGAGACTATGATGAGAGTGAGTTGAAAGGAGAGTTAGTAGAAGCTAGCGGCTAGAGGTTAATTAGAAGTAATTCGAGTAGATAGCGTGGACAGGGAATCCTCCCGTTATCGAAAAGTTACTCAGCCGCGAGGTTGAACGAAATTAAATGTGGTAGTTAAAATTATGGTGTTTAGTTATGTAAAGTTAAAGTAGTTAGCATGGCTGCCCATCTTAAATCATAAAGATATTAAATATAAAGTCCAGCGCCCACCTTTCTTGGTTAAGCTCTTAATAAAAGCTCATTATTTATTTTACATATCTGACTTTGTGTTATTTCATAACTTCATTAAGTAATTAAGTAAGTAAGCAGTATTCAGCTTCAAGTTAAAGGATGGCGACGAGAAACCGTTCGCCACAACTTGAGCTGAGCAAAGTTCGTTTTCTCATGAATTTGAGCGGGAAAAGTAACTCAAACTCATATGGATTTTATTCCTGGAAAAAATTTTATATTCTTGGTAGCAATACTTTCTACCCTTTTAATCGCAAGAGAGAATTTCTCCCAAGAGAGCAACGCATCGGGTCGGGTAATCCCTTATTACCTGCTTTGCTGGTCGGGTGCAGGTAAAATTTGCATTAATTTTTATTCACAAAATGTTTTCTCCGAAGATTGTTTTATGCTTTACTCATGAATCTAAACTTTTAAATGAAGAGATTGGATGACATTGTCTTCCTTCCTAGTAATTTAAAGACGTGACTGATAACATGAATTTAATTACATGTACCTAAATATTAGTGCTTAACGTTTAAATCTTTATATGGAAAAGCTTATTTTACTGTCAAAATACTTGGAACAGTGGATTTTTTTAAATATATGTTTTAATACAGCTAAAAGTTTGTTTATAATTAGATAAATACACTGTTGTAATATTTTTATGCCATATTTAATTTTCTGAAAGATTTCTTCAATAATATAATTGTAGTTTGTTTAAAATAACTTTTATTCAGTTTATTATATAACGCAATTTTAACAATATAGCGGGTCAGAAACTGCAGATTCAGTTCGGGTTGAAGGTCAAAAATCATTTTGCAGGTCGGGTCGGCTGCGAGTCAAGTTTACTCGAACCACGCAGGACTCTAAGCCAGTCCTTTCACAAGAAGAACTATAAATTCCGCTGACCACCTAATACGATTGAAGACTTAAATGCCCTATCCAGTAGGCTACCCTTTTCCTTGCTACAGTAATTTTTTCGTGCCCTGTTTTCCACAATATTATACTGTTGTCAAATTGTATTTCAGTTTTCATGCAAGCAAATCCATGCTATTTCAATAACACAAATTCTTGCGAAATACCACCTATTATGAAAAATTATGGAAGTTGTAAGAGTAATTTAAGAAATTTTTCAGAAAGCCTTTCATTATAAATAAAAATATAAAGATTTAAAAGTATGATATTAAATCCCAATAATTAAATTATGTTTGCTAGTATCATAAATGATATTTTAAAACTAGCTGTACATTTAAAAAAAAAAGAAAAATAATCTATAGTTTAGTACACGTATAATTTAAATTTTTGTGGATGTATTCGTGGTATATATATTCATAAAAAAAAGAAAGAAAAATAATAAGAGAATTTAAATTGGATTATAAATAGTTTGTTGTAATAAGGAGGATTATTATTCTGTTTTTATTTTTATTTATATTTATCTTATATTTTATTTCATTTACTTATTTTTACTTATTATTATTTGCATTTCCCAGAAAGTGTTGAAAATAAAATAATCATTGATATAAAATCTACATCTCTGATATGAAATTATTTCAATAACATGAGTGCATTTTTATTTTTAATATTAAAAATATAAATAAATATTAAAAAATACACTATTATTCTATTTAATCTATGTGTAACATGTGTTAAACCAGTAATCTTTGTTTAATCTTTTATATTTTAAAGACGCTTATCTTTCAATGCAAGAGTTATAAAATAAAGATAAGAATCATTTTCGCAAATAACAGGAATCTCATTTTTAAAGAAAAAAGAGAATCTGTGAACATGGACTCAGGCCTATACAGCAAGATATCAATAGTCCTGCGATAGCAGATCCTTTCATTGATTAGCATCGTCTTTATCAGCGAAATGAAATGTCCAGTACTTTTATGAGAGGGTGGCAATCTGTCCCACTGCCTCAGAGCTATGGGGTATGGCACATCTCCAGTAGCTCTGGGTGGTCTTGCCAAGGATCTTTGCATCGTGGCACCAGTGTAAAGCAATGTTCTACTAGTATTTAATAGTATTGTAAAATGCAGGAAGCTGTCTGCTGCCGAAGTATTGTACTACGTAACAAAAGGTTCTCACACTTTTTTCTTTTGAATCCAATACAATGTTGCTGTGTATCCTCTTACTAATTACCTTTAACCTAAATGTTCAAATTGTGCGGAAAACACTAAACAAATCCCTCTCTTTAAAAATGGCAAACAGATTTACTGAAAATCACTCCTCTGTATAAGGAAACTTACCATATAACTGTTATTTGTATAGTGTATTTACTCGCAATAATTTCCAAGAAATTTTATTAACATATTTAATCTGTTGTGCAAAAAAACTTATGCCTCAGATTTATCAATATATATTACTATGTAAAAGGGTGAGTTTTTATTTATTTATTTTTTTTTTTTAAACTGTTTTAAGCTTTTATTAAGATTTATTTTTAGTTCTGTAATATACATTTAATAAAGTTTGAGCTTTATAAATCAAAGATTGAATTTTATGATGTATATGTTGTTTACATAATTAAAGGCTCTAATTATTTTTTTCCTTAATTAATTAAATAAAAGATAAAATTTCTTAAAGATAAAGTAATTTCTGAAATAAAGATACTTTTGCCATCCAAATTCCGGTTATTTTATTTTATTGCTTTTTTTTTTTTTTTTTTTTTTTTTTTTTCACATAAAGTTTCAACATATATTTTTTTTGTTTTTTTCCCTGTCAGTTACATCCCTATATTTTAATATTTGTGTTGAAGAAAAAAAAAATTCTAAAATTTTTATTATTATGTTTTAATTATTATTATTCAACATTAATTGTAAAATTGCTGTTAATTTGAGGTTCAAGATATAACACTTTCAGATCATTATCAATTGGTATTTCTTGAATATATATTCTAAAATTAAAAATGGTTTGAACTAAGAAGTTTTGTTTATATAATTTTGGAACAAATTAAAATAATCATCTAAAATATTTTTCTTGCTATGGTAAAATTTTCCCGTACGTGCTATTAATAACAGCAGAGATTAAATTCATGAGTAAGAAAATCGTGCATTTGAAACTATTAGATAGTCCTATAAACTCCTTTTAAATTGATTTCTTATAAATATGTTCAAATTTTGATACCTAGTAATTCCACGAAGATTTGAGAAGTTTACAAAAAATACGCATTTTTTCTCGCAAATATTTCTGAAGAAATTGAATACATCTTAAAAACTATTAAAAAAGTGAGAGGGGGAGAGAGACTAATACTATTTTTAATATGTAGTCTTTTGTAGACGAAACTTATAAAAGTTCGCTCATTTTTTTGAAAGAAGACTTTATTTCATGTTTATTGGTTATTGATATAAGGCGATTTCTTTGAATTTCTGGAAAATGCAGATAAAGGCGAACTCAACTTTTTTGTGAACGCTTGCTAACGAGAGGTAAGAGGGAACTTTCATCCCTCCCCCAAGTCCTACACACACAATGTTAAAACAAACTGGCACCATTTGGTAAATTTCAAACTTAGTCGGCAAACTTCTTAAACACTTTTCAGTCAAAAACTATAATGCATTTACAGATTCTAATTTTGCATTTCTTTCCCCCTCCCTTTTTTTTACTTTATTCTATATTCAACAAAAAAAAGTATTGGATTCGTAAAAATTTTCGGCTTCAGGATTTCGATGAATTTACACGTTTTGAAAGGTCCAGAACACGATTGGACGATTTTTAGAAAATGTCTGTCGTGTGTGTCCGTCAAAAATTTTTGGGGACTGTATCTCAGCAACTACAGCACAGAATTACATGTAAATTTATATGCAGATGTACCTTGACTAAAATTAGCGCCTACGAAATTTTGGTATCAATTTCTCAACAGGTGGCGCTGCTAGGCCGCGATTTCCACAGTTTCATGGAAAGGTATATCTCAGGAACTGCTGCACGAAATTGCATATAAATTTATATACGGACGCACTTTGATCCAGATAGCCTATCAACTTTTGGTGATCATTACTCAACAGGTGGCACTGCTATACCGCGATTTCTACAATTTAAGGGAAAGCTATATCTCAAGAACTACTGCACGAATTTGCATATAAATTTATATGCAGATGCACTTTTTGATTAAAATCACTAAGAAGGTAACATAAAGAAATTATTATCTTTCAATCTGCTCCTTGACTCTCCCTTCCCCCAGGTATATACTAAGTGAAAATGGTAATAATTTACTTGATTGAAATTTCAAAAAATGTATTATGAAATAATTCTTTAAATTTATTCTTTGATGTTTATTATTTTTGCGATTTGCAAATTGCAAAAATGCCCTTTTTTCCGGGTGCCCTTTTTGTGAGTGCCTTTTTTTCCAAGTGCCAGGATCTTTTTTCCAGGATCCATTTTGCACAATTATTCTCTTTTCTGTCTTTTTCTTCTTCTACTTTCCTTTTTATATTTCAGACAGAAATATTTAAAATGAGTTTGAGTTTGAATTGCTTTTTCACGCTCAAGTTCGTGAAAAAAAAAAAAAAAAAAAAAAAACGAGTTTCGCTCAACTCAAGTTCATAATTTGAAAAACGAGCGAAGTTCAACTCAAAACTCAAAAATTTTGAGCTACGCTCATGAACGCGTTCGTGCACAACACTGTCTTAAACCAATCGTCACTGAAGAACTAGAAGACCCAGTTCTTTAAATGCCCAATCTCTGAAAAGGTTTCATCGGGAAATAAGTTTTTATTTAGAAAAACTGGTCATTTGCAAATCTTGCAAAACTTTTGAGCAGGAGTGAGAAAATTATTATTTGAGCGAAACTGAATTTCGCGTTTCATTCTATCGCGTACAACTATTTGAGTTTACACGATACATGAGTAAAAATAAATACATAAATGGTGTATTCTTGGTCGGTCGACTTTTCTCGATTGTCTCAGTGTTTTTGTTCCTAGCCCGGTTGGCTTTAAATTACCTTTTAATGTTTTAATTTTGCAGCACTCCTTGTATTTTGGCTTATTGAACTTTATTTTTCTTTAATTTATAAATTTGATTAATTATTTTTTTTTCCTCCTGTCGGGGGGTTGCGGCGTGGTACCGCTCCCTGCGGCTGCGCCTGGACTTTACTCGGGTGGTTTGCTGGCGGTGGGGGCTTGCGCGTCGCTCCTGCGGGAGTGTGGGCGCTGCGATTCTACCTTGTCCCTTGGTTCCTTCTGCTTTCCGAGTGTTGTTGCGGCGTTTGTGGTGTTTGGCCTGTCGGGGTTCTTGCTGTCGGGTTGCTGTCGTGACGGCGAGATAGCTTGTTTTTTGTGTGCCTACGGGTGGGTCGAATCACAACTTTCTTTCACGATACATGTTTGGGGTTTTATATAAGTAGCTTATATATTTGGATATTAAATCATGCAAATTAACTTTCGTTGAATCTTACGCATGCCCATTTAAAAATTATTCAGTAATAATGCTCATATTTTTTTAGTTATTTAATCCTTTTTCATTCCCATTGCAGTATACTGTATCTAATATTGTATTTAAAATTTTCTGAAAACGGCTTTAAACTGGCGAATACCTTGCGTGTTATAATTTTTTTTTTTTCTTTTCTTCAAATTTTTAAAGAAACCTTTGTATTTTTCTGATTTAATGCGGTACAGACACAAAAATTTATACAAATAATAAAAAATAGACCTATAATCATATGCTACTGTCGCGTTGTTTGGAAGCTAACTATGTGCATACAGCATATTTAAAGTTCTCTACACTGTAAAAAAAAAATTCAGTATTTTACAACAAAAGGTGTGAGGTCGAGCTATGGACCGTCACTAAAAGTTGGGACGGTTAGATTACTTCGTCGCCAGGGGCTCGGCGAAGGTCTTGGTCGAGATTGTTTTATGTCAGCATTGTGCAGCAGTAAAATAATTAGGATCGCGGTGTTAGATGAGTAGAAGAGATGTTTAAAGGTTTTGATTGAAATGAAATGAAAGGGAGTTGTTGAATGGAGTATAAAAGGAAAGACAGTGAATTGATGGATATGGATATAGGATGTGATGTAGTGGAATGGTGATGAAGGGGTAGCTGATTAGTGCGGAGTTAAGAGAAATGTTGATGGTGATAGTTTAACGCGAATGATGGTGGAGAGGTGTAGTTTTGTGGAGTAAAGAAATAAAAGAGGCTGTCGTGTCCGGGAATCCGCTCGACGCTCTAAAGTGAGGAAAGTGATAAGGAGCCGTGAGCAGTCGTCAAAAGGATCAGCGTGGGTGAGATAAAGCAACTTCCTATTTTATATCTTGTTTAAAGTTAGTTCCTGAAGTCATTTATTTACTCGAGTTAGCTCAACGCCTCCTTGAAATTGAGAATTAATAAACTGTGTTATTTTGTATTTAAACTTTGTCTCGAGCTCTCCTTATTAAGTGATTAAGTATTCAAGTTTATATTTAAGTTTTAGTAAAATTTACATTAGAGAATCATGGCCCACTTGGATTCTCTACATTGGCGCCCAACTTTGCTCGAATCCCCCCCCCGAGCAAGTCTTTTTTGATGGCACCACTAGCGTGCTGCAATTTTTTGAGCAGCTTGAATACTTGTTAAACTTTTATTCCATTGATCGGTCCAAAAAATATGGGTGGTTATCATATTCATTAGAAGGAGAACCACGACAGTGGCATAGACTAATCGCCTGCCATTCCCTTGGGCCAAATCCAACTTATGAGGATTTAAAAAGGCGGATCATCGACCTTTTTGCCACTCGGGATGATAGAAAAAGATTAGAGCATGACCGCTCCCTCCCCCCTCACGAACGTCAGTGGGAAGCAATAGTAAACCCAGTGAAAAAACCACACAAAGTTATTAAGTCACAGTCTATTAGTGTAAATCAACCTAAAACTGGCAAGGAAAACGTTAATCCTTGTGACAAAAGTCAAATAAAAGTTAATGAAAACGTGCAACCTACGCCTTTAACCAGCACTACAGACAAATCGACCTCTGTTTTTCAGCCTTTGGCTATGGATGAAAAATCCGAGAATTTACCTAGCATAGAGACGGCGGTTGAAAAAGAAAATAAAATTAAGATAACTATGGCTGCTGAAACCGTTCAATTGACTGCAAGTGTAAAATCATTAGATGTTGCGGCTAAAACTTTCGTCAAGAAACGAAAATTATGTTTTGAAACTGTTAAGTCAGCAGACTCTTCTAGTAGTTTAAATTCACCGCATGATAAATTACAGTTTAATTCTAAAACTGCCAAGTCGGCAGATTCTGCTATTTTTATTGATAAGTCTCATGCAAATGCTAAACCGGTCGAGTCCGGAAATTTATCTCGGGTAACAGGAAAAATTTTCGCAGAAAACGATGTTAAAATTAATGTTGGTACTAAATCTTTATTAAAGGCATCAAACTCTTGTTTTCATTCTGTTCAACCAACAGATTTATCTATTAGTATTCATACATTTCCTGATAAACTACATTTCAGTTCTAAAACTGTCCAGTCGGGAAAATTGGCTATTTGTAATGATAAATCATATTCAAATGCTCGACCGATCAAATCCGGGGAGTTATCTACTTTCACAGAAACTGGGTTAAAAGAAAGCGGAAGGTTAAATAGCGGTCCTTCTCCCAAACCACTAGCTGATTTAAATGAAAATGTTGTCGTAGAAGTAACAGAAAATAGCAGTTTAAACAACGATGCTTTTCATAAGCGAGCAGCTAATTTAAATGAAAGTAGTGGAAAAGGACATTTAAGTTTTCGACATGTCAAGCCGACAGAAACCACTAGTTTACTCAAAACAGTATAACTGCAAAGGTTGTAAAAGAAAGTGGAAAGTTAAATAGCGGTCCTGCTCAAAAACTGCTAGCTAATTCGCATAAAAATGTAGGGAATAAAAGTAAATTAAAACATTTCTACGTTAAGGAATTAAATTTATATTCCACAACTGTCAAGTTGACAGAGTCACGTATTTTGGCTGAAAGTCCGGCAACTGACAGTACTATATTAAGTAACGCTGCTTCTAAAAATTTCTTTCCAAAGTTAAACGAAAATAATGTGCTTTTCATTACTGCTTTGAACTGTTTTAAAGCTTGTAAACCCTCCAGGACCTCAACACTCATGAGTAGCGAGCGAGCGGAATCGTCCACTGATGCTACGGACAGTGACAGCGTGCCGGGTTCGATCACAGCCCAGGATTGTGCCTTTGCAACGCCTGACCTCCTGCGGCAACCCTCCAGCCCTGTGATTTCTGCGGCCAGTGCAATGACCAGCAGGACTCTCAGGTTTAATGCTAATTTTCTTACAGCGGAAACCCCGGGTGAAGTTGTATCGTTTCTTATTTTACTTTTTCTAAAGTATTTGTTTATCAGAGCTGTACCAAAATGTAAGACATGCCTTGAAGCCTTTCGGACTTCTTATTTTTGTATGAAAGAGCAGGACTTTCTAAAAAGAAAAACTGTAAAATTTAAATTGGTACATGAACTTTCATTTCGAAAATCATGTTTATGCTTCAAATGTCCACATTTTCGTTCTCTCTTAATATATTTTCTGCATGTATATTAAATTCTTTTATTTTGTAGCCATCGCCTGCAGAATAGGTAATATAAAACTGTTTTTTTAACCTTTGTAAATATCCCCCTTCCCTTTTTCGTATTTCTATACATATTGTATTTGCATATATAACTAAAATGAACTTTGATAAGTGTATAAAATGAATATTTTTTATTGTTATAACTCTTGTATTCAACTAAAAGTTGTCTATATATATATCTATGTGTTTGAGTGGGGAAATATTTTTTTTTGGCTATATGCATAAATCACGCGTAACTTTAAACTAAAATCACTAACAAATTAATTTTTTGTCGTTTCGCATGCTATAGCCCAGGAGGAAAAAATTATTGTATATAAACTATTTTATATGTATTCAGAGACAATTTGTCTCGTTTATCTATCTACAAAATGTAGTTTTTATATTTTTTACTTTAAGAAGTTTCTGTTTTAGAAATATCTCTGACGATCTAATCTGATGTCGAATGTGTTATTCTGAGGTCTGACGTTTCTGAATGAATTTTTTTCTCAAGTACGTTGACCAGCTGATGTGGTTGAGCCTAGACTGGCTCTGTTATGGATGAAGAAAATCCTCTTCTAAGTTTCGAAGGATCATTCTGGACCTAGGCTGGTCTTTCGATGGATAATTAAAGTTCAAGATTTTATGTTCAATAAAGTGATTTACTCAATGTTGCAAGTTTAAAATTATGTTTATTCCTTTCTGGATTAACAGAAAGATGGTTGTAAGCCCCATTGTAAAGTTGAGCCTTAGAGGAGAGATAACCCTAGAGAGAGCATCCCCGAACGAAATCTTTTGCCAACATCGAAACCACGTGACTGGGGGACACCGTATTCGGACAGGGGAGTTTTTTACATGTATTTGAATGGGGATCTCTGCTATGCTACCGAAGAAATGGTGAAATACTTCGTTGCATTTGGTTCTAGAGAAAAATTTCTCAATGGAGAACCTATAACCTTTCACAGTCATATATATACTTCTAAAAAGTATTCATATAAAATCATAATATTAAAACAAATAGACTTTTTAATGAAGGAAATCCAAATTATTCACATAATCATGTGTTTTATATACAGTTTTTTGAAAATTTATGGAAAAATAATTTATTATATTAATGTTTTTGTGTAGTTATATGTTTGATTTTTTCGTTTTTCATGATTTTTACTTATTATTTTCTTAAAAATTGAGAAATAATGAAAGAAATTTCACTTACATCTTTCAATCCAGATTTGGCGCGATTTGGCGAAATATTGAAATGTCTAATAAGTTTGATGCATGATTGTATTTTTGTGTTTTACGTCATTTTGCGGTGTTCAAAAAATAAATGATTGTATTGTTTGCAAAAAGCATAAACAAATATATTTTATTTTTTATTTACAAATTAGAATTATTTTTTTCCCCATATGTACTTTATTGTACTTTATTATGATTTTTGCGTATTGACGATCTGTCTGCATTTATAATGTTAGATTGAGAGAATAAAATTTTGTCTCTTTATTTCTTACTAGGCAAAATTTAATCCCATATAAAATTAACAAATTGTTTCATATAAGAATTTTTATTTAAAAATATTTTATTATTATAATTTATAAATATTATAATTTATAATTTTTTTACTTTGCTTTTCTAAGCTCTGTAGAATATAGTGTATTTATTTATTTATGATTAATTTCTTCTTCTTCTTTATTCAAAGGATTTGAAATGATAAGATTTATAAAAAATTTCGTCTCCCGGTTTTCAATGAATTTACAGTTTTGAGGTGATCTATACACGTTTGGAGCATTTTTAGAAAATATCCACCTGTCTCCTGTCTCTTCTGTGTGTGGGGGAGAGAGAGACAAAAAATTTGTGGCTTCTCTATATCAGGAACTAATGCACTAATTTACTTCTTTTTTTTTTCAATCTTGAATTTAGTACCTATCAACTTCTTGTGAAAATCGCCCAATAAGTAGCACTGCTGTACAGTGATTTCTCTAATTTACGGGAATGCTGTGTCTCAGCTTCTGTTCCGTAAAATTACGCGAAACTTGGTATGCGAGAGGATCATTACAGAAATTATGTCAATTCAATTTGAATACATATTGGTCGACAGGTGGCGCTGGTATGATGCAGCTTTTTTCCCTTGTGCAGAAAGGCTATATCTCAGCTTTTATAAGAAAATTAAGAAAAATGCATCGGAAATGTGTGTAATATCTTGTTCATGCATTTATTTCATCATAATTATTTCTCATAGTGTATTTAAATTCGACCTTTTTAATTTTTTTTTTCCCTCTGATATACATTTATTTATTTACTTTTTTTTTTTTTTGTGGTTGTCTGCTGCAAAACGATTACAAGGCATTGTTGATGTCTGAAACAAATTATCCTCTACCTTTTGTCCTAATGATAATAAAGTAAACATTTTTTCATTCAAAGAAGGGTATACTATTCAAAACGCAACAATACATTTCTTAGGATTTAAGCGTAACAAAGAATATTTTAAATAATTCAAAAATTAATGGCCCTTAAACCACATTATTATTATTTTTTAATATATATTTTTTAAACCTTTATAAATGTACTCAATGTACAATGTACCTTGTATGTTATTTTCATTTAGCTTTCCTAAAGATAAAAACAGATGGAAATTACTGGAAGGTAAGATTTTAAGAGAAAAGGTTTTAAAGCCATTGACCATTCCCGCTTATGTTCAAAAAATTTCTTGCCAGATAATTTTTATAAAAGTAGATTTGGAAGCACTTGGTTAAAAAAGGATGCAGTACTAACTGTATTTAAATTTCCAGAGAATTGTTCCCATTTGCATTTGTTATAAAAATCAGATAGTCATTTTCACGTTTAATGACGGCTCGAATTAACATTTAAAAATTATTTATAACTAATATTTCGAACTATTCAAGTGAAACTAGCAAAATTATATTTGTAGCAGGTAAGATAATGGAGAAAAATGTTCTGTAATTTCGACAAAGTAAAAGATTTCTAACGGCGAGCTGTAGCCAAATATGGTTGCCTCCCTGTCACGTGACTAAGGTGAAAATCATTCAATGATGACAAAAACTTTTCAACCCCACTTTTCCCTGCATGCGCTCTCTATCAGTATCTCTCCTCTAAGAGTTGAGCTAACCTATTTGAGGCGTTTTTTTTTTTTTTTCTCCCTGTAGTTTCCGGCTGTCCCTCAATTCAATTTAAAACTTAAATTTCTTTTTTTTTTGTTCGAGGTTTGTCCGGTTTTAAGCTAAAGGGTTTTTTTTATTCGCCATTGTATTTGAAGCTGTAAGCAGTTCATTGCTCAGCAAATTACACTTTAATTTTTTTTCTAACTTATTTTAAAGTTTCAAATTAAGTTGTGGCTGCGCTCACTCCTATGAGCTATATTAGGGTTTAAATTTATTCGTTAAAACCCGTTGGGGATTTTCCCGACTGAATTTTTTTCTTGGAGGGGGACTGTGAGGTCGAGCTATGGACTGTCACTAAAAGTTGGGACGGTTAGATTACTTCGTCGCCAGGGGCTCGGCGAAGGTCTTGGTCGAGATTGTTTTATGTCAGCATTGTGCAGCAGTAAAATAATTAGGATCGCGGTGTTAGATGAGTAGAAGAGATGTTTAAAGGTTTTGATTGAAATGAAATGAAAGGGAGTTGTTGAATGGAGTATAAAAGGAAAGATAGTGAATTGATGGATATGGATATAGGATGTGATGTAGTGGAATGGTGATGAAGGGGTAGCTGATTAGTGCGGAGTTAAGAGAAATGTTGATGGTGATAGTTTAACGCGAATGATGGTGGAGAGGTGTAGTTTTGTGGAGTAAAGAAATAAAAGAGGCTGTCGTGTCCGGGAATCCGCTCGACGCTCTAAAGTGAGGAAAGTGATAAGGAGCCGTGAGCAGTCGTCAAAAGGATCAGCGTGGGTGAGATAAAGCAACTTCCTATTTTATATCTTGTTTAAAGTTAGTTCCTGAAGTCATTTATTTACTCGAGTTAGCTCAACGCCTCCTTGAAATTGAGAATTAATAAACTGTGTTATTTTGTATTTAAACTTTGTCTCGAGCTCTCCTTATTAAGTGATTAAGTATTCAAGTTTATATTTAAGTTTTAGTAAAATTTACATTAGAGAATCATGGCCCACTTGGATTCTCTACAAAGGTGCTGGCACCGCGGCTGCCAGCACAGTTGCTGTAAAATTTACAAGCTGCTGTGATTTATGGTGCTGTAAAATTTACTGCACTTTGCTGTGAATTTTACAAGATGCTGTTTTAAAAAGTGTTGTAAAATTTACAGCAAAGTGTAGTTAATTTTACAACACTTTTTAAAACAGCATCTTGTAAAATTCACAGCAAAGTGCAGTTAATTTTACAGCACTACTAAAAACAACATCTTGTAAAATTCACAGTAGAGTGCAGTAAATTTTACAGCATCATAAAAAACAGCCGCTTGTAAATTTTACAGCAACTGTGCTGGCAACCGCGGTGCCAGCACCTTTTGTTGTAAAATACTGATTTTTTTTTTTTTTTTTTTACAGTGTAGGCAGTGATGCCAGATTGCGGATTTTCGAGGCTTCTGGGGGCAATTTTGGGGACCAAATGTTTCTGGGGACTTTTTTGGGGAATTCTAAAATTTTTGAGGACAAATCTGGAGAGTTCTTCAACTTTCTGTCAATGTTGGCAACGTAATGATTTATCCCTACGACTAGAGACTTTCAATAGCTTTATTGTTATTTGGGGATTTTTTTTAAAAATTGTCTTCATTTGGGGAAAAATCTGAGTTTAAATCATAGAAAAATCTGCTTGATATTTTTTCTATATATATATATATATATATATATATATATATATATATATATATATATTCTTTTTTTGAAGAAATTTTTATTTTCCCAAAGAAATCAAGCTGGGGATTTTTTTCGAAAAAAAAAAAAAAATCCCTGATTTGGGAAAATTGGAAGACCTGTTTGGGGAAATAATTTTCGACCATCTGGCATCACTCAGTGTAGACAGGCGCCTCGCGCCATCAACGTTCAATTGCAATTAGTTGCTAATATGGGCTGTTATTTTGCTGTTAATCAATAAAAATGTTCGCATGTTTTCCAAACTTTCGCACTTTTTTGACTGGATAAGTGTCAGTAGCAATACACACTGAGAATGAGATGTTTTTCAGCTTTAGAGGAAAAATGCGTTCATTCATTGTAATTGCGATTATTTTTTTAAGTTAAAGAGTTAAATTTTAAGAGATAGAATTTATTATTATTATTATTATAAAATAGATTAAAAGATATATGTATTGCGCAACTTATGATAAAGAGTTATTAATTAGTTAAAGAGTTAAAGTTAATTTTTTTAACTGTAACGAAGCTCGATTCTGTAAAGTTGTTGTTGGTAAGTATGTATCTAAATACAACAAAGATGAGATATTTTCTAACAATAATCACTACAGTAAGTGATCAAATTATTAGATTTTTTTTTACATTTTTTAGATTTAAAAAAAAAAAAAAAAAAAAAAAAAATACTAGACGAAGAGGTCTGAAACTTCATTTTTGCAAAGAACATTTAAAAGTTCATTGTTTCCACTGTCGATTTAGTCGAGAGAGGAATTAGAGGACCAACCACATATTGAAGAAGAGTGAAAATACTTTGATTCACTCTGTATCATAAAAAAACTACAAATGATTTATAACTTTAACACTTTATTGCACATACCATGTACAATATGTATGTTTTGGTATATATATATATATATATATATATATATATATATATTTTTTTTTTTTTTCAGAAATTACTAATTTTTTTGACAAGTTTTTTGCTTGTAACTAGAACAGATTTCCGTAAAATTTTACCAAACATACAAAAAAATTGACAAAACATTAGAGAAACATTATTATGAAACATAAAATTAACACGTGTAATACTCGTTGAGATATGGGCATTTTTAGTAAATATCATTTTATTGCGCATGCGCGAATGATATAAAAAGTTTTACTGCATACGTTGAAAGCTAAATATATTGAGAAACTTTTGTCAAAAGCTCATTTGAATGGTTTAAAAATTAACCAAATTGTTGGCAAAAGAACGAGCTAGGTTTTAGGTTTTTTCCAGAGTTGAAATTTCATACAGGGTTTTTCACATACCACGCAGTTAATTTGATGATCCAATTATTTCAACCACATTGCGAAAGTTCTTGTTTGTATAAAACCTCTTATAGGCCTATAACTTTATCATGTTTTTTATTTATTTACTAAGATTTATGATATCATAAGGGGTTTTCCCAAAAAAGAACTTTTGCAACGTCATTAAAATAATTGGATCTTCAAATTAAATGCGTGGCATGGGTGAAACTCATTTTGAAATTTCAACTTTGAAAAATACCTAAGATCTAACTCGTTCTTTTGCCGACAATTTGATTAATATTTACCCTATTCAAATGAATTTTAGACAAAAATGTATCAATGTACATCTAGCTTTCAAACTGTGCAATAAAAAATTTTATATCTTTCGCGCACGCGCAGTAATATTTATTAAAATACTCATATCTCAACGAATATTACACGTATGGATTTTCTGTTTCATAATATGTTTCTCTAATGTTTTGGCAATTTTTCAGCAATTTTTGTAAAATTTTATGGAAATCCGTTCTAGTTATAAGCAAAAGACTTGTCAAAAAAATTAGTAATTTTTGAAAAAAAAATAAAAAATAAAAAAATAAATATAAAATATCTGTCTAAATAATTGCGCAATTCCCGCACCAAAACATACAAATATTGTGCACAGTATGTGCAGCAATGTATTAAAGTTACAAGTTATTTGTAGCTTTTTATGATACAGGGTATTTTCGCTATTTTTGAATTTGTGGTTGGTGCGCTAACTGCACTCTGGACTAAACGATAGTGGAAACAATGAGTTTTTAAATGTTCTTTGCATGCATGTGGTTTCAGGCCATTTCGTCTAGTTTTTTTTTTTTTTTTTTTTTTTTTTTTTTTTTTCAAATAATTCGATCACCCACACTATATTAGTTAATCGGAAAAAAACAAAGTAAAAATACAATAAAGGTTTTCGTGATGGAAGCAGTGGTAGGGAAAAAAAAAGTGCTGAAAGTTATCCCTGATACATGCTTAAATTCTTATAAATGAGTAATTGATTTCGCATTAATATACTAATAGATAGATTTCCTATATAGTATAAGACATGAACAAAAAGTACTTGCTTCTAAAGCAAAATAGAAATACTTTGAAAGTTGAAAGATTGACTTCTACAATTTCTAAATTTAAAATCGGAGATTGACTGTAAATATTACGCTGGAAAGTTTGGATTTTAAATAACACAAATTTACACATAATTGACTATACTTGTGCTGGAAACAACAAATGTAGAAACTACTGAATTAAAAAAAAAAAAAAAAAATCTTCAGTTTATTTCTGGCTATTTGTAATTTAACGAATCTGCTGTAAATTCGTTTAGACTGGGCTACCAGGTTCAAAACGAGGTCATGTCCACTGGCACAGCCGTACGGAATTTTCTGTGTTTTTTCTCGAAAATTCACAGGAAAACTGCTATGGAGTGTACTTCCCTCGAACCTAGGTCCCAAGGGCAGACAAACAGCTTCAATTCTCACATTATAACCGAAATGTTTAAATTAGTCCACAAATAGATACAGAATAAAATATTGGAAATTTTTATTATGTTCATTTGGTTATTATATATACACAGAATTCCTTTTCTAGAAAAAAAAAAAAAAAATATATATATATATAGTAGGTTTTTTTTTTTTTTTTTTTAATGAATTGATCACACTAAGGCCAGGCCATTATGAAACC
This sequence comes from Salticus scenicus, assembly GCA_963930645.1. Lineage (NCBI taxonomy): Eukaryota > Metazoa > Arthropoda > Arachnida > Araneae > Salticidae > Salticus > Salticus scenicus. Next base: position 146,032,189 of record OZ005654.1, read on the forward strand.
TGAATCCATTACTTTTTGACACGCTTAAAAAAAAAAAAAAAATCCTTTTTATTCGTAAATGGGTCATTCTCTGAAAAGTGGGCTTTAAAAAAAAAAAAAAAAAAAAAAAAAAAACTTAGCTCAAATAAAATTGCTCCTATTTCTTTTTTTTTAATTTTGTGCATATACACGTTAATAAAAATAATAAAAATACATACACAGTTAATAAAAAATAATATTAACCAAGATGTATATGATAATGTTTGAAATAGTAATTATTTTTGTTAATTAGAAAAATGAGGGAATGATTGTGAGGGAATGACAAATTTCTTCTAAAAAATACTTTATAAAAATATTATTAAATTTAGCTATATTTTCAAACACTAAATATTTACTAAAACATATTTTTATTAATATAATAGCATAAAAAAGCAAATTTGATTTCTTTCAATTAACTTTTTAATGAGTGAGGGAATGACATATAATAAAAATACTGTATTTCAATCTAACATTTGAGAGCCATATACTATTCATTGTAAAATGTTTCCAACAGAACACAAAATGTTTTCTTTACTTTGCTTCTATATAAATTAAGTTTGACTTATGTAAAGCACGTGCTGCCATTAATGGAGTAAGTAGGGGTATAATTACAGTTTGATGAGGGAATGATATCTATTACCAGGGACAACAATAATAAGTGTTCTAATTTCTTTCATTGCATAATATATAAATGTAGTATAATGGATAAATATTTATTAAAGTATGTTTAATAAATTTTCACTTCAAATAATCTAAATATAGATGATTTAATACCATAGAAACCATTTTATTTACTTACATGTGGGAATGGGGACACAGTGAGGGAATGATATTTTGCACTTCAAAAAATATTTTAAAATTATATTTGAATTCCAATAACCAAAGAATAACAGTTTATATGCAAAACCAATTAATATTGATAGTTTGAACTACTTTTTGTTTTTCTGCTTTTAAAAATATGCCCTCAAGACTACTGGGACATGAAATGACCCCTTTTCAGAGAATTACTCAAATACAAGAAATAAGGCAAGTATTTCTTTTTCATGCCCTAAAATATCTCACAGCATTTTTTTTTTTTTTTTTTTTTTTTTTTTTTTATGTTAACGTAAAGACTAATAATTTTTTATAGAAGTGTGTGAAAGTGTTTTTTAGGACAGCCTGTACCTAAAAATGGGACAATAATTTAGGACAGTCGGAAATATAAGGAAAACAGGCCATCTATATATATATACTTATATAATTGTTTTACCAGTACAAAGTGTAGAATATTACCTCAATAAATTTGTATATCCATTATTCTTGAATGTAAAACCTTTTAAGTAATAACATGATGAAAATGTAATGAATAAATCTTTAAAAATCGTCATTTTAAAAATTAAAAAATATATATTAAACGGTAATTTAAACTAACGATAAAGACACATATGTATTTATTGAACTTTTAAATAATATATCGTCTTTAATTTGAATTAAAATATTCAAAAGAATTTATATAAACACCACTTATGCATGGTGTCCTATTTTTAGGACGATGGTGAAATATGGGTTAAACACTTTCACACACTTTTATAAAAAAATTATTAGTCTTTACGTTTACATTTAAGAAAAAAAAAAATGCTGTGAGATATTTTAGTGCATGAAAAAGAAATACTTGCCTATTTCTTGTATTTACGAATAAAAAGGATTTTATTTATTTATTTTTATTTTTTTCAAGCGTGTCAAAAAGTAATGGATTCAGGTTTCATAATGGCCTGGCCTCAGTGTGATCAATTCATTAAAAAAAGAAAAAAAAAACCTACTGTGTGTATATATATATGTATATATATAAAAGGAATTCTGTGTATAAATAATAACCAAATGAACCTAATAAAAATTTCCAATATTTTATTCTGTATCTATTTGTGGACTAATTTAAACATTTCGGTTATAATGTGAAAATGGTAAGTTTTTTCATTTTGTGTGTATACACAGACATTGAAAAACATTTTTTCAATGCTTGGTAGGATATGGGTTAAACGGAAAAAAAAAAGGAGAGGGGGAGATTTCTTTGTGTCAGCCAAAATACTCTTAAAAGCGATTACAGAAATTCTAAATGATTTTGAAGGGTTCATATTTAATTGCAGTTTTACTTTTAATCGTAGCTATGACTGCTAAAAATGCGATATTATTTATTAACTAATGCTTAGAACAAGAAAATGCTACTTTTTTTTTATGTATATAATGTTATTATTGCGTAAAAATAAATAAATAAACAAGGGAATAAATAAAAAGCAAAAAATGAAAGGAAAGGAAGAAATAATATTTAAAGTTAAGATTTTTTTTTTTTTTTTAATCTTAAAACGTAAAAAAATTAAAAATCTCTAGCACCAAGTTTATATATGTCTCCTATTAAACATACAATAACACGCTTTAAATTTAATGATAGACAGTTATAAATTTATAGTAATTCGCTTGCACTTTGAGACAGATGAAAAAAATAAAAAGCAAGCCTTTCATTCAATATCTACAGTAGATAAAACATAAAAGTCATATTTGTGGTATGGGCATCTGATTCATTTTCAACTTTCATCCAGTATTTGTTTATCTTACTCAGCGAGAATTCCTCATTTTCGTTTTGAGATGCTTAGTTTATAATCTGCGTTAAAAGATGTTAATTTTTTTTTTTTTTTTTTTTTTTTTTTTAATGGACATACATGTATATAGATATAGTATAATTGATTATCCGCAAAGTTGAGAGCCATGGGTTTCGTACATAAACCGCAAAAAGGCTGAATATGAAATTGAAATGACATAAAATGCATTCTAGCTTAAAAACTTGAATATATCGTATATAAAACATAATACAAACAATGAAAATATTCATAAAAAGTAAAATTATTTGTACAGTCGAACCTCATTAACGTGAATTTTATGGGGGATAAAATTTTTTTTCATGTTATCAGTAACTAATCTTCATTTTGACGGGGATTGTGGAAACAGTTCAAATTAAAAGTAATTCACGTCAACGAGGTTTGACTGTACTTCATATACTATAGGATATAAAAAACACAAAGAAAAAAGTGTACTTAAGATGAAGCCATGGTTCAATTTGTAATCTAATTTATGCACTAAATTAAACAGTACCGAGTACCGCAGACATGCAAACATTTAATTTATTCCACAGCATTGTGAATAACCGCCACATTTGCACACCACTTTATTTGTAGAAAAATGTTCTCCAATATTTAATTGCGATTGAATATTAAAGAAAGTACCCGCCAGAAAAACTGGTGCAAAAAAAAAAAAAAAAAAAAAAAAAAAAGCGGTCATGTCAATGTTTTGAAATAAATTGAAATGTTGACGTGTTTGGTTGCGTATTCTACTGGAGAACGAATAAAGCAAAAACCACATAATTCTTCATATTTACTTTTTTTTTTTTTTTTAAGCTATCATTTGTATCTGTTTATTGTTGATGATAAAAAAAAAAAAAAAAAAAAAAAACCTTTCTTCTGATTTCGCCCATTTCCCGCGCCACGAATTATCCGCAACGTGTGTAATCCGTTTGCGGATAATCGAAAGTTTACCGTATACGAGGGTCGCTATTTATATTTCTGGCCTAATAATGAAAAAACAAATATGTAGGATCGAAATTGGTTTTATTGTTTTTCAAAATATTCTCCATGATGATCAATACACTTTTGCATGCGTTTGAACCAATTTTCAAAGCACTTTTTCCAGTCCGATTGAGGTAACTCCAAAACATGCGTTTTGAATGCATCAACTGCTTCTTCGGGGTCGAAAATCGTTGTCCACGTAATTTATTTTTGATGTGTGGGAATAAGAAGAAGTCATTGGGTGCCAAATCAGGGCTGTACGGCGGATGACCCATCAGTTCGATCTTTCGCTCAGTCAGAAATGCATTTGTTTGAGTCGATGTGTGAGAGCTCGCATTGTCATGATGAAGAATGATTCGCCTGTTCTTCTGATTTTTTCGAATTTCTCCGATGACTTCTGGCAAACAAATGGTCGTGTACCATTCAGAATTGACCGTCCTGCGTTGCTCTAACGCCACTGTTGCCACATGACCGTTAATGCCGAAGAAACAGGCAATCATTTGTTTCGATGTGCTTCTTCCTCGAACAACTTTTGTTGGTTTTGCCTCGCCTTGGAAGACCCATACAGTTGATTGCTGTTTTGTTTCCGGCTCATATGCATAGATCCATGATTCGTCACCTGTGTAGATGTTATACACAGCCTTTGATGTACCTTGAACGTATTTTTCCAACATTTCCTTGCACCAATCGACACGAGCCTTTTTTTGAGCGTTTGTCAGATTATGCGGGATCCAACGCGAACAAATTTTTTTTACGCTCAAATGTTCATGCAATATTTTATTGATGCTAGTCATACTAATGTCCAAAGACGCCTCAATCTCACGGTATGTCACATGACGATCTTGCTTTATCAGTTCACGCACAGCATCGATCTTTTCTGGCACAACAACGGATTTTGGACGACCTGCACGGGATTCATCCTGGATCGAACATCGACCACGATTAAATTCGTTATACCAATTTTTTACAGTGCTGTAGGATGGCGGCTTTATCGCTGTATAAAGAATTAAGTTCATCGAAGCACTCTTGTCTTGACAATCCACGTCGAAAGTTATGAAAAATAATCGCACGAAAATTTTCACGATTCAATTCCATTTTTTGAAAGAGAAGAACTTTTCAATTTACTGTCAACAACACAAATAAAGCTACAATGGTAAATCGTCTGCTGAATTTACGTTTAAAAATATCGAACTTTCGATTAAAATCGTCTGCGGTCGCCTAGCAACACTTACTGTTGCCAAGGCCAGAAATATAAATAGCAACCCTCGTATTATAGATTATTACGGATAAATCGAAATGCAGTAGTCGGTCGATACAAGTTTTTTTTTTTTTTTTTTTTTTGAGCGCATTTTAAACACAAATTATATTGTATGGGGGGGGGGGAGGGGGAGAAAAGTAAATCCTTTTCTTTTAGCAATTTTCCTATAAGTAAACTAATCTAGTTCTGGACATCCGAAAACATTTAAATCCATCGAAAAACGGTGATCGAAAATTTTTACGAATCCAATATTTTTTTTTTTCTCGTTTATATTGATTTTTCAATATAAACAAGAAAAAAAAATCCTTATTTATTTATTTATTTATTTATTTATTATTATTATTATTATTATTATTATTATTTTCATTTGGTCAAAATATTTAAAAGGCGTAATAAATAAATCAATAAAAATAAAAATAGCACATTCTTTTTCTTAAAATATGAAATTGCGTTCTTTAGCAGCGGTTACATATATGAATGTTTTAAAATTTCTTTTATACTATTTCTATTTGGTGCCAAAGGGAAAAAGAAAAAAAAAATGTTTTCATTTACTCTATTTTGGCCGAAAGAAATAGATCTCTCGTTCTAATAGCTTATTTCATGACAAAAATTCAGGGCTGGAAATTTACGTCTTTTTTCAAGATATTTTCAAAATCGGAATGGCAATTTTTATCATAAAATAAACCAAAAAATTATCGTTACTAAATAATGGCTGGAAAAGTCCTGAAAAAAAGGAGGGTATTTCAAATTCTACAGAAATTAAAAATTCTGGAAACAGTAAGCGTAATATAATTATAAAAAGCAGATAAATATAATATAAAATCTAATTTCAATAGGTATATCTGTTATAGCAGATATCGATTTTGAAAATAAATACATAAAATAAAATAAATTCAATAAATAAAAAAGAGAGAAAAATCTTCCGGGATTCAAAAACCCCATTATCGGATCATAGTTAATTAACAGCAGCGCTACATGTCGGCCGATATACACATAAATTTAAACTAGCGTAGTTGTCTGACCAAATTTTTCAAAGGTCGTTTGGATGGTGAGCAAACATCCAGGTTCAGATTATAAAACGGGCATAGAATGCAACTGGCGCCAAATTTCAGCTGATTGTCGAAATTTGCTACACGCAGAATACTTTTATCACTAGAGGTACCTAAAATTGACACGATCATGTAAAAGTCGTTTTATTTGCTAAAATTACATTAATATTGTTTTTAAATATGTCTAATTATTTGCTGTTTTACCCAATATTACTAATTTTTCATTATATGAATAATTATTTCGAAGCACTTAAACTCAAATAAGTGTATCGATAGTAGGGAAAGTGCGGAAAAAAACCATTAAATGAAGACTGCACGTAAAAATTACGTAACACTAGTGTTCTAGGGTTAAAAATTAATTTGTAATCATAAACATATTGAATTTGTTATAATTAATTACTTGATAAATAATTAATATTTTTTGTTGATTTTCATGAGTGCAAGTTTATACACGTTCATATAAAAAAGTGCATTTAGCACTTTCTTGGCCAGCATATAACTTGATAAATGTAATTGTATGAAAAATTGAAATGTATGAAAATTTAAAAGGACTATACTGAATGATTAATAAGAAACATTTTTTTTTTAATTAATTGTAAATCGTTAAGACAAAAGTTATAGAATAGATTAGACATGCTACAATATGTTTATGACTAATGCGTTTTAACGAAATATTAATTAATCAATACAAAATATTAATATAAAAATTAATAACTAACCTTTCTGATGAACGGACATTGCTCATTCCATGATCTTCCAGTCTTTCATTCATCGTTCATCTGCATCTCAGTTCAAAGACGCAGATGTTATGTTTCCACAAGCAGATGTTCCTGTCTAAAGTCCACAGGAAGTCTATTTTTACAGCATTTAGTGCTTGAATTTATTTCACAGCATAAATACTTGAAAATAAACCGCAGAAAGTGCAGAAAAAATTACAACATTTTTTTACAGTGCACATTATGGGCTGCTGATTAGTAATGTAATAATATTAAGGTGACTTTCAACCATAACTCCGGATTTTGTTAACCTAATTTTTTTTTTTTTTTTTTTTTTTTTTTTTTCAGTAAGCTAAGCAACGGACAGACCATTACTTAATTTGTTTTATCTCCTTTCTCTGGGTCTAATAAATTTAGAAGGAAAGAAAAGCACAACGCGACTATTATTTCATTGTTTTTTTTTTTTTTTTTTTTATAATTTTCTCATGATTCTTGGTTAAAAAACTTATAGTAGCAAATATCAGATACGTATAATACTACAACCAGATCGCATTTAAAGCATTACTTTATACAGGGTGACAATGTCATTTTTCTTTAATTTTTTACAGGTCACCCTTTCACTTTCGGAGCAAAATTTTCACTAAAATATGTGAGATATAACATGTTTTTCTCACTCCTAAAGTCTCAAGATGATTTGTCTAGTAATTTTGAGATATTTCAAAAAACATCTGAAATCGACAGTGTCCGGTCATTTATAGCGAATTAAAATAATTATTCTGGCATTTATATTGAAAATGCAGAAGTGTTCATTCATAAATTCATTTTATCAAATTAAGCACAAATATAGAATTGGTAACAATCTAAGACCAATTTTATCCCAAATTATATATTTAATTAATTTAAATGAGAAAATATATAGAAAAAAAAAATATGTAACCTGTAAATTATACCTGCAAAAGTTATGTACTTTAAATGGAATGATTTTGTTTTTGGTAAAACTTCGAAATATTGTGAAATATTTCAAAGCATGTAAATGTGCTTCTTTTTTCTATGTTATTAAGGAATCATATTTAAATAATAAATATAAATATATAAATAATAAAATTTGTTATTTCCTTTTAAAGAATACAATAGTACAAAATCAACTCTTAATACTATTACAGTAGAACCTCGATCCATCGTTTTTCACGGGGTGCGAAAAAACGATGAAAGTGGGAAAACGACGAATGCGGGTTAAAACCTGTAGAAACATGCGTAGTCAAAACATGAAGAAAACAATGTTCATGTATTAATACGTACAATGTATACAGTGTACTACTAATAAAAACTAATTTGTTACTTTCCAAACTGTCAAAGAAATAAATCAATATTGTAGAACATTAAGTAAAATTTATTTTTTTAAATCAAAAATTTTATGTTGGGTTTTTTGTTCTTTTTATAAATTAAATAGGAATTTATCCAGATTTGTCACATTTTTCTGGTCTTTTTCTGTAATTTCATGTGCTTATATAAAATTCGTGTATTTTTAAGCGCCATAATTGAGTCATCGGCGTAAAAATTATCCTCCATTTCTTTGCTATTATTTTCATTTTTTTGAAATCACACGTTTCTTCTATGCTTTAGGATACCGCATGTCGCAACGTCGTGATTAATGCAAATATTATCACCAAATTTTGTTCCAGACGCATCTTCTGCTACACGCAACCACTTTTCATCTGCATTATCAGCATCATTTTCTTGCCCTTCTGTTTGATAATCTTCATCATTTTTTCGCACGTAATCTCGTTTCACGAAACAATTTTCTGGATTACTAAAGAGGTTATTTCCTGCCATGCTAAAATTGCAAAATTAATAGATGGACCGGAGACATAACATTACAATTTTGATCCCCAGTATAAATGTGGGAAAATATTTATTTTTGGATGAAAGAAGTAATTCCAGTTTTTATGCCATATGGGACTGCTTGAGCTTCAGGAGAAAATTTTTACAAGGTCAGGAGGAAAATTTTATAGCGATGAATGCGGGGAAACGACTTTTTGTAGCACGATACATACGGGTTTCGTTAACATAATTTAAATACAATTTGTGCAGGGACCATATAGAAATAAAATGATCGATGCGGGAACGATAAATCGGGGTTTCACCGTAGTCCCAAATATTTATTTTTCAGTCATTTAAAACTAAAACAATGAATCCTGTATTTATCCATATATGTATCTCAAGAGTAGTAAAATACTGTTTGGAAACACGTGTAGTATGAGTACGAATACTATGAGATTTTCAATAAAAATTAAATAAAAAATTAAATAAAAATGATTTGAAATCGTTAATGTTCTTTAATTGCCTTGAAAATTAAATTGATTTCGACATCGGGACATTTCAAGAATACAGTAAAATATAAACTAGCATTTTTTCATTCATCAACAGGAATAGTACAACTATCTAAAATATATACATATATCTGTACAGATAAGTATAAAGGATTTAAGTCTAAAAATGTCGATTTTGAGTTAAGTACATAGTCAGACTCAGACAAAAATTCTCTATCGATTGGTATAGAAAATTTAAGTCCATGTAATTTAGTCTTTGAGAAAATCTATTGGAAAAAAGATTCAAGTCAAAAATTTAACATTCATGTTTGTATATATTATATACGTATAATATATTAAACACGTAGATCTGTTAAAAATAAACAAACTTCAAAATTAAGTGTATGTAGTTTATTCACAAAATTGTATATTATGATAATATCCTGGTTAAAACTGTACTGAACAGAAGTTTTTATACAGAATTTTTTTAACTTTATTTTTCGTCTCCTGAAAAATCAAGAATATGGACTTAAATCCTTTACACTTATCAGTACAGATATTTCCTTGAGAAAATGCGTGTATGATTCTGATAGTGCTTTGAAATTGTGGGAAGGCGTTGAGGGGAAAAAAAAATCTTGAACGTTATGACTCTAGTTGGAATCAATAGGACTGAAACATTTGAATCCTATTTAAGCGAAACACTTAAAACCTATAATGATGCAGAAGTGAAAAAGAAGTAATCTAAATGACATTCTGACACGTGGCATATAATGACCTTCTGCCGTGTACATTTTTTACATGCAAATGAGATCTGACAGAAAAAAAATAAAAGACAAAAAACAATTATCTAAACAGATATTTTCCCTCTCTAAATATTCATGTTGTGACTACCAATTGAGTTTGATGAATGCAAAATATTTTGAGAAAGACACTAAAACAATATGACATAAAAATAAACTTATGAAATGAAGATATAAAAAGAGGTAACAAGATACAGTAGAAAAAAAAAAGTACGTGAGCACGAAATTTAAATTTGAAAGAAGCTTTTAAAATTATGTTAGTTGAATCTTAAGTGGTGCAGGTGGTGTAAAATTTAATTAAATGATTTATTCAAAAAAAAAAAAAAAAAAAAAAAAAAAGAATCAGTGAAAGCTATAAAGTATAAAGCAGTAATTCGTTTCTCAAATTTTATAAATTCGAAAACCTTGATTGATAAGTAAATCTTTTTAGACTAAATGAAAGGTATCCTTAAGGGGACTTGGCACCTTTGACTTAGCATCACTGAAAGTTTAATATAATAATTTATATTTCCATTTAATATTCATAAATTGAACTATATTAGGTTTGTTCAATAAAATATATATTAAGGCGTCGAATCTTGTAGCTTTTGAAATAATTTTTACAGATTTGAAATCTTTGAATTACAGTATTCTTAGTTTGTATTTTTTTCATGAATTCATGATCTTTAAAGCGCTAACACTTCTACAGACATTTAAGAAAAGATTTAATATATTTTTTGAATGTGAAATAAAATAACAAAAATCTGTTTTCTTTTTTGTATATTTTTACATAGGCATGCACTTTTGACTTTTTTTTTTTTTTTTTTTTTTTTTTTTTTCAGAACACTAATACATAAATTTAAAAATCCGCCCTCAGTTCTTTTAAGTATGTTTTATTAAACGTACAAAATATATTAAGTCTCTTCTTATATATCTCTAGAAGTTTTAGAATTTTGAAGATCTCAAATTCATGCAAAATTGCAAACTGGGAAAAGGGAATTTAAAAATTTCATATCTACAAAAAATTCTAAGCCATAAGAATTGTTGCCTTAATATATATTTCATTGAACAAACATAATACAGTTCAATTTATAAATATTAAATGGAAATATAAGCTTTTATATTAAACCTTTAGTAAGGCCAAGTGAAAGGTACCAAATTCACTGAAAAAGTTAAGTAGAGGTGTGACAAGTTAGCTCCTATTTTTCCAAATTATGCCCGGTCTTTATTTATTTCAAACATTATTTTATATGTTTCCATTGTAAAATACGATTTAAAAAAAAAAAAAAAAAAAAAAAAAAAAACTACTGTACACTTAATGAATCAATCATAATATTGCCAATCTTTTGTACTTAGTCGAAACTTAAGTAACTCCTGAAGAGATGAATACTAAAATGCAATTGTTTGTAATGCCAGATTTTTTATAAGGCCCTGGAAAAAATTAAATATCCAGTTAAAGAAGGATTTATGCAAATTTATCGGAAAGGAAAGCAACAAGAATACACATTATGCAAATGATTGTTAATTATAATAAACTTTAATTAAAATTTAATTAAATTAATCGGAATAATTACGATATGAGATATTAATCTTATTTGCTGATGGAAAAAATTATAAGGTCGTTATATATTTTAGAGGAATATGCAAATTTTCTGTGGACGTCCGAGGCAGAAACAAATGGTCCGATTTAGAACGCAGGAAAATCCTTCGAATGAAAGCGAGTGGAATAATGAGTGGTGCAGCTATTTCCATATCTATCAGTAGGTCTAAAACAATAGTCAATAATTAAAAAATATATATATTAATATCATGGTAAATCCAAGCGGCCAGGAAGACAAAGTGCATTTTCAAGACGCCAAAAATCGACTATTTTTCGATAGGCGCGAGGCAAAATGAGTTACTTCTGAACTTAACAAACTTTATTGACACAGTTCATATACGCACCTGTCATCGTCCTCATCAACACCGGCGTACAAGTCATGAGCCTATTTGTTACATTCACTGCACTTGATTCAACCTTCTCCTTGTGGTGATATTTCATATATTTCGTGACAGTACAAGTATGTAACATCTACATCGTCTGGAACACTGTCTGACGATACGTCATCTGCTGGTAGGGTAGGAACGCGACTGCTCTTGGCTTGTGAACTGTCCGATACCCGACTTTTCTGCCATTTGACCTTTTGACCATTACCTTTTGACTCCACCTCGAGATACCCCGTTTTTCCCTACAAGCAGCCATGCAAAACAACTACGCCTACATAATAAATTACACTGAATGTAGTTCTACTCTTTCATGCAATTGACTTAAAAACATCCCTTTTAGCTAATACAAACTGTCATGTTCGTATCTGCAAACTAACCTAACAATTAAAATATCCAAACATCACACTTATCTTATATCAGGGGAATAAAAAAGTACACAAATCTTTCGAGCGTATCTGTCTGTGACTCGACAAGCAGTATCTCACGTGGAAATGAATATGAGATACGGTGCGCACAACCTATAGCAATGACATACAAATGGTATTACTGTACAAGCGGGGTTATCAAAACCCCCGTTTTGCCCTACCACCCCATTTTGCCCACCCTTCCCCTACTGGCATGATATTGAAAAACAAAACCTTATTTTTGCAAGCGGAAATATGGAACTGAATCAATAATGTTATGGGAAGCGCTTGCTGCTACTGGCACGTTACGAATTGTGGTAATTGATAGCAAAATGAATCCCGAAATCTATCTAAATATGCTGGGTAATACTTTGTCGCTGCCCCACTAGTTACATAAGGCTATTAATTTCAGCAGGATAATTCCAGCATCCATGCTGCTCATTCAACGAAAGCTTGGTTTGAAGCAAGTGAAGTCCATCTCATTGATAATCCATCCTGTAGTCTGGATTTAAACCCAATGGAAAACTCTTGGGACACACTTGTGCAATCTGTTTATTTGGACATGCGACAGTATCGAAGAAAAGGCAAACTTATCAATGCGATCCAGAATACTTGGTAAAATATCAAAAAAGAAATTTTATCTCAACTTGCTGCAACGATGAACGATCGACTGATAAAAGTCATTGAAAAAAAGGTGAATTTGTAGAATATTAACTTTATATTTTCATTCACAACTCCTTGAACTTATATTTATTTCCAAGGTGAAGTGCCATCCAATTTCTAAATTGTCATTTAATGCTTTTATTATACTTTATATATGTTCATAACTTACGTTTATGTTTTTTAATTTCATTTCTAAAAAAGAGTAATATTAAAATTTTCTTTACTTTTAAAAGATTAAGGTTTACTCAATGGCCTCTGAAAAGCGATAAATAACTGTGAAGTGAGTTTTATTTTTGTGTCCTATTGTAGATATTTATAGTATCTTAAAAAAAAAAATCACTATAAAATTTACTGAATTTTCGTCGTAATGATATGTTTCACAAAATGGTGTGGGTCTTCTTGATCAAGGATAAAACATCTTAAGGAATGAGGAATCTAATATATACTGTATATACTGATATATACTGAATATATACTATACTACTGATATATACTGATACATACTGAAATGATATATACTGAGTTAAACATAGACTTATGGACCTCCTAGTAAATGACAGACATTTATCACAATGCATAAATTCTACAGTAAGATTTTATTATTATTATTATTATTATTTTGACTTATTTTATTTTCAACCGATCCAAAATCACATACGCACTAGGAAAACTGCATCATCTATTTCGATAGTGGAAGTTCAATAGTGCGTATTAGAAGCCCTATATTAAGGTCCCTAGTGCGTATGGGAGATTAGAGACAAAATCTCCCTTATCGGCGACTTTTGTTGCTAATATTTTTTTTTTCCAGAAATCATCTCCACAGTCTATAGTGAAATTTATTTCATTCGGTTCATTAGCTTTTGATGTAGATGTCTTCAATCATTCAAAGTTATTTTATAGCCACCCTGTAAAACCACGAAGACTGTTTTCAAATTAAAATGTACTTTTCTAGGAAATCTATAGTTTTCATATTTAAAAAAACTAATTCGTAAATCAATGCAGGACTGGCCTTAAATTTGATTAGATACTAATTTTCTTTAAAATCCTTATTTTTCAACTTAATTTAACAATTTTTTTACGGTGAACCCAATATCTCTAATTTTAGCCATTTTTTTTTATGTTTAGCAAATTTAGTTAAAACGTCACGATTTTTAAAAGGCTTTCTTATACTCTAAAGAAAAATAAAAGTACTTGACTCATCATCTCACATGAGTTAGAAATGCCCAGCTTGCGATTTTAAAAATTTTTGTGCAAAGCGGTCTAGAAAAAGTCACATTTTAGTTAATTTTAAAAATTTCTAATTTTCAATCGAATTTGGAGACAGTTGGACATAATGTCACAATCCCTATTTATAGCCAATTTTTAACTTTGTCAAAATCTGTTTGAAATTTGCGATTAAAAAAAAAAAAAAAAAAAAAAAAGGTGGGGGTGTTTTTACTCTCTTAGTTTAAAAAGCCACATAATATATAATGATCTACCATGATTTGAAAATTGGAAGATTATCATACAGCAAAATTTTGAAATACAAACACAAAATGGTCTGAAAGAAACACATTTTAATTATTTAAAAATAAAATCCATCAAACAGATTTTTATTAAACATAGCTGACAACCATTAAGCTTGGTTAAACCAGCGTTCTATTGAAATAAAATACAGAACTAATAAAAAAAAATATATCAAATAGATTTTCCTCATACATAGTTGAGAACCATTAAGTTTAAATCAGTATTCTTATAAAACAAAAGTTAAATATATATATATATATCAGGTTTTTCAACAATCACAGCTGAGAAAATTAAATCAAACGCAGCTGTTAAGACTAAATCAACATTCTAAAACATCAAATCAAATACTAATTAAAAAGAAACTATGAAATAGGTTTTCCTCAAGCATATCTAAGAAACATTAAGATTAAATCAGTGCTCTAAATAAAATTAAAATAATAATAATATAAAAAATCTATCAAACAGATTTTCCTCAAACATAGCTGAGAACCATTAAGATTAAAACTGCGTTCTATTAAACAAAAGTAAATTAAAGTTAAAAAAAAAAAAAAAAAATACAATCGTTCTATTCGTTTGGAATATACAATACTACTGACAGGTAAAGGCTTCAAACTTGTAATAACTCTCTTTTCTCGTCGGTAGAAAAATAGGTTATTTATTATATTTTCAGAATTGACAGTAGGATGGGATGATTCTCCTTTAGAATAATTCAAAATTTAGATGATCTGAGATTTTGAACTATACAGTTGGCCCATCGTTGAAACATTTTTTTCCAACACCGTCTAAAGCTTTGTAAAAATTTTTGTATTTAACACTATTATAAACATTTTTACAACAAAATTATTATTACATGATAATGTTAAATAACAGCGCATTGCTCGTTTAAGGTTATAAAATATTACTCTGCCTTTTTATTTATTTATTTATTTTAAGAGTATTTAATTCAAACCTCACTCTTGATGTCTAAAGACGTCTAATTTTGAATATTTCATAGTAAAAAGCAAATTATCGAAAATAGAATAATCTTAATTCTATAACACTCTAGAATTACAGAAATATCAGGCAATAAATAAAATTGAAAGAAACATATAGTTAAAACAAACAGAATCGCTTATAAAACTAATTTGTCGGGAAATATTCTCAAAACAAACATCAGATTTTCTTAGATTCTCCCTTTTAAATCAATTTAAAGCAAGTCTGTGCTCCGTGAGTCGTGAATTACGCAGCTTGATTGGTGTAGATCATTATTCAGCGAAAGTGATATTGATCCCCACTAATATAGTACGCTTTAGTCTAGCTAGTTTTCTCTTTGCCAGAGAACTTAAATATTCGAATGAAGCAACTAAGAGCAAAATTAACAAGGAATTGTTCAGTTGTGATAAAAGAACCAAATATGGTGGAATTAATGTTTGAAACACGTAGAATGCAAATAGAACCAGAAGCACTTTGGCCGGAAACACGTTTTTGGTATTTCCAGCAAAACTAAAATGGCCGCCAATAGGCCTTATTTTATTATGTTCACGGCCGTATTTTCGGTTATTTTAATGTTGAACAGGTATTTTTGGGGTCGAATATTACATTTTATCGGTTGAGGAATGGAATTCTGCTAGAACTGAATTGATAGAACCTACAAAAGTCGAAAATGGTGGAAAAAATCGGTTAAATGATTATTTTAATTATAAATTTGGGGGAAAATAACAGTAAACACAAATTATTGTAACATTTAGTAGAATAAGGTTCATTTATACACTCACTGTTAAATACAGTACAGTGAATACGTTTAAGTGCTTCGTCTTTTACAAAAGCAGAGTGCAGCACACAATAATTCTGCTTTCATGCAGTTGCAGCGTTTTGAAGATTAAGATTTGTAACCACAGCAGGGGAGTTCACGACAACATGCAGATTATTCTGACAAAGCAGTTAACCTTTTAAATCTTCCTTATATACTAACCGAAAGCTAGAAGATCTTTACAAATAATGTTTGATAAGTGCCTTGTCGACCACAACTGTAACTGTAAATAAGCTGTCAATATATGTTGGTCCGCCTTACTGGTGGAAATCTGTCCACTACTGCACTTTTTACGTAAAGGAATGCTTTCTAAGTTTGTTTACTTCAGTTTCACCATTAGTCTTAACATATATGATTATAAGAATTCGTTTGATATTACGAATACGTGTCTCAGTTAATTCTATGTTTGATGTGGAACCTTTCGTGAATATATTGGTTATCAGTGGAAACAATAATCGCACTTTTATACTCATATTTTTCCATGTCAAGTAAATGCTGGTAGTGCGTTACAACCTGTATACGCATGAATATATAGAAATACTTTCAAACATACTAAGCGAATATGTTCAGTTATTTTTCGTAATTTAATATAGCAAAAAGTATGTTACCTCTTCCAAAAGTTAAGTATCAACTTCAAACGATAACTGAGATAACACTACAAAGTATACAACCGAGAGTACATACCACATCAGAATCTACATTTGAAGGATGATCAACGTATTTGGTGAAATTCGTGAAGAATTACCCTTGTATTCCCCTTATTATCATTTTATGACTGCATGTCTGACAGATCTAAAATGGGCTTAACGTTACCTACACCTTAGTGACCATATTACTGAAACGACTTGTCACAGATTTGTGGAATAAAGTGCTTTTTGCACAGATGTTAAGAAAATGTATATTTACTGCAGTTTCTCGCGACAATACTGATGAAGACGCAAATTATAGAATGTACGAACACTTATTTCACGGAAACGTTTTGTCTCCCTTTCAGCCAATAGGAGGAAATTTCCAATTAAGAAGGAAATAAAACCTTTTTGTAAAAAAATTGAACCGACTCCAAAAAGCAACTACTATTCAAACAACTAAAAAAACAGAAGTTTCAACGAACAGAAGTTTCAACATCGAAATAAAGGTTTTTTGATTTGTTTACAGCGTATAAAACTGTAAATAAACAGATGCACATTTAAACGGTTTCTTTTTCACACTTATGTCTACAAGGTGTGTTTCCGTACTAAATCATTGATGCTGTACAACTTTGTAATTTACTTTTTCTCTCGTACATTGTGCTGTTTTCGAGATAGAAACGCTAACTTCGCTCCATTCCCACCAGGTGGCGCTGTGCGCGGTCACATGCCGTTGCGCATGGCCACTTTACGATAATTATATATTACTTTTACCAGTGTAGCTGCATGCATTCAACAGTTAGAGTGAGAACGGTCTTTTGTGATTATCCTGTAATTTGTTTATATCTTAATGAAATCATAATGAAACCTATTTCAGGCCAAGATCTTTACGACAAAAAAAAAAAAAGTATTAAAAATTAAGCATCTCTTACGAAGTTATAATAAGCTAATAAATTACAACAACAACAACAACAAGAAAAATGTTTTGTATTGCGAACCTATTCCTTTATGAAGTCGCTTTAAAAGGTCTATGCGTTAATCGATGTGACCGCATACAATAAGCATACTTTGAATTTTACATAGCATAAATGTCACTCGCTACGCTACAACGTATGTAATATCGTCCAAATGTGCACAAAATATGAAATTGTAAACAAACAAATGCAAGTTTTAAGCGTTCTATTTTTAGCATGTCTATAAACTGTCTTTCTGCACTAAATCTATGATCCTCTGCACTTTTATAATTCACTTTTTTCCCCTATCTTGAATCGTTTCCGAGATAACAACGCTAACTCCGCTGTTTACCACCAGGCGATTGAATCGTGTAGCGCATGGCCCCTTTACTATAGCTACATACCACTTTTATGACTATAGCTGCATCCGTTCAGCAGTTAAAATTGTCGGGACTGACATTTTTGGCACCCTGTATTTTCTTTTGAACGCAAAGATATTACAATGGGACCTACTTCAGACCAAGACCTTTTCAACAAAACAAAAAGTATCAAAATCGGAGTATCCGTTCAGAAGTTATGAGCTAACAAACAAACAAAAAAAAACATACGCTTTGAATTGATAACCTTCCTCCTTTTTGAAGTCGGTTAAAAAGCATCTCTTCATTGTTGATGAATCCAAAGGCATTTGCATGAACCTAAGAAAACTTGCATTTATGTCGTAAAGTCAACATTTAGTTCAAAAATGAGAGCATTGGTTGAAACATAATCGGAACATTTTAACGAAAAATAATTTGTCAAAAGATGAGTGTAGCTCTAATGGGGAGATTTTCAAGCAGCTGTTTGTAGTTCAAAAATACTTGAAATTTCTCTAACATGTCCCTTTTTTAGTGACCTTGCTTACTCACATGCAATAATAAAATACCAAATTAATATGCATTTAACCCAGTTTTGTTTCTTAAATCATAGTAAAGTTGTAGCAATGCTTTCGAACACACTGAGCCAATATTTTAAGCTATTTCACTTACATTAATATAGCGAAAAGTGTTAAATTTTCCAAAAACTATGTACATGGATTCCAATGATAGATGTGATAACTCTGAAAATTACTCAACCGCAGATTGCTAATTTACTAAACTCTTCACAACTTTCGATTTTGATTATATTACATTCGTTGGTGTAATCAAATGAAGAACTTGAAAATTAATTACCAGAGTGCTATAAATGGCGAAATTTTCTGAATAATTTTTTTCAAATGAAGTCTGTGTAAATATTTGGACAAGTGTGTAGGAGAATTTGTAAATCTCTGATAGGTACTCAGAGTCCTGGTGCATAGTTATTATAGTCAAGATCAAAGAAGAATGGATCAATTTTCTGTAGCGCTTCAGGAAACAATGTATAATGTCCTTCTATGATAGACTTCACCAAGAAAAGATTAAGATGAATTTAGATAATAACTAATTCCAAAATGCAAATTGTAGGTACCTTTTCATTTCTTCTTTTGTCTATGAACAGAAAAAGAGTGTGTGATGATGACTTTCTAAATATTTTGAATAGGTTAGCATCTTCCTCACTTTCAGTGAAACTAATATTATTTCCTCAGCATAACGATATCTATTCACGTTTGTTCCACTTTCAAGCCCTTCAGCTGTATCTGATAAAAATACACTTACCTCAGCTAATATTTAGACCAGCCACTAGATTCATGTATTTGACCAATGATTTTATCAATAGTCAATTCAATACGCCCCAACATAACAATTAACATGTCTTTTCCATATTCTTCAAGAAACGTACACTGTAGCTCCTTTGCAATTTTGCATAAAACTTTTTTATGATTTAAGAAACGAAACTAAGTTAAATACACGTAACTTATGTGGTTTATTGTTCTATATGAGTAAGCAGAGTTGCTAAAAACGGATCATCTTAAAAAATTTCAAGTGTTCTTGAGCTACAAACAGCTGCTTGCTTGAAAATCTCTCCATGACAGCTGCTTATCTGTTGACAAATTATTCTTTGTTAAAATGTTCTGATAATGTCTCAGCCAACCTTCTCATTTTTTGAACTAAATGTTGATTCTATGACATAAATACAAGTTAAGTATCATCATCACTTAACATCATTTTAGGAACTGTAATCTCCTTTGATGCAGAGGGACATGGCTTCACATCATAATAAATATAAAACTGTTTGCAAGTTTTTTAGGTACGTTTAAAAACCTTTGAATTCATGAACAATTTAAAGACACTCTTCTCCTACTTTATTGGAAGTGATTGGATGAAAAAAAGACAAAAAAAATCATGAAATGACTGTTGGGAGGGGGTAAAATTTCTATTTCATCAGTATTATTCCGAGCAGCTGTAGTAAATATATCTTTTTTTATTTTTTACATTGCTGCAAAAAATAAATAAATAAATAAATAAAATAAAAACACTTTATTCTACAAATATTTGACAAGTTGGTATCAGTAAAATCTTCACTAAGGTGTAGGTAACGTTAAGTTCATTTTAGATCTGTCAGACATTCAGCCATAAAATGATAAATAGGGGATACAAAGGTAATTCTTCAAGCATTTCACCAAATACGTTGATCATCATTCGAACTGTAGATTCTGATGTGGTATGTCACTCTCGATTGCATAATTTGCAGTGTTATGACAGTTGTTGTTGGAAGCCCATACACAGCTTTTGGAAAAGGTAACACTTTCTGCTGTATTAATGTAAGAGAAATAGCTCAATATATTGGCATTACTCAAAAGCAATGCTTTATTTTTTATGCGTTCACAGGTTGTAACACATTACCAGTATTTACTTGACATGGAAATCATGAGTATAAAAAGCGTGTTAATCGTTTCCACTGATAACAAAAAATTCATGGAAGTTTCGACACCAAATATAGAATTAACTAAGACATATGTTAGTAATATCACACAATTCGTTACGATCATGCATGGTAAGTCTAATGGTGAAACTGAAGTAAACAAAGTTCGAAAGCATTTATTTACTTAAAGAAATGCAATAGCGGACCAACTTCACCCGTAAGGGGACTTTGTACCAACGTAAATTGAGAGCTTATTTACAGTCACAGTTGTGGTCGACAAGACACATGCCAAACCTTATTTATCAAGATCTTCTGGCTTCTTTTGGTTGGCATAATGTAGAAAAAAAGTGGACCTCATTTTACGACTACTTTGTCAGAAGCATCTGCATGTTGACGTGAACTCATGATCTGTGGTTGTAAATCTCAATGCTCATCACGCTTCAACTGCATGAAAGCCGAATTATTGTGCGCTGCGCTTTGGTTTTCTAAAAGACGATGCACTTAAACGTAGTCACTGTACTATATTTAACAGTGGATGTATAATTTTACAATGTCTTATTCTCTAAAAGTTACAATAATTTCGGAATACCGTTTATATCTCTGAAATTCCTAATTAAAATAAGCATTTCACCATTTTTTGCGACCATATCGGATGTTTTGGTAGGCTCTATAAATTCAGTACTAGAAGAATCACATTTCTTAACGTGGAAAATGTAGTATTTGGCACCAAAAAAAATCTGTATATCTTTAAAACTATCGAAAATACAGCCATTATCAGAAGGGAATGATGCCTATCGGAGGCCAGTTTGTTTTTGCCGGAAATACCAAAAAAGAGCTTCCAGCCAAAGTGCTTCTAGTTGTATTGGCGTTGTACGTGTTTCAAACATTAACTCCCCTAAATTTGGTGGCGCATTTTATCACCAACTGAACAATCGTTTCCCATAGCGCCGTACTTATGAATGTATATACTTTTGAGAAAAAAAAAATTGGTAATATTTTTGGTAAATATATTTTTATTAATTTATTGTTTATTACTAAAGTCAATAAAAAAGAATTACTAGATTAATTGTTGTGAATATTTTAATTCTTATTAAGAGTCCACAACATCACTTATTGTACTTAGAGAATGCACAATTTTTTTTTCCTTATGATTCATCATTTTAAACAAATTCATTAAAATCTTATAAGATATTTTGGTTTGAAATAAAATTAAGAAATCTATCGTGAATTTTTGAGTTAAATAATCATGATATTCAGCTTAGGTAGTTATCTCTTAGTTGTAATGCTTAAGCATAATTAAAGAATCTTATAAATAAATAGAAAAATTATTAAAATAGCGCCAAGCACAATTTATTAAAATATGCTCAATAAATTTTCTAAATCCACTTCTAGTGTATATCTAAATCAACAGGTATTAATGTAAATTTCACCACCTGATTCAATGTATATGCGACAAATTTAAATAAAGAAAGAGATACCCATTTATAAAGGGCACGATTAAGACATGAAAAGCAGATATTTTCCGAGAATCGTAGCATAAAGATATAACATATCTTAGTCATTTTGTTATCTTATGCAAAACAGACAAAAAACAATATCGTGTAGAACATGATTATAATTATAATTTTATCGTACGAATGGTATTAACTATCATCAATTAAGTGTAAACAAGCATTACATTGATTAAAAAAAAAATTAAAAGCATATTCTTGTACGTCGAATATCCAACATAAAAGTATTATTTTCGATAGTAGCTATTCAGGTGATGAAAATATAATGATTAAGCATTCTTGTCGTAATTTATAAAAACAATTATTGTAATAAATCAAATAATAGTATTCGTCTTTTTATGGTTCCCACATAACATTAAGCCTTGAAGAAGTATTGCAGTAATTTATTAAAAAGTAATTCATGAAGTACATAGAAGTTTGTTTAAAATTTACATATGGCATTTAAACTCTAATTTGCTAGTTATTCTTATGATAAATGATCGTTTTCATGTCTTATTCATTTAGATAATAACTATATCCACGTATTTTCATACTGATTTCCAGAATTTATTAGAAAACCTTTTATGTTAAATAAACAAATTATGTGAAGTATTATTACACATTACTTATATATGTGTAATTTATTAACAAAATGTCATTTGTCATCACATTTTAACAATATATAAATGCATTAAGGAATGTAATATTTCATGTCTATTCAAACTATTCCAGTCATAAATCAAAGTTACCTAGAGATGATTGAGGGAAAATTGCATTCTTTTTCGATTGAAATTCTAGATAAGAAAAAACATTCAAGTGGAAGAATATTTTTAATATCTTTATTATTATAATTGGCTTTACCAATTCATTATTTAAATTATGAAAATAAGTAAAGCTTATCAACAGGAAAAAAAAAAGAAAAAAAAAATATCATCCTCCGGCTAAGTTCACCACCAATCGTCGTACAAACATGCTACTGGTACCCCGATCGATTAGTAACAAAAATTCATAATGCTATACTAAAATTCTTGTTTAGGGGATTGTCTACATATTAAAACTTGCAATGGCTTAAAAAAAAATGACATTAACTTCAAATTTCTGAAAACAAGACTGATCGATAAAGATATAGTTTATATATTTTTTATTAATTTTGTATATAGAGTTACAAAGGAAAATCTGTTAGGAGTTCATCGATAAATGTAGAAAAGTTAGATTAAGATCAGGCACGTAAAAGTAACATATCCACTTGCTTAGTCAGTCATTGGAGAAAAACTATGAAAATTTTAAATATAAAATACACTAACATAATGCTTAAAAAAAATCGTTTGCTCAAAAACTTATTTGAATTTTATTTTCATTACTATATGTGTAAGCTCTGAGATTATTACCTAAATCGCTAAAAATATTATGTCATAATGTCATTTTTCTCTATCTTTAAGAATTTTGTCGTTACAAAAGTGATATGTACGCCGTGAATGTTATTTTTGTCCCGTGATTGCTGTAATCGCATATAACAAATATTGCACTTTATCTTTCGTTAATACTGTAAGGATTTACGGCTTTTAGGTGGCCAGTCAGAATCTGTTTTCAACTAATTTTGATTCAAATACTGAGGTGAATTTTATTTAACTTTAACTTTTAATGATGATGATTACAGTTGAATATACACAGAAAAAAAAAATATAAGAAATAATTGAAAGTTCACATAGTTCAGAGACTGTTGTCTCTAGTTAAACCGCAGCAACACTATCGCTGCACACAGCACACCTCTTGATGAGGAAATATCCCTTTTTTTCCGGGATACCGAGACAGGTGTCTCCTGACAATGAATGTCGGAAAAAACTTCTTTCTGGACCGACGTCCTCTCAAAAACTCAACTCTCTTCTGTCCAACGTTTACACCTCTAGTACCGAGGGGGCGGGAGGCGAAAAAACACACCTCTTTTGGTCTGATTGGTTTTAAAAAGTTAATTTTGTTCATCCGACGTCATTTGTTCAGTTCTTGATTTGTCAGAAACACGAAAACAAAGAGTTTGTTCCAACCCTTTATTTTTTCTTTTATAACCGGAAAATTCATTAAAGCATCGAACGGCTAATCCTAAATAAATATATGAACAGGATAATTTATCCGTTATAGCCGTATAATTAAAATAACCAATTCTATCAGTTATATTGTAAATACATTTAACTTTACACTTTAAATCTGTCATGACTACTTCATAATAATCACCACACACTTCAAATCTGTCGACTCTTAATAATCAGCATCCATTTATGTGAAATAAAAGTATAATAAACTCTGAAGCTGTCAGAATTTTGTAATCGAAATACTATTTTTTTTCAAGTTTTTAATAATCCGTAATGTTAAAAAAGAAAGTCAAAGACAATTTGTAATATTAATTATAAAGGGTGGCCGTTACAATACAGTGCTTGGCAATCACAAAGGAACAAATAAATAAATAAATAAATAATCACATACAATTTTCGAAGAAATGAGACTAAGCACATATCTAATACGGGTGAAGTTATATATTTATCCTGCAAAATGGTACAGATTTCACCTCATGGGAAAGCGGTATAATTAAAGAAATAAATACAGGGCGTATATGAAAAATTTCAAATTCTCAAAAGAAATTCCTTTCAGATGCAAGGATGACAGATATTAGTAAGGAATGTGTCTTCTGAGGACACTGGTGTATATTTCGCATCTGTTATTCATGCTGTTTAATAAGCTATTGACGAAGTTTCAGACAACATTGTCTCACTCCTCTCTCAAGGCGTTTTTCAGTTCTCGTACGGTTCGGGGAGAGAAAGTTTTTTGCGAAGCACATCTACTAGAAAATTCCAGGCATGCTGTATTGGGTTTAAGCCAAGGAATAAAAAGGAATTTCATGCGTTCAATATTTTCAATTTTGTAGTGTGATATTTCAGCGGTCGAGTGTGGGCGGAAATGTTTATCTATAAACAAAACATCTGAATGTACCGCCTCCCCAAAAGATGAACATGTGTACCGAGCGATACCGCTGTGATGCACTATCTACCAATAAGTATTCGGACTCTTTTGAATTTAAACGTTTCGTCAAATATCTAGAAAAGTTCTTTAGGGATCATCTTGAAACTTTAGAAGTACAAAACACATGTTACACCTCATATATTTCAGCAAAAGGTTTGTCCTGAAACGTGAAAGGGGACGGGTAAAAAATTAAACAAAAAAATAAAAATATTTTGGATCACCCAGTAAAAAGCGATTTGGCTGTAACATGTGATTATGAAGATTTTCTCACTATCTGTGTAAATTTGTATGAGACTACCACATATATTTTTGGAGATATAACGGTTTCTTTAAAAAATTAAAAAAAAAAAAAAAAAAAAAAAAAAAATCCACTTTTTTTTTAGTTATAACATGTAGGTTATCAGACCTAGTGC
Organism: Salticus scenicus; assembly: GCA_963930645.1. Taxonomy (NCBI): domain Eukaryota; kingdom Metazoa; phylum Arthropoda; class Arachnida; order Araneae; family Salticidae; genus Salticus; species Salticus scenicus. The sequence goes on from OZ005654.1 coordinate 146,057,570, forward strand.
AAAACCATTTTCAAGAAATTTGGCATACTACATTAGACACAGCAAATCAGACTGCAAAAATGTTAAATATCTTACGATATATGAATATTTTTACTAAATATTTTTTAACTATGCATGCGCTATCTTTAGAAAATGTCATTTGTATAATTTAATAGCCAAAAGCTTTGAGCAACTTATATGAAAACCCCAAATAAATATCGTGTAAATTCAAAAAGTTATGAGAGATAGAATAAACAGAATTTCAGTTCTTCTCAAAAAAGAAAAAAAAAAAGGGAAGATGTTACAGGTTTTATCCATATTTATTTACAATCAGCGAAAACACTGTAATACCATTGGACATTGATTGAATCAAAATAAAAATGTGAGTAAAATCTGTTATAGTTTAGCTTTTATTTTGAGAGAACTGAAATTCTGTTTATTCTAAATGCCCTACGTGTTATAATCAAAAACGTGGAAATTTGTTTTGCAGTTTTTTAAGGTACCTGCCTACCGTCGGAGGAGATTTTTTTTTTAATAATTGAAAAATTGCCAATTTATGTGCATTATATCATAGAGTATAGTAAAAATGAGTGAATAACCTGAAAAAAAATATGCAAATTTTAAAATATTTTGATATTTAGGCTCAAAATATGCATAAAATTTGCGAAATAAAAGCACTTTTACAAAACATCATAAGTCGAATTTAAATAAAGATATTTTTATTCTGTAAAGTTTATTTAGATTATTGATTGATTGATTTAAGAGATTGAACTACTCTCAAAACTATAACCATGTAATTTAATATTTTAGAGAAGATAACCTTTTTACATGCTGAAAAAGTCATGAATATCAATATACATGACAGTTCATAACTTCTATCGACCAAAAAAACAAAACATAATTTAGCTAGATTTATTGTCGTTGTTCAATCCTTAAAACAACTCCTCTAGAGTATTTCGTCAAAGTTTCATAACGTTTCAATTATAACTTTTGGAGTTATGAGGTTTTTGGGATAAAGCAAAATGCTAAAAATCTCATTTTGAGAAAAAGCAGAAAACAGATTTAAAAACAAGATTTTACCTATTAAACAAAAAATAATTTTAATAAGTTCCTGATTTATTTCAAAGCTTTTTATTTTCTTCTTTTAAATTCATTTTACATTCAGTAACAAATTTTTATGCTTATATTGAGTAAAACATTTATGTAAACAAACATTTACGGGTCATTTACGGTCACTTCCGGTTTCAAAAACTGGCGAGTGACTAATATCAAAATGCCTGTAACTCAAGTTCTAAGCAAGATAGAAACAAAATTCAAACTGATTTAGAAAGCTACAATGTCAGGCTTTAATACTAACCCAAAAGTGGAAAATCGGAGTTTTGACCGAAAATTACATTTTATAGGTAGACAGGCACCTTAAAAAGACCTTTATATCTCGATGAATATATGCGTTAGCCTCATAAAAATTTGTACAGATAATGAGAAAAATCTTCATAATCACATACTACAGCTAAAACGCATTTAAAGAATTACCTTTTACAGGGTGATCCAAAACATTTTTTTTTTCTGTTTAATTTTTTACTGGTTCCCTTTTTCTCTTCAGAACACAACTTTTGTTGAAATATATGAGATGTAATATGTTCGTTACACTTCCAAAGTTTCAAAAGGATTTCTAAAGATCTTTTCTAGATATTGGTCAAAGCATCTAAATTCGAAAGTGCCCAAATACTTATTGGTAGGTAGTGTATCACCTCTCTCAAAAATGTAGAGCGATGTTCTGCCATTGAGCATCATGCCTGCTAACACCATCATATTTAGGTTATACAGTTTTATGGTACGAAACGTGTTTCTTTCTCTCTTTCTCTCTCTTTCTCTCTCTTTACTAGAATAATGTCCAGAATCAATTGCCACAGTGTTCGTTGGAGAATATCACTCTTGATCACTGTTGCTGACCTGCAACCTATATAGTGCTTAGACTAATACATTATTTCTCTATCCTAGTGTGGCTGAATGGGATGTATTGAACAAGCTTCTGTGAATAGAAACCAGATTCATTTAATCGACGAGAATTGATTATGTCAGATACACGTATACCGGTACGGTTTTAAGGTCTGCTGCAGCTAGACTAGGAGTGAAATTTCGATTCCTTCTGTAGGGCTTCATATCGTTTGTATTAAAATGTGATTATCCTTTCACAACCATTTGCATACTTTCGCATAACATTTTGACTATTAGCGACTTTTTAACCACGAAATGACACTTTTTGACACTTTCATTACCATAGCTATAGTAGTTATTTTTGGCTCTGAGACATCTAACTGCTCGTCTAGAATCGAAAACACTTAAATAATATTTTGCAGACATTTTGCACCTAATTATTGCTATATACTATACAGAATGTAACAGAAATAAATTCAACAGCTTTCATTAAACATCTAATTGCATGGATTTTCAAAAAAAAAAAAAAAAATAAATAAATAAAGAGCTTTTGTCCTTTTATGCAGATAACAGGTCCTGTTCTACTACCCCTTCTAATGTAAATTTTACTATTGGTTGTCATAAACGCTATGCGGCAAATATCAGTTGTTCCTTAACAATTGTCCAGTAGAATAGATTTTGTATGTTGAAATATTTCCAAAGACCAAATACTGGATTTTAATTCCATAGAAAAATCCTTCATTCAGTACATGTTTTTAAATAAATATAGCTGCCATTATTTTAGAAAAAAAATCTAATATTTGAATTTTGATTATTTAATTAATTGAATATTAAAAAATTGAATTATTATTTAAAATTTTTGAATTTTTTGATTCCTATCCTCTGAATCGCACATATTTTTTTGTAAGTTAAAATTTATTTCTTCTTTTTTTCCCCTCTTATATAAATTTTATAAGGTTTATAAGTCGAATTTTTTAAATAAGTCTTATAGACTTTATTATGCTAGTTTATGCAAATTTAAATAACTTGATATAACATATTTTTACAAATGATTAATAACAGCTTTCTAAATACAAGTCGAACAAGCTGACACGAAAATTTCACCTGTTAAAAGTGGGATTTTATAATTTTAATAACAGTTTTATTTATTTATTTTTAATTTTTTATGTTCTTTGACAGTTATAGATTTGAAAAGTGGAATTTTCAGTTAGTCGCCAGTGGAGAGGAAGTCCTTATAATTTAGTCACCAATATTTTTTTTACTTAATAACAGTAGGCATTACACTCTCTCAGTATGGTAGCCACTTTTTCATCAATTTTTCCTTAATCATAATGAAATTCATTTTGATTCAAGTGTTGCATTAACAGTGTCAGTACTCGGATGACTTTCATTATCCTTTGTATTTCTTACAATAATAATAATAATAATAAATTATTATAATTATTAAAACTTTATTAATTACGTGAAAAATATAAAAAGAGAAAATTTTCATATTACATTTAAGAATATTTCTTTTAAAACCTGTACTACTTACGAAACAAAGCAAAAAATTACAATCACCTCTTTGTTTAGACACATATATTGCATACAGTGATGGAAAATTTTTACAATAAAAATTTTAATTATTAGATTAAAAAAAAAAAAAAAAAAAAAAAAATATTAGTAAAGATTAAAATATTTTTACGCACCCCGCCGTAAAAAAAATTTAAATTATAACTTTATAATGCAGCCAAAAAACTAACACAGATAACAAGGAATGTTGAAAGAGATTAGGATTTATTAGAAAGATACATGCAGTGTTATTGGCAGATCTTCATTAAGCCAGGCATTGAGTTCCTGGGATTCAATAGTGGCGGCGAAATTTGATATCATTCCTTTTTTTTTTAGCTGCATAAGAAAGGTAAGAGTTTTTGCTTGGCGGGGTGACTTTTACAATAGTATTGCTTTTTATGAGATAGCACTTCTTTTCGCAGGTTATGTATGTGCTTTTATAGATATAATACGTATGCATAAGAATGGTAAGGGTTTTTGCTGGACGGGGGGGGGGGGGGGGGGTGACTTTTACAATAGTATTGTTTTTTTTTTTTTTTTTTTAATGAGATTATTATTTATTTTATTTATTTATATTTTTTTTTTAAGTAATGAAACTTCGAAAATATTAACTTCTTTAACAAATATTTTTATTTATTTTATAATTTAATTTTTTTTAAAGATAAAACTACTTAATATTTTAGAAATTTTCAAAAGCTGAGATGTAGTGTATAAGAGTTTAACCATGTGCATCGCTTCAAACAAACATTAGAAAATCAAACAGCATTTCTAATACTTTAGAGCGTGCGATATTAGCAGCTGCTGTAGTTGTCAAGGTGACGAGGTGCGTCTAAAATTGATAAAAATATCAATGTAAAAAATAATTCCCTTATACTGCCTAAATTTGATATAATGGGATTCGACATATTTGACATCATCGACTTCAGTACCAGTTAACAAATATCTTAATTAAATATATCTGAACAAAATTAATATACTATTATAAAAAAAAAAAAAAAAAATCATAAAATCGTTTGTTCTAAGTGAATGACTGACTGACTGAGAAATTCAAAATCTCCCACCTCAAACCCTTGGCATTTGGTGAAAACATTCCTTCTGTGATATAGACACTAGAGATGAGACGGGCTCAGCCCGAGCCCGATCGGGCTCAAATCTTACGCAAGTCTTCGGGCTCCGGGCGGGCTCGGATTCAAGCTAAAAGTTACGTTTATTTTATTATTCACTAACTGGAAAATGTAAAAAAAAAAAAAAAAAAAAAAAAAAAGAAATTTTATTCATTTTGAGAGCACCTTTAGTAATGTCATAATAGTCATGATATTTTATAAATCACCAAATAATCTTGCAAACCTTAGTAGCTTTGACTTTCCTTTTTCTAAATAGAACTCTTTTTTCAACGGGATGCATATTATGTCATAGTGTTATACAGTAATCCTTCCTCCTTCGTTGTATCGGGCCTCATTATATCACTCATTCGGATAATTCCCCCCCCCCCCGATAGGCGCGTTATAAACAATGGGCTGCACTATAAATATCTATTATATAAATATATACATGTATACAGAGACACAGACATTATAAATTGTTATAGTAACATTTATAGTTATTTAAATTGAGGATTGATAATAAGAAAATTAATTTGAAAATGAAAACTGTATTTAATTTTACTATTGTGTATGCGTTGCATAGCGTACCACTTTCAATATCGGGCTCGGGCGGGCTCGGGCTCTGATCACACAAAATTTTTCGGGCTCGGGCGGGCTCAGTTCAAAAATGTTTCGGGCCCGGGCGGGCTCAGAATGCCAAAATAGAGCCCGAACTCACCTCTAATAGACACCCACTAAAAAGCAAGAGGTTTTACAAAATTCGCCGCCAAGGGGGTTTTTAATCATGCCACAGATCATGATTAAAAACCTTCATCTATCAACGGGGGGAAAAAAAAAACTAAGATTTTTTCGCTAAAATACAGCTAGCACAAATACACACACACACACACACACACACACACACAATAAATAAATAAATAAATAAATAAATAAATAAAGCAAAGAGCTTGTTGGGAACACTTTCGGGTGGACCACTCCTATTTTTGATTGGTCTAGATTTAACTACTTTGGTGATGATAAAGTTGGACATTTTTTTAAGTAAAAAGTGACGATGTTTTTTAAAAGATACTGTATAGATGTTATACAAAAGAGCTCTAAAAATTGTTTATTTTCTGTGTGGACACTATATATATCAAGTTATTAAAGATATTACGTTGCAAAGTTTTCTTTTATTGATTAAAATATGAAAATAAATATCAGTTATGATTTAATAGTTGTCAAAAAATAATAATAATAATAATAATAATAATAAAGCAAAGAGTCTGTCGGTAGAAAACATCCGGGTGGATCACTCCTACTTTTGATTAGTCTAGATTTAACGATTTAACAACTTTGGTAAAATCGGCCATTTTTTACAGTACAAACTGATGAATTTTTTAAAAAGATACTGTATAGATGTTATATACTTTTTTAAAAGAGCTCTAAAAACTGTTCATTTTTTATAAGGGCACTATATACATCAAGTTATTAGATTTAAAGATAATACGTTGCAAAGTTTTCTTTAAATTAATTAGAATATGAAAATAATAATCTCCTAATATAATTTAATTGTTGAAGAAATAAATGAATAAATAAATGAATGAAAATAAATCAATAAATAAAAAGCAAAGAAATTTCGATCCTTTGCGCAATATTTGGCATGAAATTTTTAGTACAAAGGTTTAAAGTCATATGAAGGTTGTCAACGAATGCACCTCATTTAATGAATATTCAGCTCGTAGGTAGAGCCTGTAATGATATTGATAAAAGACGTTGTCGACATTTTAACATATAGAAAGTACTTCTTAAAAAAAATAAGGAGCTTCTAGTCGACTAATACACTTTATTTAATTAATATTCAGTAAAACGTTGAATAAATATCTTTTTTGTGCTTCAAAAATCCATAATAAATTAATATTCTTGAAACAATCCAATGAAATGGTCATTTTGACTACAAAAATCAAACAAACGTTGTTAAATACAATACAGAGCATAAATTCCTTTAAATCAGGAACAATCGAATATTTCGAAGTCTGAATGGAATTTGAATTCCTTGAAAGTATTGTCAGTGGCTTATGGAATTTTCAAGGTTTTCTGCGGGATAAACCAATGCATCATTACAAAATTTCTAGAACTAGACTTTTACTGAAGTTAGAGCTTCCAAATTTTGTGAATCCCGTACTACCATTTTTCACCACACTTGAATGCTTTATTTGAGGTTAAGTTAATGCCCACCTTCATGAAAATGAAAATAAATTCATCTGTTTCCAATTTTACTACATGTAGAAAGTAGCACATAAAGATATAGACAAGTTTTACTCTACAATCATCAACAATCATTCTTTTTTTTTTTTTTTTTTTTTTTTTTTTTTTTTAATTGTTCTTGTGTAAAACTTTTGAAGAATTTAGTTCTGTGGTACAAACCAATGAATTTTTCCATAATACTCCAGAATTCTGTTCTTATTGAAGTTAGAGCTTCCAAACTTTGACAAACGAAAACTACAAATTTTTGACAGATTTGGTCGCCAAATCGCCAAATTCGGCACCGAATTGCCAAATTCGATGTCAAGACCAAAAATATACTCTGGCTACTAACTTGGCAGCTTGGCGTGATTAGTGGTAAAATTTTGCGGCAAATATTGCTTCAGGACAGCTGAGAACGCTTTCTCAATTTTAACGGAATTGTTTAATTTAATTGTTTGACGAAATTTATCGTTTCTCGCCACTAATTTTACCCAAAGAGAGCTAAACTGAGCCATCTATACTCGAATAATTTTCATTGAACTCTAAGCTGTACATTTGCCTTGCACAAAAATGTCCGTATTTTCATAACAGTATGCATATTCCTATGGTTGTATAAGGAAGCCATGTGGTGTCTACATCAGATTTTTTACGTGTAATTTCATAAATTCTATAATAGACATTTTCTTATTAGACAATGTTCAAGGTGGGCTACAGCAAATGGTGACGATGTTTTTGTCTTCCTGCCCGAAAGAAATAGGACATTGATTTGTAAAAACAGTTTACAGACAACATTTCTAATTAAAAACATGCGTAAAATATGATCAACGAGCCTGAAAAATAAGCTTGGGACGAAATGATGATAAGTTTTATTTTATTTTATTTTATTTCATTTATTTATTTATTTCAGTTTTTTTAACCAACGAATACCCCGCTCTGTGAAAATGAAAATTTATTTTTCAGGAGTCGCTTCAGTTTTTTTTTTTTTTTTTTTTTTTTTTTTTCATTACTTTTTTCCAAGGAGCAGGGGTAGAAAATTGGAGCAGAATTCACACAACAATAAATGAAATAAAATTTTCATCTTATTAAAAAATACATAGGTAGAGAAATATTTAAAACGAATACTGGTATGAGTTCTGCGCCAATTTTCAGCCCTGCATTTTGTAAAAGAGAAATAATTTCTCGAAATGGTTTAACCACATTCTTGTGAGTTCCGAATGTATGCGTTTTACCAGTGGCTGGGAAAGTCTGCACTCTAAGTTAGTAGACAGGAAGTGCCGGGTTCGATCCCGGGAACATTCAGCAACCTTTCGTCCGGAGTTTTCCATGTTTTTCTCTGAAACTCATGTGAATGCAGGTTAAGACCCCAAAGAAAGTCATCTCATCAAAGTGTAGGCAATAACAATTAGTATTAATCCCTGAGCACAACAACCACCTAATACGATTAATACTTTTTACGTTATTTTGTTATTATTATTATTATTTATTTATTTATTTATTTATTTATTTATTTTTGTCGCTAATTTATAAAATGTGTCATTTTTTCTTATTAAAAATCTTTATAATTTTTTTTTCTTTCTTTTTCATTTTAAGGGGAATTAATAAAATGTATGCTATGTTTTTGTGGCTGGTTGCCAAAATATCATGAAAAACGGCAGTTTTTCGAGTGACGCAAGCGGAAGCCCAAACTGACGCTGCGAACTCATATATACGGCTAGTTTGACTTCAAAGAGATTTGTAAAAGCCGACACTTAATATCTCAGCAAACATGCCATATTTTGTTCTGATCTTTTCAAAATAGTCTTTTATCTTCGGTCTTAATCTATCCTGAAATTTTTACATTTCTACATACAGTATGTTTTGAGATCTGAATCTCAATTTAAAGCCAAAATGGGAAAACGGTTGGTGTAATGAACTCAAATTCTGAAAAATATCTCTAAAACGGCTCGAAGGATTTTCATATAATTAATATATGTTGTTAATAGGATCTTTCTGAATCTAGTAACGTCTTCGTTTTTTTATGGAAAACTCTTGTTTTTTATAAAAGTTATTTTAAAAATAGAACTATATTACTCCGCCAATTGCATGCTTTTCTTCGGCTAAAAAGGACGTGATGCGGTTATTACTTCTTGCTTTCAAGGCTTCAGTTGCTCACGTTGGTTGGCTGACCAACGTGAATGCAGTCAATAAATTTTTGCTATCAGGAAAATATTTTTAATTTTAAAATTTCCCATTTCATCAAAAAAGTATTTAGATAATATTTAAAATAAAAAGAAGTAATTTTTAACTATATATATTCTATTTCATCGTTATTCACAATAAATTAAAAAAGTTTCAAAGCGAAAAATTTTAAATCACGCATGCACACAAATTTATACCATGGTCCATGGACTTTGAAGCGCATGCGTACATCATCTAGATCCGGCGTTCTCTAGATGCTAGTTATTTACCTTTGCACTGTATCCGTGCGCTTGTGGTTGTGGCAGATGAATGAAATAAAAATGTTTGTTTATGTTATTTTTTATTTAAAAAACAGCACTTTTCGGAGAAAAACTTTCATTTTGACTGTCGCATACCTTATTTTTTGAAATACATCCTGTATTTGAAATGATGTGGTCTCCCTCTGGCCCCCAACATTTGAATATTTTGATGCTATCAAATGTCAAGGTTTTTAAATCTTTTATAAAATGAAAAGAGTTGATCAACATCTAAAATAGGGATTCAATGAGGTCGTATTGCAGGGTTTAAGCTGAGTAAAAAAAAATTTTAACAAAAAAGCTAAAATCAACTTAAAAGTTTTTAATCAGATCTTTAAAAAGTTATACACAGAAGGTAAATTTTTTTTAATTTGAAATGAAAAACAAAAAAGTAAGGCTGTAACCAGATCAATTTGAATATTGTACAAGCATATATTTTAACTCATTTATTGGCAGACATGAAAAACATTAAACTTTTTAGATTATTACTTTATATTGTAAACTTTTTTAAAGCAATATGAACGTCTTAGATACGACTTATATTCTTTTTCTGGAGATATAATTATCACTATAGCATGTAAAACTACATTAAGCTTATACTGTATCTGAAAATAAAAACATAACTTACCAAAATAAAAGAAAAGGTAAGTAATATAAGTGAAGTTTGTTTACTACTATTCAAAGCATTTTGGTTTACAATTTATAATTTTTCTTTCATTCATATTAGACCACTTTACAAATACCTCATGTTTATTTACAAGTTGATTTCCTGTATGCGATTCTTATGGGTAGTTCAGTGTTTGATTTTCCTTATATGCATGAACCAATGCATTTTTCTTGATCAAAGTTGCGATTTTTTTTCCATGAAAGATTCGTTATAATATTTTCGCTGACGATTTTTTTTTTTTTTTTTTTTTTTTTTCAGTTTGTGTTTAGTAAGATGCTTTAGCAAAAAAGCGAAAACATGTTATTTCATTTGCGAATTTTGGATAAGTCTTAGCATTTTGCGAAAAATGCTACCGTAGCAGAAACACTGTCGTATTGAATGCTCTGTTGAGCACATAATGATGATCATTTGATAATAACATAATCAACTGTGGCCTTCATTGTTATAACTATTGTTTCACATGTTATAACTATAACTATAACACGTGTTATAAACATTGTTATAACTATAGCCTTAACAACAAAAGAAATTCTGTTGTTGCTCCTTAATTGATAAAATCTTATCTATGTAAATTTGAATTTTTCAAGAAATTTATAGCATCTGTAACAGGAAGGGAAAGAATTAGAACAGCACGTCTAACATTCGTTTTCTTGAAATTTGTAGGCTCAATATGCTTATGAGTTAAATTTCAAATTGGTTTCATATTTTCATTTTTTTGAAGATTATACAGCATTTTTACCTATTTTACACTGCTCAGTTCTTTACCATCAGACATATCATTTTTTAGAAATAGAGATCTAATATTTTTTATTATATGATTTGCGTCAAAGTTTAGAAATAATTTTCTTGCGTCATTAAATGGGTGTAGAATACTATGCGCCAGTTTTTCTTTGTCTAGTTTCCTATACATTGCAGCATTTGTTTTGTGCAAACCCTTATTATAGCATGGGCAAAACGGGACTTTGCCCAGGAGCCCCGGACAGTAAGGGCCCCCCAGAAGCCATAATGTTGCTAAATACAAATATAGCTTAGGGCCTCAATTTGTCATGATTGGGGCCTGGTTTTATGGTTATCTGTTACAATTTGCACCATAATAAAACTACATTCTTCGACATCTTTTAAAACATCAAGTAACAGAGTATAGAGCTGTTCAACTGTTAACTGTTTTACAAAAAAGTATGCACATGGAATATGATAATTCGGTGATAATCCATGTAACATGAAACGTAAACGATTTGCCAATAATTTATCTACAGCAATATCCTTTTCACTTTCTGAAATGCTTTTTTTTCCCTGAAAAATGAGTCTACTTTATCATATATATTGTTGTCGTATTGACTTTTCATCAATAATAATAATAATAAAAGTATATTTTTCATATTCATTAAGTTTTGAACAATCTTCCTCAAGTCTGCTTTTTATTAAACGTGTAACTCTAATTTTACCTGTAACAGGACCAATATATCTAGACAGTGTCGATTTTGATGGTAAGGAACATAATCCATTTTCTCTTACTAAATTGTAGCCTTTAGGCGATACAGTATTCCACACTACACAGTTGCAAATAATTTTTTCACTCCATGTTACATAATAAATTTATTTTAGTGTCATATATTCTTTATCCTGATATTTCAATTTTTATTTTCCTCTTTTTACTTTTAAAAAATTCTAGCTGATAGCCGAAGTTCTTGAAAAAGAAGTTTGCTTCAAAGAATGTATTAGTGATATCCTTTTGGGGACAACTTCTATATCTAGCAGAAAAATCTAATGAAATGTAGTATTAAAAATAATTTGGTCCAATTTATTATTAATATAATATATTTATTTTGAGTTGTTAATGTACATTTAAAGTGATACGATTAATATAAATAATGTAAGACATTCTTTAATATTCTCCTTAATGAGAAAATTCTACAAAAGATTATTACCAAGAATTTTGCATTTCTAATTTCATTCAATCTGAATAGATATCTATATAATCCTATTATAATATTCATTTGCGAATATTTTATGTTATTTTCTGAAAGAAAGAGATTAATTATTATATGTATTAATTGAAGAATGATGTTTAGTGTATGTTTATGAGCTATAACAACAGTGGCTCTAAATATTAATTCATATTTTGCCACCAAATTAAAATAAAACTCTGCACGTTCAATATTATTTAAAATGTTTTATTTTCTAACAATCCGTTGTTACCATAGGATTTTTTATTTTTTATTATTTTTATTTATTTATTTATTTATTTATTTATTTTTTTTTTTTTGTAAATAAAAATACTTTGCGCTAATTTCTTACTACCCAATGCCAATTTTAAACTGATTTTTTATTAAAAAACAATCTATATAATTGTATTACAATACTAGAATACTACAAATTTGCACCTACTACGTGTTTGTACCATACAATACAAAAGCCAGCTAAGCGTATTTATTAAATAAAATACAATAACCTCTATTAAAAAAATAAATAAATACGCTTAGCTGGCTTTTGTATTGTATGGTACAAACACGTAGTAGGTGTAAATTTGAAGAGGGTATGTAGCGCCATCTCTATTACTTCTACTGATGAAAGTGTTCCCCTGAAATCTATTGAATTGAATAGGCCGTTAAGCAAGCGAGAGAGAGAGTGCATTCAGCCTGGCCGTGTTTTTTCAAAGCCTCGGTTGAACGCGGATATTAACCAAAATTTCTAAAATTTCCTTAACCCTGTGTATGTATTTGTATAACCCCACAGAATTTTTGCAGGAAGTGTTTGGTCAAATACTTATGTATGCAGACAGTTTTCAATTTTACCTGGCTATATGAACAACAAAATAGTTTCATATTTCAGTGATGAGCTGCAAAATTAGCATGTAATTTGGTAAATAACCTTTAAAGAATGCCAGAAAATTATTTTGTTTTGCGGACAAATAATTTGTATTATGGAAAATATTTTTGAAATATTTGTAATTAGCTGTGAAATAATTTTATATTTCAATATAAGGGCACAAAATGACATATTTCAATGTAAATAACCTTGAAAAAATGGTTGAGTTTTCATCGATTTGCAGCAAAATAAGCCTATTTCCAAAATTTTCCTTAATCAGACATATTTGGACTGTTAGTGGCAAAATGCTTGTACATTTCAGTAACAGGTTACAAAATTATTGCATATTTTGGTAAACCTCTTTGAATAAAGCAAATTTTTTTTATTGGCAAAGAAATAATCGTGAATTTTTGCAATTATTTGTGTTATTAAACTTAAAATTTGTCAGTCTGTGGTGAATGGTTCTGCATTTCAATAATAAGCCACAAAATTATCATGGATTTAAGAAATAGATTAGGGGGGGGGGAATACATATATATAATATATATTGATTAGAGCGATAAAATAAACTCTTATTTCTGTAATTAATTATCATGAAGCATAAAGTTTGTCAATAAGTGGCAATATGATGCCATATTTTAATATGCCACAAAATTATCGCTCATTTCAAAAAATAATTTTGATAAAAGAGCAAATTTTATAGATTGGTAAACAAAATAATTGTGTATGTTGACGATCAGAAGGAAAAAAAAAATAAAATTTAAGAATAGTTTTAAAAAGAAAAATATCATGTAAATTTTATTGATTAGCAGCAAAATAATAGCATATTAAGCAATTAATTTTGATTGAACTATTAAACTGGTAACTTTACTGCTTCATAATAAGTTTTCCTCAAAATTTAAAGCAACTAATTCTGCTTGCGGTCTACCAGTTAAATTTTATTTTATTATAGAGTGATTTGAAAATCTTTATATTTAACTAACCCACATTTGTAGTTACGTTATTTTACAATTGTTCTGTTCTTATCTTTAAAATGTATTTCAAAGTTGCTTTGTACATTTTGGTTAATTGTTCAGAAAGTATTTTTAATTTTCAGAAATTTACTTAAATTTTTGCACAAATTGTTTGTAAAATTCACAAATAGAGTGCCATTTTCAAAAATCAAGATATACCTCTCTGGTTAAAATAGAAAGAAATTTAATTTTAGATTGCATATCCTGTATATTTTATTTTTTTAATTTTAATGCATGCTAAATTATTTTTAAAGTTGTATTTGTATTCTGAAATTATATTTATTTAGTTGAAATTCTTCTATTATTCAAACAAATTTGTTGAGTAAAAGCTTCAATTTTGGAAATGGAGATTATGAAAATACATTTCTGTTATATATACATTGCTTTCTCTTGCCGATTTTTAGTGTTAGCCAATACGAAAAGCCAGAAAGGGAATCAAGAGTCGGCAAATCTCAATATTTTTAATGTAGTCTAATTTTATAATCTTAATGTAAATATGAATAACTAATTTAAAAAAAAAAAGCTATAAAACATTTACTCAAAACCAATTGCTGTAGAGTTGTGCAGGGTTCACATTAGAGGGTGGGATTTTGAGAATCTATCATTATATAGAAAAATCCCACTCAAAAATATATCATAAGGGGGCCCCAGTTTTTTTCACATTGTTCATTGAGTATTTCATCAATTTTTTAGTTCAGTTGGGTATTGCATTAATTGCTTTGAAGCCTGTAGATATCTTTTTTTAACTTCTTTTGAATTTCTTGATAAAAGTTTAAAAAAAAGGGGGGGGGGGAATATTATGTAATTATTTCGAAATACTTCTTAATTGTAAATGTTTGTTAAGAGGGTTTATGAATTGATTATTTTATCAAGAAACAACTACGAAGTGTGAAGGCTAAAAATTGCAATAATTATATATTAAATTTAGTTTATTCCAGTTACTGCACTTCTGTCAAGCACTCTTTCAGTACTCAAAATCAAATTGAAAATAAATTTTGAAACAGATTAAGTATTAACTTGAACAATTCCTTCTATATTTTTCGAAGAAAATTTAGATTATGAATATTGAAGAAGTATATGTCCTTAGCCTCAAAAAGGAAATGAAAATAAATTAATTTCTAATTTTAACACTTACTTGATTTTTTTTTTTTTTTTTTTTTTTTTTTTTAATTAGCATTTGTAACTTTATAAAAAGAAATTTACAAAATGTAAATTACATAATTCTCACTTAAATTTAAAAGTTCTGCTTAATTTTTTTTTATTTATTTATTAGTTTGAGAATCTCACTCCTCAATATTTTTTTCTAGTGCGAACCCCGTTATGGGTTTTTAAGACCATACTTGAATTTGAGAAATTTTATTAATGATTCAAATGTTTACAGTTTTACTCATCAGAATAATTTTAATTCTGCAAACTTTTTATCCATTGTAAAAGAAGATATTTATTGGTTTAAAAAAAAAAAAAAAAAAAAAAAAAAAAACATTGAATTGAAGAAAGAATATAAACTTTTTCAAACACAAACAATAAAATACACTAAATTTAACTTAAAAATACAAAGCATGAAAATACTGATGGTTAAATTTTAAGGTATTTTTATTTTTATATTTTAATGCATAAAATATGCCTGCAGAGGAGTTTCTCTGCTGTTATGCATGAATAATAGTTGAGTAATCAATATAAATAAGGTGTCTGTGTGCATTCGATAGCTCTCGGAGACTCTCCACATAGTATTAACAGCAGGCGAATCCCCTTTAATTATAGTGGAAAAATTGTTATGAGAATGACTCAATGATTTATTTATTTATTTATTTTTTATTTTTTTCATAATTAAAAACTCCAGAGGTCGAATGGGTTTTATGTTGCACTAGTGCTATGCTATCAGCAATTGGCGACAGTTTGGGACTCGCCCCTAAGGGTGGTCCGAAGACTTGCCACCACAATTTTGATCCTCCATAAAGTGAACGCTCCCCCTTTTTGAGCTAAAAAATGCAGAATAATTAAATTTGTTTTCTTAAAATTTATTTCTTTAATTTTTAATACTTCATTAAGCTATCAAACAGGGGAAAAATGAACAAAGTGCTTTTTTTGCACTTCATAAATACAAAATGAAACATTAAAAATTAAATCAAAAACTTATTTTGAAAAACAAGAACAAATTTGAAGTTTATGAATTTTCTGAATGTAAATGCAGAATTGAAAAAAAAAAAAAAAAAAAAAAAAAAAAAAAAAATCATTAGATAATGAGTAATTCTCATAACAAATTTCTCCAATAACATGGGATTTGGCTGCCGTTGGCAGAGAAAACTCGATTGGCAAAGCATTTCTCAGACCATGTAAGGTTGTGTGCATTTCATCAAAATTTTGTTGATTTTTAATTTTTTTAGGCATAACTTTTGAACACAAAATAATAACAGTGGTAGTATTGGATAATGGATGTAATCCTCTATTCAAAGAAATGAATCTGGAAGTTTTGAGAAGTGTTGAATTCTATTTTATTAAAAATTTAAATGTGTCATCCAATATAAGTTTTTTCAAGTATTACTCAATTTTAGATATTTTAAACAAATGAAGAAATACCGAATTCTTCCAAATGGTTCTCCAGACTTTCAGTCACAAATTATGATGGCATTCATTCGATCTATTAGACTTCACCAAATTTTATTCAAACTCGAACTCTATTTATTTACGTAATTAATTGTATTTCCTTTTGCTTGTATAAAAAGCATATATCTATACCCCCGTAGCAGAAACACGGCGACATAGTTGCGGACACAGAAAAACTGCTTGCAGACAGTTTTTGTCTGCGCACAATAAAAAAAAATTAGTTCGCAACTTTCGGACACTTTGTCTGTAGTAATAAAAAAAAATTGCTCACAACTTTCGGACAGTCTTTGTCTGCAGTCATAAAAAATTGTCTGCAATTTACGGGCATTTTTCGCCTGCGGCCATGCACTACCAATGTATGACGTCTTAGACGCTCTCTGGTAGTGTAAACCATTTTCACCCATGATTAGATGCAAATTTTGCAGACAGATTACGAAATTTTAAAAACTTGTTGCAGACAGCTACAAAACTTTCTGCCACTGGGCTCAGTCGGCAGCAAAAGTATCCAAGCACTAGCAGAATTATTGGCTAGTGCTTGGATACTTTTGTTGCCGATTGTATATTCTCTTTAGAAATTAGTTTTTAAAAGTTTTTTAAAAATAAAGTTGAAATTTTATATGAGGTTTTCCTCTAAGATTCTCAATAATGCCAATTTTGTGGGCTTATTAAAGGTTTTTATTATTATCATTATATGTATAAACTGAGTGTTAGATAAAGATTATGACCATGAACTTTCAGAGTCTTTCTCAGAACTAGAGTTCATGAGGTTACCTAAATAAAAATTACTACCTGAGTTAGAAAAAGATTGCTGTATCATTATTTATCAAATGAATATTTTAAAAAACAGATACAAGCTCAGTGGGATAGCAGTGCATTAATTTTTCAATATATTCCTCTTTATATATATGTTGATGTTGCAAATGCTTTATAACTGTAATCATGGAAAGTTGTTGTTGAAGGAACATTCAAAATTCTGATTAACAACTATAGATTTCTTGTATTATATTAATTTTCTCCTTCTCGAACAATTTGCTCAAAACATATTTGACATTACTATAAATAACTATTAACCGTATTGTGACTAATGAAAGATATGCTTAAATATGTTGTGTAAATAATTTACTAAAAAAAATTGCATTTTTGGCATTGAAAAATTTCCAGCCCTCATCACTAACTTCTTGTTATATACCAGATTTGGGTGTCCGTCAGGGTTGGCAAAAAAACCTGTTTATTTATTTATTTATTTTTTGTTTAAACCAGATTTTTATTAGTATATGTTTCCCAGTCACATTATACATATTTGTAAATAAAATTGTCACTTTAAAAAGTAATTAATATTCCAATATCAATTATTACTTCATCTAAAAATGATTTAAATTATTGATAATAAATAGGGATGAGATTTTTCAGCTTTTTTTGTAAGTTGATTTTCTTTCTGTAACAATGTATACAAGAAACAAAGTTTGTACTTTCAGACATGAAATTCTCTTATGTCTCATCTAATTAAAAACGTTTTCACATAGCCATGTTAATAAAACATTTATTTATTTTTATGTTTAAAAATAAAACAATCAAATAATTTATTTCTGTAGCACAGGCTTTTGCTGCCCGAATTCTTATATTTTGCTTTAATGTTTACCTTTTTCATAAAGTTTTATTTATATTTATTTATTTATTTTTACACTTTTGTTGATCTCATCCTTGAGGTAAAGAACTGTTATATAAAAGTGCATTTTATTATAGCTTAATTCTTTTATATTCAGAACTTCTATAAATATTCCATAATTGTAGTATTCAGTTTTCATTAAAATGATGTAAATGCTAATAACAGGATAACTGTGAGTTGACAATTTTTTTTTTTTTTTTTTTTTTTTTTTTAATAGTGAATGTTAAACCTAACATGCCTATCCTACAATTTAATGATAACAAGTTAACTTAATGACAATAAAATTCTTAATTTAATGAATTAGGGAAAAAAAAAAAAAAAAAAAAAACTCCAATACAATAAAAGAATCATAGGAAGAGATTTAAGAAAAAATTCTACTTTTGGATTATGTAATGGAATATTGCAATCCATATGAAAATTGCATATTGAGTAGAATTTGCATTTAATATAAATAAAATTAGAAGTTTTATAGCTTTTATTGAAACTAAATTTTCTATTTTAAGAAAACACTCTTCATCGGATTTAGAATCTTTTGCGATTAGAATTATTTCAACATTTTTCAATACTTGGATATTAAAATTTTTAATGTCATTTCCTTAATTCTAGTGCTGTTACATTTTAATAAAATAATTCATATATAATTTTTACTTTATATCTTGTACAAAATAAATGTGCTTTCCATTATTTTACTTTTCACTACATTTAGCCTTAGATCATTTCATTTATGATTTTATAAGATAATTAATATAAAATTTGCTAAATTTATTAAATAAATTTATTATATTATCATATTATATAAATTTATTAAATTTAATATAATCTATAATTTCTAGATATCCCCCCCCCCCTATATATAATAAATTTAATAAAACCAGCCAATCGCACAATATAAAACATAAAACTAAAACCTTCTCTGAAGAAAAATTACAATTGAAATAAACTGAATTAAAAGTAAAAGTCATTTACATAAAAATAATTTATAAATTTCAATTAAAAAAGGAGTAATAGAATAAAAATTTTGGATTTTTTGGAACGGAAAAAAAATCAAGAAATACCAGTTGGTTTAAACCATGGGTTCTCAACGGGGGGCGGTACCACCCCCAGGGAGTGCTGGAGGCTGCTGAGGGGGCGGTGAACTTGCTTTGTGCAGTAGGGGGGTGATATAAGCACGTTTGAGTATTCAAACTAAATATTTAAAATTTCGCATGTGTTAGATTTTTCAATTCTTGAGGAGGCGTCAGCTCTAAAACGCTTGAGAATCACTGGTTTAAACTGTGCCAACCCTGGCGTCAATCCAGGATCATAGACAAATTTTACTTTGCTGCAGATAGATATATAAATTCCTACTAAGACTTTAATTATAAAACTTTGATTACTACAAATGTTCACATAAATTATGCCATTGAAACATAATTTATGTGAAAATATTAATTAAAAGAGTTTCTTAAGATAAGTGCATTACTTTATAGTAGAATTTATTTTTGAAAATAAAAATTAAACTTCAAAAAAAAAAAAAAAAAAAGTGTTAAAAATGAGAAAATATACCATAATCCATGACTTGAGTACTAATTACTTGTCTTATATCTTGAGTATTGTATTACTTATCTTGAATACTATATAAGCACATTTTGAGTTTGTGTATCTAATCATAAATATTATACGATTTACGTCTACACCGGGTGTTATTTAATTACATTAATATATATATATATATATACTAGCAGACCCGGCCACGCGTTGCTGTGACTAAGTTATACGTTGAATTATACGGCTGTAAACTATTTAGTACAGTCAAATTATTATTTACGAACAAAGACGAAAACGTTGCAGCCGATGTAAAAACCCACAGGGTTGAGATTTGAAACTTAGGTCAAAATTTGAAAGCGATTGATAAAAATTTTCGTAGTGTTGATATTAAGCACAAATTAATTTTATTGTAGGGTCCTATAAATTTTAATGGAGAAGTGATATATATTATTTCCAATGCTACTTTGGATAAAATTGCTAAAATGACTAATATATAAATTAAATTCTATTAAAATTCTATTAAAATAAAAGTATAAAAGAAACAGACGATTTTAAAATCAATTTTTATGGAGGAGTGAAATATAATATATGCTATAATGGATAATTTTACTATAAAATGACCTCATCATTTTAAATATTTTAAAGAGGGCAACAGCTGTAGTTATAAAAAGGAAAACAATAAGGCTAAACCAGAAAAATAAGTAAATTTGATAAATATTTTAAAACTTTAAAATTGGAAATCTTATGAAATATTGGACATTTAAAGTAAATACATGTATCATTTTAAATAGAAAAAGATTTTGGAAAAGTTTAGTGTATTTTAACGAAGTGATGAGAAGTTTTTGAGTATGTTAAAATTTTAATAGTAAATTCAAGTTAATAAAGATGGGAAACATTGAGGATTAAGATAAGAATAATTATAAGATAAAAAAAAAAAAAAAAAAAAAAAAACTTTTTATATACCATGCTTTTCAATTTTAATATACTAATAATATACTAATTAAAAAGAAAATGATAAATATTCTATCATAGTTTGAAGTCAAATTTGTTTTCAAATGTCTAAATAAAATATCTGATGTAAGATACTAATATTTTGCAGCGGAATAGATTTCATTTCTGTCATCCTTGGCGAAAACAAAAGAATATCGCCAAATTATCTGGCGAAAATATTTAATTCCTTTCAAAAATCATGGTTATTTTAACAACTTATATTAAAAGAGTAATGAATAATATGAAACAGTATTTCGTACAATACATATTACATGTCATACATACGTACAATGAATAATACATATTACATTTCGTACAATGCATACATCTGGCATGTATATTTTCGTGTTACGCTTTTGATCGCCAAATAATAATAATAATAATAAAAAAAGCCAAGGGCGACAGAGTTTTGAAATTTAAAATTAAAATTTTGTCAATTTGACAGCAAAATAATTCAATCTAACACCCGCGATAACTAATACATATCTATACCCAAATATAAGGATTAAAATCGGGAAATAAATTTCCTCGATTTTTAATAATTTCTTACAAAAAATCCAGTGGGCAATTAACATAGGAAATCTTTTTCTTGGCTGCACAGACGGTCAGTGAGTCACACTTCGCTTGCGTATAGAACTCATAGATATAGTATAGCATATATAGAATAGAGTGATCATTGGGGAGAAAAAAGTTATTCCTTTTCATTTGGGAAAAGACGACGTTTTTACCAAAATATGGCCGTCTTTCCCCGAGTGAATACACACGGGAATACATACTAATATTTTAGCAAATAAAATTTATGAATAATTTATTTGCTAAAGGGGAATGGAAGACTCCAGATACAGTTTCAAATTCATATTTCTTTCTTTCTTTTCTTTTCTTTTTTTTTTTCAATACCACTTAATGGCTGTTTCTAAAGCTTTTATTTATTTTTTTTTTCGGCATCAAAAATCTTTGTACGATAACATGGGGATGAGAGATCTATATATATTACTATATCTATGATAGAACTACATTAGCACTTTATCAATGTGTATAAAATCTTTAAATTGATTATGACGTCAATTTTCGTGAGATGCATAATTTAACTTTTTATAATTTTTTAACGTTCACGTTTGATTAAATGTATTTATTTTTATGTCGAAAGAAAATGGACTCGTATTTTTTTTTTTTTTTTTTTTTTTTTTTTTTTTGTGGCAACAATTAAATTAATGGAACTCACAGATATTTTGGAGCAACTTTAATAAAGGTCTATAATTAACAAATAATTGCAATAAAACAATATTGTGACAATAAATTGAGATTAAAAACTATCCTATCTCTCAAGTTGGACCAAACTGCACACAGTGTGCGAAATTTCATTAAAATCGGTTCCTTAGTTTAGGAGTTTACCCCGGACAAACATCGTGACACGCAATTTATATATATATACAGATGAAGCACAAATAAGTAAAAAACAGGATTAATTTCACTGTATTATCTTCATTATAATATGAATTCAATTTACACTTCAGTCTAAGTAACACGTGGCCGGCTATGCTAACACCAAAAATTTAAAAAGTGGAAATAATTGAATTATACGAAATTTATTAATAGGTTAAAAAGTTGAAGATTCTTTGTGTAGATGGCAGCACCAAATATATTTCAGCTTTCATTTTCATATGAAACAGAGTAATTGCTCCACGCTCTACTTTCCCCGTTTCATTTTTGAAAGGAAATATGAAAGTTGAAAGTAATCTGTTACAAATAAAGACTGTAAATATTTTGAGGAGAATTTTATAGCGTCAACAACACGTGGTAATTATGCTGTTAAAATGTAGCTTATATGACACGTTCGTAGATTTACCATAGCAGCGCCATCTGTTAGAATCATTTGGAGTTAACAGATAATTGTGACTGTCAAATAATAACAGACAAATAATTAGCAATAAATTAAAATTGCGACTATAATTTGAGATTTAAACTATCCTATCTCTCAAGTTGGATCGAACTGCACATGGTGTGCGAATTTTATTATAATCGGTTAAGTGGTTTAGGAGTCCATTGAGGACAAACATTGTGACACGAGATTTATATATATTAAGATAGTTATATACTCGTCTGATGTGTTGATTGTCTGTGAGTATTGTGAATTGAATTAAGTTCATTAAATGATTTTTCGTTTGTGTTTTGATTAACAAAATAAATTTGAAGTTTTTCAATGCAGTGTATTGTGACTTTATGGGTGAACAATGTGTAATTTCTTTGACAGCCGCGTCCCATGTTATTCTATGAGGAAATTTGTTTCTATAATTACTCATCATCAAACACATTTTTTTTAAATTACGTTTTCACATTCAGAAAAATCGCAATCGTTAAATTAGTACTCATTTTACAAAAATTGATTTTTTAAAATTTTTTGTATTTCATTTTGTGGTTAAAAAATGTGAAAAATGCAATTTTGAAAAATCAATTTTTTCAAAAATGAGTTAATTTAATGGTTGGGAATTTTCTCTTCTGTCATGTTTTTTTTAACAGTGTTATTTAATTTCAGTAGTAAGAATGACTGTTTCATAGGATTATTTTGAGAATATTCATTGACTATTAATTTTTGTGGCTCCAAAAATGGTTTTATTCAACCGTTTCCTAAATATTCATTAAATAACATGCATTTGTTAATTATAACCTGTTCGCGTCTTTAAGAATTACTTTCTACATGCAAAAGTGCCGACAGCTTATGTAACGACATCATTATAGGCTCAATATTCATTAGATAAAGTGCATTTGTAGATTAGAACCTGCTCGTGTTTTTAAACATTCTTTTTTATATGCAGAATTGATGACAAGTCTTAAAACAGTATCATTACGGCTTTATCTGCAAACTGAATATTCATTAAATAAAGTGCATTCATTGACTAGAATCTGCTAATGTAGTTTCTATATGCAAAAATGTCAGTAGTTTTCATGACAATATCATTATGGGCTCTATCTACTGACTGAATACCCATTAAATGAATTGCATTCATCAGCTAGAACCTTCTTATTAAGAATTATTTTTTACTTGCAGAAATGTCAACAAGTTTCATAATATCATTACAGGCTCTGTCTTCAGGCTGATTATTCATTAAATAAAGTGCATTCATTGACTAGAACCTGTTCATGTCTTTAAGAATTACTTTTCACATGCAGAAATGTTGACAATTTTCATAACAATATCATTACGGACTGAATATTCATTAAAGTGCATTCGTCGACTCCTGTCTTTCAGAATTACTTTTTACACACAGAAAAGGCCGACAGGTTTTGAAACATCATCATTATGGGCTGAATATTTATTAAATAAAGTGCATTCGTTGATTAGAACTTGCTCGTGTCTCTAAGAATTCTTTTTTACATGCAGAATTTTCAACAAATTTCATAACTATCATTACGGGCTTTATCTACTAGCTGAATATTCATTAAATAAAGTGCAAAAGGAATTATTAAATAAAGTGCATTAAATAAAGTGCAGTACCGTCTTCAGTGCAAAAAGGATTTCCTTTTTGCACTGAAGACTGTATGCTGTAGGCTACTGAAACAGCTGTATGCATTTCCAATATTTTTCTTTGCCGTTTCTGACGTAGTAGTTCATTCGGGTTTTAATATTCCAACGCCAAGTCTCCTGTTATTATTAATACTTTTATTATTTATAATTATTTATATTGTGTTGTGTCAAACATTGCTATAAAATATTTAATTGAATGAGTTGAATTGAATGAATACACACAATTGTTTATACTATATTATTTTGCAGTAAAATTGTATTCGTGTACTGTTGCATGAGATCACCACTGATGTTAAATTCCCCCCCCCCCCCTAATCTGCTTTCAGGCTTTTTGAGTCTAAGCCATTTTCACTCCTGATTACATGCAAATTTTGCAGACAGATTATGAAATTTTAAAAGCCTGTCTCAGACAGCTACAAAACTTTCTGCCACTGGGTCTATCATTAGCTTCTTATGAAATCTTTTCTATGATGATAGGTCATATATAATGTGAAAACCTTTCTGTTTTTGCTTATTAAGAATATATAATTTTCATAAATATCTCCAAAATAAAGTCACAGAAAGACCAAAAAGGTTAGTTCATAACTAGATGTTATAACAAACCTATATATCAATTTGTAATGTTCTGCGCCCAACAATTTTAAATTTATGTGAGATACACATACATGTGTAGATACAGACATTATGAAAAATCATGTAATGTCGTAGATATCTCTAAAACGAGAGCTCGTATTAATGCCGAAGTTGCAGATGTACAAATAGACATCATGACAGTCAAAATATAAATTTGCAACATTCTATGATAATTCATTTTTGAGCTATGCAAGATACAAAACGAATTTTGCAAATTGTGATTACGATATACGGAAGTCAAAACAGAAATCATCCTACCTTTCCTATGTTTTAATTTTTTGAGCAAATGATCAGTAACCCTTAAAAAGGAATGATATCAATACAAAAAACCCTTAACGGGTTAAAAGCTTGTGACGCAGCTACTTTATGGCAATGAGAAACTGAAATATAGGTCTTAAAAATAATGATATCAAAATTTAAGTGACGCTTTAGTGTTAATTAAAATATACATAGATTTTTTTATTTTGTCATTTACTTTCTTGTAATATTCTTCATATTTACAGTGCGAACAATATTTTCAACATAGATAGATTTATAAAATTTACTCACTGATGCTTTTTTATCCGCATCTCAAATTCAAAATAAGGGTTTTAAAAGGAATGATATCAAAATTACAGTGACGCCTCGGTGTTACTTTACAAGATTTGTTTTTAAATTCCACTACAATTATTTTTGTTTTGTCCTATAAAGTATATTTACACTTTGAAACTATGCTTTAAATTTTCAAATATGATATCAAATAATCACACTTTCACTGAGTTTACATTATAAATTGAAATTGTTTATTTCGAAAATTGATTTGTCTTTTGCGCCACGCTATCCAAAATTGCAAATAAAATTTGAGCAGTTTTTTCTTTGCATCACACTATCTTTTAGCCGACATTTTCACTTAATTTGGATGCTATGACACAAAGTAACATTTACATAAATTTTATTTACAGTTTAGGATAGCGTGACGCAAAAGACAAATCAATTTTCGAAATAAACAATTTCAATTTATAATGTAAACTCAGTGAAAGTGTGATTATTTGATATCATATTTGAAAATTTAAAGCATAGTTTCAAAGTGTAAATATACTTTATAGGACAAAACAAAAATAATTGTAGTGGAATTTAAAAACAAATCTTGTAAAGTAACACCGAGGCGTCACTGTAATTTTGATATCATTCCTTTTAAAACCCTTATTTTGAATTTGAGATGCGGATAAAAAAGCATCAGTGAGTAAATTTTATAAATCTATCTATGTTGAAAATATTGTTCGCACTGTAAATATGAAGAATATTACAAGAAAGTAAATGACAAAATAAAAAAAATCTATGTATATTTTAATTAACACTAAAGCGTCACTTAAATTTTGATATCATTATTTTTAAGACCTATATTTCAGTTTCTCATTGCCATAAAGTAGCTGCGTCACAAGCTTTTAACCCGTTAAGGGTTTTTTGTATTGATTCAATATACTTGCAGTCAGTTGCTTAAATACGGGATCTTTTCGCACTGATTGATTTAGTTTTAAAAAATTACACTTAATGACAGTTAATTTGTCAAATATGTAAATTTTACTGATTTTCTAAATAGGCAGTAATTTGCAGCCAACTGAAAACTTTCCTTTTTCAAAGTTATTTCCTGAAACACTTAATTGTTTATCTGCAGTCCAATAAAACTTTCGCGCGTGTGTCTGGTTTCAGTAATATATTTCTTATTTTTAATGACTCATTTTCAGTTTTATTGTTTGCATATTTTGACAAAACATTTAAAAATGGTTTTGTAAGTTTCTTTTGCAATCCTCCGAATTTTATAAAGGGTAAGTTTAAAGTTCGCTGATAATTTTAAACAGCCCGTTTAATTTAATTTACATAATTTACTTATTTATTTATTTATTGCGAAGGGACTGTTTATAGAACCAACGTTTCCCGGTCTGAGAATAAAGAAATTTTTTGTTTAAATTGGTGCTTCTTAGAGAATTTATAAATGGAAAGATCTCGTCTATGTCTTCGCAGAAATCAATCATTTGGAATTCTATATGAAAATCATATATATATGGGGGAAAATGGAACACAGTAGAAGTCTAAATTATTTGAATGGCAATGTCCACAAATTTCATACTTTTTTAATTTAAAAGAAAAAAAAAAGTCACTATATTAATTATTAACGACAGTAATTTATTATTATTATTATTATTTATAAGTAAGGGACTTAATTTATCGGGAAACGGTTACGCTTATATTAATAATGCATTACATTTACCGTTTGAAGATAAATTTTAATTTTACTGCTAATGGTTCGTTGATTTTTTTTTCTTCCTACCCTCTGGAAGGCTTTTCTTTAGTTTCAATTTCGAAAAAAAAAAAAAAAAAAAAAAAAAAAAAAAAAAAACTATTTAAATCTGCACTGAGAAAAAAATTCTGCAACTGACATCTAGAATCTAAATTGTGGTTCTAGAAAAAATAGTTCCTTGTCATCCTTATAAATTCTAGTCCCCTTGGAAAGCGAGTTCTAGAAGCCCCTATTAGAATTTCTAGAGCGTTTGCCTATATTCTCGAGGGCAAAGTTATTTAAAAATCTCTGCAAATAAATGAGACTACAAGAGGCGGGTTTCTGCAGCTATAATCTTGGTTTATTACCCAATTCTAGAAAATCAAGCGAGAATTTCTCACAATATAAATGATTCAGAATATTTAGAGTATTCAGAATATTGTTTCACCATCTAGAAATGTGTACACTAGAAATTCTCGATAATTTCGTCAATTCAGTTTATTGGCGCGCCTTATGTGAATCTATACGGAAATCTATACGGAATCTATACGGAAGCCTTACGGAAATATATATTTCTAGTTAAGGCATTTAGAAAATGGCCACTTATTCATTCTAGAGAAAGGCGGTATATATTTTTTCTCAGTGTGGTTAATCAAAGCTGGTAAATTGAAAGTAGTTTTGATATGGGGATTTAATGCCTGTCCCCCTCTCTTCTGAATAGCATAAATGTAAAAAGTATTTTTTTTTACAGCAGGCGCCGGTGGCCCACTTATAACTCGGGTGTGACAATTGTTGAAAAAAATGGAGAAAATTTTTGAAAGGTAATCCAAAAAGAAAAATGTCCAGTTTTTAATACATTTTTAGTCGTCCCCTTTTTTTAGTTAATCGTCACGTGGCGATTGCCGAGTTAATTTTTATAAGTCTAAAATGTTATGTGTTGTAGATCACAGTTGCTCTCGCCAAAATACCTTCGAAGGATAAATAGAAATCTTTCAGAAATTAACGATATTAAAATGGTAAATATCAACTTTCGTCACAATAAATAAATAAATAAATAAAAAATAAATAAATATTAATAATAATAATAATGTATAAACACGAGAGAAAATTATCCATCTTACATTTAAAATAGCATCCATGCACGTTTATAATATTTATTTGAGGTTTGGAAAGTATAATATTAAAAGAAAAAAATCTGATGTGGACACCATATACATACTGTTATGAAATGTTAATGTTATGTCATCACATACTGTTATGAAAACATTGACATTTTTGTGTGAGGCAAATGCACAGCTTAGAATTCAATGAAAATCATTAGAGTATAGATGGCTCAGTTTTGTTCTCTTTGGCAAAAAATAGTGGCGAGAAACAATAAATTTCACCAAAACAATTAAATTAAAAAATTCCGCTAAAATTGAGAAAGCGTTTCTGGCTATCCCGAAACAATATTTGTCGCAAAATTTTACCACTAATCGCGCCAAGCCGCCAAGTTAGTAGCCAGAGTATATATTTGGTCTTGACATCGAATTTGGCAATACGGCGTCGAATTTGGCAACTTGGCGACCGAATCTGGCAAAAATTTGTAATTTAGGTTTGTCAAAGTTTGGAATCTTTAACTTCAATAAAATCAGGTTTCTGGAGTTTTCTGGAAAAAATCATTGGTTTATACCGTAGAACTAAATTCTTTCAAAGTTTTATAAATGACTCACAAGAACTATATATATAAAAAAAAGAGTGATTGTTGATCATTGTAGAGTAGAACTTGCTATGTGCTACTTTGTACACGAAAAGTGGAAACAGATGAAAACGTTTTCATTTCCACGAAGGTGGGGGCATTGACTTATCCTCAAATTAGGCATTCAAATGTGGTGAAAAGTGGTAGTACCGGATTCACAAAATTTTGAAACTCTTACCTCAATAGGAGTATTTTGGAAATTTTGTAACGATGCATTGGTTTCTCACACAGAACTACCTTGAAAACTCCATAAACCACTGACAATACTCTCGATGAATTCAAATTCCATTTAGACTTCGAAATATTCGGTTGTTCCTGATTTAGCGGAATTTATGCTTTGTAGTGCATTTAACAATGTTTATTTGATTTCTGTAGTAAAAATGACCATTTCATTGGATTGTTTAAGAATAATAATTGATTACGGATTTCTGAAGCACAAAAAAGAGATTTATTCAACTATTTACCGATTATTAATTAAATAAAGTGCATTCGTCGACTAGAACCTGCTTATTTTTTTTAAGAATTACTTTCTACACGCTAAAATATCGACGAAGTTTTTTATCAATATCATTACTGGCTCTACCTACGAGCTCAATATTCATTAAATGAAGTGCATTCGTCGACAACCTGCATATGCCTTTAAGAATTACTTTCTGCACACAAAAATGTCAACAACTTTCATGACAATATGATTATGGGCTCTGTCTAAGCGATGAATATTCCTTAAATAAAATGAACTCGTCGGTTAGAACCTATTTGTGTCTTTACGAATTACTTTCTACACGCTAACAAGCCGACAACCTTTTTTTTATCATTACCATTACAAACTCTATGATCTGAATATTCATTAAATTAAGTGTATTCGTCGACTAGAACTTGATATTTATTAAATAAAGTGCATTCGTCGACTAGAACCTGCTTATGCCTTTAAGAATTACTTTCTATACGTAAAAATGTCGACAACTTTCATAACAATATCATTACGGTCTCTATCTACGAGCTGAATATTCATTAAATAAAATTCATTCGTCTACTAGAAACTACTTAAGTCTTTAACCATAACTTTCTACACGCAAACATGTCTTCAACTTTCATAACAATATCATTACTGGCTGTATCATTAGCGTCTTTTGAAATCTCTATGATGGTAGTTCATACATAATGGCCAAAACTTTTGTATTTTTGGTCATTATGAATATAATTTTTTAAAATATCTCCAAAACGGAAAGACACATAATGTCCAAAAAGGGAGGTGCACATCTAGATGTTATAACAAACCTATATATCGATTTGAAACGTTCTACATCCAAACGTTTTTGAGTTATGCGAGAAACACACACACTTACACACAGACGTCACACTGTAAAAAATGCTGCAGTAAAATTACGGGCAAAGTCCGGCAGCAGAGATTCCAGACAAAGCCCGTAAAAAAAACATTCAGACGATGAATGATGTATCGCCAGTAATTTTACGTTGTGATGAAACATACAACCAACCTGCAAAAAAAGTAGCATTGACCGTAAATTTAAAAGTTAAAGTTTGAGTTTCTCGGATGCTTTAAAAAAATTTCTCACAAAAAAAAAAACTCACAATCTCCTGTTTCAAAAGCTAGCGCCTTACTAACCGCGCCGTTGGGATCACAATGACTTTTCTCTACAAAAACTGATAAAGTCAACATCAGAAGTGATAGGTTGATAAATCGTGTCATACGCACAATGTATTTATGTTAAAAAAGTGCTTTATTTTTTACAGAATTTTTTTACAGTGATTGAATATTGTCAACGTTCAAACTATGCATAAAATATATTTTCTTTTAAGACTATTTTAAAATCTAAATTTGCTATTTTTGACAAAATTAAGAAGTCAGTCAATTATCATATTGGAAAACTTTTACTTTTAGTTAAAACAAAAAATTAAATTTATTTTTTAAGTTATAGAAATTTATTATATTTTTAAGTTATAAATATTGCAAATAGTAAAATTTATTTATTTTATATTCAAGAAAATTAACTAATTTTTTCTTAAAAATTTTCAAATTTGAATTGAATTATAAAACAAGGTAAAAATAAATAAAAGTTTAGATTACATAAAAAGATAAAAAAGCCCGCAGGTAGCCTCGAACTCTGGTCGTCTGAATGAAAGTCTTGTGCTCTACTAAGTACGCCACGGTAGAGCTGATCAGACTGCGAAATCCCTACTATTTAAAGATTACAGAAACTTCAAACGCTTTTTTCTAGAAATTCTGTGGCTTGTGGCTTTTTTTTTTTTTTATTATTATTATTCTCTTCTTCTTCTATAAAGACTGACTATGCTGATTTTTGAGAAAGAAAATCTAATATATTTTTCGAAATCATTTTTATTCGTAAACACTAGCACTAAAGAGGTAGTCTTTTTCAAGATTTTCATTAGAGGAAAATAATGGGTGAGAATTTCTCACCCTTCTTCAAAAACAAAATAAAAGATTTTCTCGTAAAAAAATGGTTTGATAGAAGATAAGAGCAATTTGCGTAGATTAGCTTTTTCTCGTAAAAATTCAAAAGAATTATACTTTTAAAACATCAATTTACGGGCTACGACCGTTTAGCAACAAAACGGTCATTTCCCGTAAAATTATACGGTTATTTCTTACAATGCTTTCAAAAATATTAATTTACGGATTATGACCGTTTAGGTAGCAAAACGGTCATTTCCCCTAAAAATATAGGGTCAAATACCGTGATTTTACATTTTTTTTTTTTTTTTTTACAGTGCACGAAAATTAGTGTACAGTCTTTGATATCTTTGATATCTCTGAAACGGGAGCTCGTATTAAAACCAAACTTGCAGGTGTACAACTGGACATCATGACAGTCACACAAATAAATTTGCAACATTCTACGAAAACGGGATTATTATACTTCCTTATACATTGTATAAGGAAGTAAAAAAAAGAGGATAAAATTTAATAAAATATGTATAGGGTGTCGAAACACTCCAAAAAGAAAAAGAAGAAGATGAGTTTCGTATCAAAGATAGGTTCCATGCGTTAGATGTCATCTCTAGGATAGTATGTGATCGGCTCATTGTAAAAGTGGTATAACTCCATATTTTTTTAAATATAAATATTTTTGCTTAATTGTATCACATTTTGTCACATCTTTGATTATTAAAAAGAAAAATCTCCAATAATTACATTAAAATTCCATAAATGCAATTATTGGAAAAAAATTACATGTTTTTCTCAGAAAACTAAAACTTCTAAATATTCATTATAAAAATGAAGTTTCTAAGTTACTTCAAATTATTTTTAATATAATTTATAAATTCTTATAACTATGATTTAAACACAAAAATCGATAACACTTGCTGGATCTTGACTTATTTTCCTATGCATAAATTTGAAAAAAGCTTGTTATTTCAAAATCAATTTCCAAGGAGATAATTCACTTTTACAATGAAGGACCCATATATTTCCCGTAATCATTAGAAAAAGATTCATCTATAAAATGCATGTTTTATAAAGTTGTTCAGAATTAAAAAAAAAAAAAAAAAACTAGTTGGCATAGGTGGATTCTGCTCAGTTCCCCTTCATGTATTTGTTCTCATAAATTTCTAGTGCAAGACGTATTAAAATCATGTTAAGAGAAATGAATTTGACCAAACGTTTGACACTGACAGAATGAAATCCCCGCCTATTAGGCTATCCACCGTTCACTTCGATATGTTTATCTTATTCCAATCTATGTAATTTATTTTATTAGGGTCAATTCCATACTTTAGTTTTCATGCTACTATTTCCAATGCAACAATCCTCAAAATGCATATTTATATGGAATATCGCCCAATTTTGTTTCTTTATTAATTCTTAAATTGCGAATAACTTGCGAAATTTTCCTATTAGAATATTTGTAGTCAATCATGCTCAAACAAGTATCGTAAGTGTTATTTTGAAGTTGTCTGATATATTTATAATCCTCAAAATGGACGTTTATGCTAAATTTTGCCCAATTCTGCCATATTAAGTAAAATCGTAAATTCCAAATAACTTACGAAATTTTTAAATTAAAAAATTCATAGCCAGGGTTGTTCATGACAGCATCCTAAATGTTATTTTTAAAGTATACTTCCATCTTTACGATGAAAATATCCCTAAAAATGGACATTTAAGAGGAATTTTGCTATATTCTGCCATATTAAGTAAATCGTAAATTTCTAATGACTTACGAAATTTTTAAATTGGAAAATTCATAGTTAAAGATGTTTATACCAGTATCTTATATAATATTTTAAAAGTTGTCTGACAACTTTACGATGAAAATATCACTCAAAACCGACGTTTATGCGAAATTTTGCCGTATTCTGCCATATTAAGAAATTCGTAAATTTCGAACAATTTGCGAAGGTTTTAAAGTAGCGTGTTTATAGTTAATGATGCTAATTCCTGCATCAAAACTGATATTTAAAAGCTGTTCTCAGATCTTTACGATAAAAAATTTCTTTTCATGATAAAGATATTTCTTTTAAATGAAAATCTGCCGTATTCTCCCATGTTATGAAAACCGTAAATTTCGAATAACTTTTGAAGTTTTTTAATTAGAATGTTGCAAATGAATAAGGTTCTTGCCAGTGTCATAAACAATATTTTTCAACTGGTCCCACCTCTCTGCGATTATTTGTTCGTGAGATATCACGTACACATAGACTAACATACTAACGGACTAACAAACTAACAGACACCCTACAGACGGACACCATACCCATTTTGATATTTTTGGATTCCTCACACCTGAAAACGTGTAAAAAATTATTTTGGCACAGTTTAAAAATGAAATTAGAAATAATTAACATAACTATATAAAACTGTATTGTTCAAAATGATCTTAGCAATTATTGATTTTGAAAAATGTAAAAATAACGTAAGTAATGATACGCATTTTTTATGTTTGGTATTACAAAGAACGTTTATTTATTTATTTATTATGCTTTATAAA
The DNA here is from genome assembly GCA_963930645.1 of Salticus scenicus. NCBI lineage: Eukaryota > Metazoa > Arthropoda > Arachnida > Araneae > Salticidae > Salticus > Salticus scenicus. Next base: position 146,091,234 of record OZ005654.1, read on the forward strand.
GAAAAGTTCTAAGAAAAAACTGAAATTCAATTATTTTGGAGCATTTTTTTAAACATATTTCTCCTACAATCTCAAAATATTTAAACTTAACTACATAATGATATTGTTTCAAAAAGTATATAGTCTTCCGTCAAAATAAATAAACAAATAAATAAATAAATAAAAATAAAAATAAACATTTTAAGATAAATTTGAAGTATAACAATAATTTTCAAATCTATGGTTTTGGAGATTAATAATTAATTATAAAACTAGATAATAATTAATAGGATAATTAAACTAAATATTTCATAAAGAATAGTGTTTGCTAAATCTATTTAATCCGAAGGAAGTTTCTGAGAATAGAACCTTAATTTCTTTCTTTCTAAGAAGGTTAAACACAGTTTAAAAAAATGTTTCTTATATTAATAAAATATTGTGGTTTATATGTTTGCATTATTCACGACACTGGTTGACTCTGATATCTGCATATTGCACAAATATTCTGTTTTGCTTTATTTTAATAATTAGTCATGCAACGCCTATCTTCTCCCAGAAGAATGTCACCTTTTAATAAGGACAATAAGGAAGAAGCAACAAAGCACCTAGAATCAACAATGGCTAATAATAACTATTAATATCTTGAAAACAACTATTTAGTCTGTTAGGGAAAAAATAAGATAGCAATTTCTAAGAATCATTTCAATTATGTGAAGTGCCACTCAAATAGTTTTGTTCTTCTTGTAAAGAATACACGCAATAGTTTTCTAATCTTATAAATGGTTCGTAATGAACCTAATTTATTTAATATAAGCTGTGCCGGACAAGACATTTGCATAATCTGCTAATGGATGCATTAGACATGGAAGTTTTAGCAAGCGATAAATAATAAGGAAGTAAGCAGATTTCGGAGAAATAAATTTCTTTCGCATTCTATAAATGTCCAGCTTCATTAAGAAGTCTGTAGAAAAGTTAATGGAATTGTCAAAGTAAAATATTTACTTGAGATATGTGCATATGTAACTACTGGTGCTTAACTACTTTACTAAGTTATTGCGTATGGAAGTCATATACGAATCATCTGTCAGTACAGATATATTTTTAACTAAAATACGCACAATAATTTATTAAGACTGATTACACTGCTCAGCATGAAAATTGTCTCTGTCACCATTTCAGCACATTCTTATGTAAAATGACCTCCTGAATCCGAATAGGACTCCCATTTTGCCCTATCACCAACCGTTTTTTAGGAATGGCTCCCTTTTTTTTTTAAATCATTTTTCGGTTATTTTGATTTTTAGGAAGGGGGGGGGGGATTATTTTAACCGTTAAATATCTTCTGAAGGGTTACAGAGTTGGAGAATTCTAAAACATGGACATTTGCGACAAGAGATTTTTTATTTTTTATTTTTTTATTTTTTTTTGGGGGGAGGGGGGATTTGCCACTGAAATTATGCATCACATATCTTATATTTTTTTAATCTGTTATTAATGTTATTTTTTAAACTTTATATATTTTTTGTCTTAGATGTTAAAATAATTATTTTTTATTCTTCAAATCAAATTCATGGTCATAACATTATCGAACAGGGAAACAAATTGATGGAGGGGATGGTGTATCTAAAAAACGGTGGGTGACTGGGCAAAATGGGAGTCATATTCGAATTCAGGATGTCATTTTACATAAGAATCAGCAAAAATGATATCAGATCTCGAATTTTTTCTTTTTCTTTTTCTTTTTTTTTTTTTTTTTTTTTTTTTTGCAGAGCAGTGTTATTTTTGCTAAAACTCTTAAACTAAAATAGGATCTATCAAAAATCCATATCACATTTTTAATTAAGAAAGATAAATTTCCCGAAATGCACTAGAAGTTTTTTTAAGTTATCCATTTTCTAAAACATTACGGACGTGTTTTTTTTTTTTTTTTTTTTTTTTCTTAAAGTTTTGGAAAATAGAAATGCAAAAAGTAGGATATTAACCTGTTTTAATGAAATTTCTAGAAAAACATTATAAAATAGACACTAATACAAAAGATATATTCAAAGGTTATAAAAATTATTTTTCCCTTTTTTTCCATTAAAGAAAATAAAATGTACTTATAAATTTCAAAAAGAATTTTTTGAAATTTTAAAGTTTTGTAGCAATGATCCAATGATTTTACTGAGAAAAATAGTGAACGATAAAATGGAAATATCTTTTGTTTTCTTTAATTTTTGCATAAGGTATGTTACAAAAAATGTAATAATATGAATATGTAAGATAAATACAGAAAAATGAACATAGAGGAGTAATTGCGTTTAACTTTTTTGTTTTATTTGTATATTGAAAAATGTATATTATATTATATTTATTTTATATATATGTATATGTGTGTGTATATATATCAGAGTTGCCAACCAATTTTAATAAGAAAAAAGGGAAGATTTTTGTGGAAAAACCAGAAGATTTCATAAAAAAAGGGAAGATTTTTTTTTTCTCTTTGACGTAATAAACAATACAGTTTTACAATTTTAATATTCAGAAGCAATCTATGAAAACTTTTTACTATAGATTGATTATACTAAATATATAAAAGTTTTAAATGAAGTTATTCCTCTTCAACATATAAATATCTAGAAAACAGAATCTGTAAGAAATTTATTTAACAATAGACAAAAAACTTAGTTAAAGTATAACTAATTTTTTAAATATATAGAATATGATTTCTGTGTATGTACATTAATCATACATATAAAAAAAAGTAGCAGTAGTTAATTATCAGTTTCAAACGTGCATAAAACCAACTGAGTATTAATTTTCTTAAATTGATTTGGAAAAAATTTTCCTAACTGAAAAAATTATTCTTCATTTTTTTCCCCATATTTACACATTTGGTATACATATGACATACAAATATTTAATTTAATTGTGGAAAGATAAACAGACTCATTAAATTCAGCAATAAAGATCTAAAAATAATTACATATGTGAGAAATATTGAGCACTTCCATTGCTTTATTGCTTCTAGAATGATCATTGATCACAATCCGGGGAAGGGGGGTGGCGTACAAAAATAATTACAGAGTAAGAAATATTAAACTCTTTCAACAATACTCCTAGAATCTAATGAAAGAATTTTAAAATTAATATTATCCTTTATGTTTCAGATGGATAAAGATTAGGAAACAAAAGACTTCTGCAGAACATTTGATTGCTGATCACTAGTTCGAGATAAATGAAAGGGGGTGAGGGCAAAAAATAATTACATCAGCAAGAAATATTTAACAATTCTATTTCTTTACATGTTCTAGAATCTCATAAAGCAAGTTTGAAATTAATATTGACATTTATGTTATGGATGGAGAAAGATTGGGAATTAGGAGTTTTCGTAGAACATTCGGGTTTCTTTTTAAAACGAACGATATCTGCGATTTCTTTAAAAACGGAAGATTTCATCATCTGTCCGGAAGACCGGATGATACGTTAAAAAAACGAAAGTCTTCCAGGAAAACCAGAAAAGTTGGCAAGTATGATATATTAAGCTTTCTGTTCCTTGTATTTTTTTTTTTTTTTTTTTTGTGAAGATTAATGAAGCCAAAACGATTTACTTAAAATATACATACAATACATAGTTACCATGCTAAAAGATTTACCCAAAAGGTCCAATCAAACTTTTCTCTGCTCAGGTTTTACGATGTCACTTATTTGGAACACTAATTTCTGCCAAATTTAAAATAAAAGATTTGGTTGAAAACGTTTGTACTTTATAAAAAGAAAAATAGAGTAGAACAGAATAGAGTATATACGGGACAAGCGTCGAAATTCTCAATGAAATTTGTGAAATATAGAAGATGATTCAGCTTTCTTATTACAACTATAAAACAACCACTGAGCTGGGAAATACTAGTACGTTAACATGCCAAGAACACTAGATTTTGACAAGTTCGAACTGGGAAATATTTCTCATAGTCTTCTACAGTGATTAAGTACCATAAAATCACAGCATAATGATTCATATGTACAGCTGTAAAACTTTATTTTTTAGTTTTTAGATATTTGGCTTCATGAAAATGGATAAATAAATAACTTTAGTTGGCATTTTTTCTAAAATTTCATGGGACACTATTGACAATTTTGCTGCCTGCCTAAATTTTTTCGAGAATTAAAAATCAATTTTATAGGGATAACAAAGTAATTAGAAATCCGAATACGTATTAGATTGTAGATGTGATGTAGATATTACATACTTTTTTAAAATTTTCTATTTAATTTTAAATGAAATCTATTTTAACTTTTTATATAATAATTTACTCGTGTATTCAATATTAATCTTTAATTATCGTGAATTCTCTTTCAATCAATAAAATAAAAAATATAAGTGTAAAAGAAAATCTCTCTGCAAGAGACATCCCATGACATCATTTCGGATTCTAAAGAATACCACATGGCTTATTTCATTTTTATGTTCTTCCTAAATCAAAATCTAATTGCTAAGGTTATTTTATTCAGTTAGTCAAAATTATCCTTGTACAGAATTACAATTGTATTACTTTTTTAAGCATCTCTCGTCTGTGATTTCTCAGTTCTCATTACAAATGCCTTTCGAAATTGAAGAGTTAATATATATGGCAATCCTGCTCTGTTTTATTCAAAATTATTTACTTGATTAGAGTGCAACGTATCTTAAATGTTGCTCCGTTTTATAGGTTCTTATGGCGGTAAAATTAAATGCCAAAATGTTGCTCTTCACTGAAAATTGCCAAAAACTTATTCTTTTCGACCCTGTTCTCTCGACACGTGAACATGTGAAAAATACTATTTTATTGTACTGTAAGGCACCGTGCCATTCTCCATAACTGTCAGGGCCTGATTATCGCACGGGCACTCGGGGCTCGTGCCCTGGGCACGAAATTTTTAAGGGGGCACCAAATTTTATTAAACGTTAAGAGTATTTGAACTAAATTCTATAGATTTCCTCTAATTCAACTGTGTATCACATATGTGAATAAAATTTAAGTTAGAATTTGTTGTTTGGCTAACAAGAATAATTTTAACTATCATTGAGGGTGAAAACCGAGAAAGAGTCATCTTTCATCCAACTTTTTTTAGTTAGTCCATTTGTCTATTAAAAATTGTGTTAAGGGCGTATCAGATTCAGCAACTTTAGAAACAACCAATTTTTGAGCCGACTTTAGCGCCGATTTTTCCTCCACGAAAGCACCGTAGAGGTTACAATAGTCGGGTGAAAAGTTGGATGAAAGAAGACTAACTTCTGACGCTTATCCCTTTTTTTGGCGCGAATAAAATACGCAATGATTAGCGTTAAAATTCTCTTTCATTTGTGTAAAATATTGCATTATTATTTCTATTTTGATCTTTTTTACAACTATTGTCATAACGACATACGAAAATAAAAACGATTAATTGAAAATTCTTATCATTTAACGGTAAAATAAACGTGCTTAACGATAATATTTCTTCTTCAAATCTCCACTTGAAGCGATTCCCGTGTTCCGCCATCTTGGAAATATGACGTATCAAAATAGCGCATCGTGATTGGACGAATCCGAGGAGAAATTGAGTATACGGACAATTTTATCAAGACAGCTCTGAAAAAGTTGGACAACTTCGGTCTGCGCTATCACACTGGGAGTAGAGACAATTTTTTCCGAAAAATCGGCGCTAATCAGTGGTTGGCTCTAAAATCGGCTGTAAAGTCGTCGAGTCTGATACGCCCTTATATAGAAACCGATTCATGTGTGCGTGGAGGGTGGGGGGTGCAAGTGTACCTTCTTGCTCCTATCCATCTCTATGCCCGTAATTGTTTTTACACTTTCATCCATTCTAAGGGGGCACGAAAAAATGAAAGTGCCCTGGGCACAAAAATTCCTTAGTATGGCCCTGATAACTGTCATATGGTATCTGCAGATCAATAAAGTGATTAAAATGCAACCCTTATTTTTAATTTTCATTCATTATTGTGTTAATGTTTTTTTTCCTTTCAGTTCTCTGGATATCAACGAATCTGAGTTTTAGGCAACGTTTCTTAAATTTATGCAATGCAACTTTCACGACTCTTCAGAGTTAAAAGTTAGCTACTTTTTTCGAACAAACTATCTTTACAGTAGAATTAAGATAATACTACTCTAATGGTTTTTTATTTAGATGAAATATTTAAAAAATTGTACGATTATTAATTGCTACATAAAGTACATTTATTATGGCAGTACATTTATTCTGTTATCTTCTTGTTGATTCGTCCTCTAATAATAGAATTAATTCCCTCTTTAATTTGAGTTGCGTTAAAGTGTCAATTTAATCATAAGCTATTTTGAAAATTTCATTAAAAACAGTAAGTTTAAAAAAAACATATATTTCGTTCGTTTTACACAGAAGTCATCAGAGGGGATTTTCATTCTTTAATCTATCAATACTAAAGCATATGTAAAGACATTTATTAAAAAAAAAGAAAAAAAAAAACAGTTTTATTTTGTTTATTTAAGTGAAGTAAAGACCATTTTGTATTCGTCAAACGGAAGATAAATTCGCATCTTCCTCAAAATTATTTTCAAAAGTGTAAATTTTTTTTTCGATTTTCAATGGTTCTTTTGCACATAATGTTTATTTTTTTTTTACAGCATGTGAACGAAAATACAGTTTTTAGGAATGATGAGAAAAATAATTGTTCTTTAAAAATGCATAAAAATTATTCGAATTCGACTAAAAGTTACCATTCTTTTACAACAAATTAATTTTGTAGTCATCTTTATACTCATAACATTCTACATACTAGTAAGCGTTTTTTGTTGCATTTTTTTTTCGAAGCTGTTTTCCTGCCTAATGACATAACTTATTATGTTCCTAGAAATTACAATATTTATAAGAACATAAATACAAAAAAAAAATTCTAGTAAGTTAAATTTAATCATAATGGGTAGCTTCAAGAGACACATTTAGTCCAAATATATGTAAATTCACCTATCAATCATTAGCTTTCATCAAAATATTTGATTCAATATGCATAAAAGTAATGATACCACATGTTACACTGTCGTTACACTGTTAAAAAGGTATTTTTCATTTACGTGAAATTACTTCGATAATAACTACCTAGTGATTTCTCAACTTAACTCCTAATCTGCGTGTTTCTACAAATAGTGTATAAGCATTAAGAATCTCACGATATAGACGATATGTTTTAGCAATGACAAAAGATGTTTATCTTTAACAATCAGCATAAAAACACAATTAATCACTTTTAGCGGAAGTGTAGACTAATATCTGTCATTATTAAGCTTAAATTCTCGCCCCAAATCGAATTTCACACACTTCTTACATGGGAAAAAATCCATTAGAATCTATTTTCTTAAATATTAAGGCTATTAAAGTCGCATTAATGGCTTTTCAGTGTTCATGTATTGACACAACTTGATACATCTTTCGACATTTTGTTGCTTGAATGACTTTATATAAGATTACATATATATCAATTATAGTTAGAGATTACAGGGAAATTATATCTCGAGGGAAAATGTACCAATCTTGGGTTGGTAAATAAAAAAGAAATTCGGCAAAAAGTTACATTGTATCTAATATTCTTTTAACGAGATTGTTGTACCCAATACCTTTTACTGTCATTCACTCCACCATGATTTGTGCTACTACAAATTTTTAATGACTAAAATGTGGAATAGAATTTAAAACAAGCCCTTCCGGCTTTTTCGGAAGGGTAGGTTGATTTCTTTTTCCTTATCAAGTAGCCGTCATTTTGTTTCAAAATGGCGGCTACAAATTATTAATGCACTTGGTAGAAATATTGATGTAGGCTATGCACACATGGAGTTTTAAGCAAATCGGTTCATAAATACACTTTTATGTGAATTTAAAATTTTCAAGTGGCCGGCGCTAGGAAAAAAAATGGTGGGTTAAGTTGACAAATATATGAAATGCGTTTGTGAGATAAGTCTACTGTACACACATAGTTCGAATTAATTCAAAATCTCAAAAGTCATTGTGTTGAAAAATTAAGTGGCTGCCACTTCGATAAAAATGGCAGAGAAAGTTGCTCATCTAAGATATCGTTGCAAATTTGAAAATATTTTTTTTTTTTTTGTAGAAATTCTTTCAAAGAGGCTTAGTAAGTTGATAAAATGTTAGTTTACTGCATTTCTAGTTTGTTTTAGCATTAAAATAGTCTAATGTTACCTTAAAAACGGATTAAAAAGATCCAGTAACGCATGTAATGGATTTGGCGCCAAATTTGGCGACTTTTCCACTATGGCGACTTTTTTGGCGACTTTTGGCGAGAAAATACTTATTGTCGATATACCAAAGATGGACGCAATAACGTGATTGGTTCATGAGTTACGTGAATTTTTTAAATTTTTGTTGTTTGAATGATAAATCCATTTTTCAACTTTGATTTGAATTGATTAAGTATTTCTAAAGCTCCAGCAAACACATCGAAGATATTTGAAGCATAGGTTACTGTCCAACTGTGGTTTAAATCAGTGCCGTGTTTCAAAAGTTATTATTATGGCAAATTTTCAAGTGGTAGTCTAAGTGGCTGCGACTTGTAAAACAAAATAGCAAAACAACTTGCCCATCGAAATCATCCAGTACATTTGTACGATAAGTTCATTGTCCAGTTCTAGTTTAAATTAAATCAAAATTTCAAAAATTATAATCATAAGACATTTTCAGGTGGCACCACTTGAAAAAAAAGTGGAGTGAGATGCCTAGCGAAATTATCTGAGATATTTGAATGATAAATCCTCTACCCAAACTTGAAGCGAATTGATTCTGTCTTACTAAAGTTACCATAATGACAAATTTTCAAGTGGCCGTCACTTGAAAATAAAATTGCGGATCAAGTCATCAAGAGAACTTATCCTAGATATTTGAACCAAAAGTTCACTAACCAGCTTTTATTTGAATCAGTTTAGTATTTTAAAAGTTATCGTGATGGCATATTTTCAAGTGGCAGTGTGATTTCAAGTGGCTGGAACTTAGACACAAGATGTCGGGACAAGTTGCCTAGTGAAAACATTCAAGATAATTATATGATAATATCACTGTCAAAATTTGGTTCGATTTGAAGTATTATTTCAAAAGTTATCGTGATTTTAAATTTTCAAGTATGAGCCTGATTTCAAGTGACCGCGCTTAACTTAAGATATCTGCCACTTTATTAAAAGTGGCGGATAAAGTTTATTAATAAACTTCATTGAGATCCTTATGTGGTCTGTATTTACATCACAATTCAAACAATTTCGGAATACGCATTTTACAATTTAAATTTGAAATTTTCAAGTTGTCTCCACTTGAAAACAAAATGGCGGAGCAACTTGGTTAACAAACTCATCTAAGATATTTGTAAGATAAGTTAAGACTCTGTTCAAATTTGGTTCCATTTGGAGTATTATTTCGGAAGTTATCATGGTTTTAAATTTTCAAGTGGTGGCCTGATTTCAAGTGGTCCCGCTTAACTTAAGATATCCACCACTTTATTAAAAATGGCGGAAAAAGTTCATTAATAAAGTTATTTGAGACACTTGTGTAATCTATGTATACATCAAAATTAAAAGAAATTCGCAATACGCTTTTTACAATTTGAATTTGAAATTTTCAAGTGGTCTCCACTTGAAAACAAAATGGCGGAGCAACTTGGTTAACAAACTCATCCAAGATATTTATAAGATAAGTTAAGACACTATTCAAATTTGGTTCGATTTGGAGTATTCTTTCGGAAGTTATAGGGATTTAAAATTTTCAAGTGGTAGCCTGATTTCAAGTGGTCCCGCTTAACTTAAGATATCTGCCACTTTATTAAAAATGGCGGATATAGTTTATTAATAAACTTCATTGAGATCCTTATGTGGTCTGTATTTACATCAAAATTCAAACAATTTCGGAATACGCTTTTTACAATTTAAATTTGAAATTTTCAAGTGGTCTCCACTTGAAAACAAAATGGCGGAGCAACTTGGTTAAAAAACTCATCTAAGATATTTATAACATAAGTTAAGACACTGTTCAAATTTGGTTCCATTTGGAGTATTATTTCGGAAGTTATCATGGTTTTAAATTTTCAAGTGGTGGCCTAATTTCAAGTGGTCCCGCTTAACTTAAGATATCCGCCACTTTATTAAAAATGGCAGATAAAGTTCGTTAATAAAGTTATTTGAGACACATGTGCAATATATGTATACATCAAAATTAAAAAAAATTCGGAATACGCTTTTTACAATTTGAATTTGAAATTTTCAAGTGGTCTCCACTTGAAAACAAAATGGCGGAGCAACTTGGTTAACAAACTCATCTAAGATATTTATAAGATAAGTTAAGACACTGTTCAAATTTGGTTCGATTTGGAGTATTATTTCGGAAGTTATAGGGATTTTAAATTTTCAAGTGGTAGCCTGATTTCAAGTGGTCCCGTTTAACTTAAAATATCTGCCACTTTATTGAAAATGGCGGATAAACTTCATTAATAAACATCATTGAGACCCTCATGTGACCTGTATTTACAACAAAATTCAAGCAAATCTTGCTTTAAATATGCTTTTTACAATGTCGGTTTGAAATTTTCAAGTGACTGCCACTTGAAAACAAAAAGTCGGAGCAACTTGGTTAACGAACTCATCCAAGATATTTATAAGATTAGTTCACTGTCCAAATTTGGTTCGATTTCGAGTATTATTTCGGGAGTTATCGTGATGACAAAAATTTCATTATAGATAGATAGATAGATAGATAGATAGATAAACGAAGTGATTGCAATAGGTCGATTTCTAAAGAAATCAACCTAAAAGTATATACAGAATAATTTTTTAATTATATGTAATAATTAGCAGGCTACGACCGCTTCGATGCTCATTATATTTAAATGGATTTTCAAAAGAATTGAATCACTCTACTTTTTATATCACTTCATAAATAAAAATTGAAAAAAATTTCATTGAAATCGCTCTAAACCTTTCTTCGGATACCTGATGACTATAGAAGCTCTTTTCCCGCCCGCAGTGCATCGGTTCCAGGTTCCCACTGCCTGCAGAAAGTTCTTTCTTGAGCACTTCAATTTGGATATTTTTCGATGACAGGTGGAGTTATTCAAGAACTATGATTTTAAAGATGATTGTATCTTAGCATCTATCAAATATTCTAGTTTTGGAACCACATATTTTATAGCCCTTGCTCATTTCACTATGATACTATATGATTACGACCAATATAATAAATAAAATAAAAAGTAGCTTTCTCTTTAAAAGGAATAAATACATAAAAAATAAATACATTTTAATTAAAATTAAATGTTTATAAGTTTGATCATTTTCACTATATTACCATTTTTTGATAAATACAACAAAATAAAAATTAAAAAAAAAAAAAAAAAACCTTTAAAGCAATTAATAAATAAATGAAAAATTAAAAGTTATTGTAAAATTATAAAAATTAAACATAAGTGTTATAAATAGTTTTTAAATTTATATTCCTACTGTTTTACTATTTGATTTTAATAAATATAATAAATTAAAAAAAAAAAAAAAAAAAGATTTCGCCTACTAATGAATAACTTAAATAAATTAAAAATAAATACTGAAAAAGCCGTTGCTAAGGTACACAGACGATTCAAATGAAAGAATAATTTTTAGAAAAATTAACAGAAAAGTCAATGGATTAAATAATAATAATAATAATAATAATAATAATAAAATTCGAAAAATATTTGATGAAGTGATCATGTGCTGGGTCCCAGCTACCAATTTTTCAAGATTTGTAGCGCTGCGCTCAGTAGTATGAGCATCAGAGCGTGTACTGACGCACAGACACACACATACGCAGACACTTATCTTTGTTTGTATAGATAAACATCTTTATTTAAAAATTATTTATTGAACATAAAACTTTTTACATTTAAAACTATTACTTTTTTTTTTTTTTCAACTTTTGAAAAGAATTTTCCTAAAATTGAAACCAAATGTGTTTTTTTTAAATGATTCGATTTACCTTTCAAATATTGTTATAAGAGTACTATATTATTTATAGATTAAAGCATAGTTTAAAATAAATAAATGATTTTTTTTTTTTTTCGTGCGTGTATACATAAGGGAGACACACACACACCGTTAACCCTCTGGTTATTAAAAAATTGACGGGATATATGTATTTCATAGCTATTTCATGGGGAATAGAAGGAATTGTAATTAGAAGTAACTATCAATTGTTTTTAAACAATTAAGAGTATTAGAATAAGTATTGGAAATATGACCTATATAATTGAATTTTGAAATAGGTTATTTTACTTTTAGTTTTTAATAAAATTAATGCTATTTATTGAAATTGAAACAGTTGGATTTTTCTATTAATGTAAAGAACAGGTAAAAAAAAATGGAAATAAAAAATATAATTGAATATTTGCAGATTTTAAATTATCATTAAGATTTTATATAAACAAGCACATATCTTTAACAGAATTTGATTTGGATTGCTCTGAAAAATAAATAAATCCATAAAGACTTTTATTCATATTTGTATTTTGAATCAATTCATGGCAATAAAGTGTATGTTTTTAGTCCACACAATGTATGTAATAGCATTATTATTGGTATAAATAATATTCCCGTCTTTGAAGTTCTACCAAGGAATTCAAAAACGTGGTCAGGATTTTTTTATAATTATCAAGACTTTTAGTATACTTAATATTATTATGTTTCAATATATATCTATGTTTCAATGTATATCTTAATTTCTGTAAAACAATAATTTATATAAACGAATTATAACAACAAGCACATTTAATAACGATTATTACTGTTTAGGTTATTTCAAAAGGTTTTTTTCTTTTGTTTGATTATGCGATTTCTTGTAAATTATTATACTTAAATTATAAAATCTTAAAACTTTTTTTCTTAATAAAATTGTAAATTTTTATTAAAATAAATAAATCAATGTGTCTCTTTTTCCTAAGAAAGAACACGCAACAAAATGTCGAATAAAATGATTGCAAGCCCTTAACTTAATAGGTGTCGAAACTGTTAAATACATTGAGTGTTCAGATAAAAACAATTAAGCTAGAGTTATGTATAGTGGAATGAGCAGTCACTTTAGACATTAATACCATCATTAATAAGTCGTTTTTCATTTGAAATAATTTCACGTGAACATTCAGCTGAATGCATACTTAAATAAAAAGAACTCTGCAGTCAAAAGAAAAGAAAAGATCCAAATAGCTGAATAATATTGTAAGATAATTATTTAATATCGATTTGTCTGTGCATTTAAATATCACTTGCGTTGTATTAAGTTATGAAAATTGCTTATGAAAAAAAAAAAGCTAAATGAATTTTATGATAATGAATCAGACTGCTGTAAAAATAAACTATTAAATCAGAATAAATCAAAAATCAATAAACAACAAATAGAATTGTTTGCTGTCATTGTAACAAACTAAGCAATTGAAATTTGGGTGGTCTGTGTGATAATGAATGAGCTAGACATTAATTTAGTTGATTACGGTGTAACGTAATTATAATCACAAATTTCTTCGTATTTATAGAAGGAAGAAAAACTTTTCTAAACAAAAATTTACAGTTTTGTGTTTTAACAGTTATGTATCATTTGATGATTATGTAACATTAAATGCTTTAAAACGCATGGATTTGAGTTTTAATTTTTTTATTATATTTAAATTTCAATTGGCTTAATAATTGAATTGGTTTTAATAACATTTCAGGAAACTTCTCTGAAATGTTATTAAAACTGCTATAAATCGATCGTATTTTGTGTAAACAAAGGAAAACATAATTATATAATTTGTATATTAAACGGCAAATAAATTGCCGCCCAGTTTTTCTTTTGACTTCAATGAAAATTATCAGACATATTTTTTTTTTTTTAATTTCTTCCTGGTAATATATATTAAATACCAAAATAAAATAAAATAAAGCATCAAAATTTGGAGCCAGAGGAACTTCCTATTCTTCGACGTATTCCGGGTGCTGTATTTTAGCAGGATAATGCCCGTTCACATGTCTCTCAGACTGCACAAGCCTTCTTCAGTGAACAACAGGTTCCGCTTCTTCCATGTCCTGCCTATTCCCCTGATATGTCGCCCATCGAGAATGTCTAGGATTTCATTTGGTCGGCGACTCGCGCGTACAACTAGTGGGGCGCACAGTAAGATTGAACTTTAGAGTCAAGTCGAAGCCATCTGGAATGCCATTCCCCAGGATTACATTCAGAATCTGCATGATTCAATCCCACTACGCGTACAGGCTCTCATCGCTTAGCATGGCGGACGCACAAAGTAATGATTTCAGACGTTCTTTTTGTTTTTCTGTCTTGTACATTTGATTGTTTATTTGTACCACTATCTGTAATATGTGGAATAAATTTCATTAATTTCTGACAATTCTTTCATGGTGTTGCAATTTGAAGAAACATGAGTCTATAACAACATGTTTATATTCTAACGTTTCCAATGGCTTGATAGAACAAAGCATACAAAATAAATGGTTTTCTGTCGCAAAGAGAGCGTAAGCTAAATTTCTCTTTGGAAGAACTAAGAACTTCTATTTGGAAGAACTAAGTGAGGAAAAATTTTGTAACGATTTAAAATATGACTTTTTCTTTAAAAGAGATAATTTAAAGAAAAAGTCATAAAAAATATTAAAAAGAAAAAAATATTTTTACCCCATATTTCTTAACAATAACTTTATATAGAATGTATTTAGTTATTTGTTTTTAATTTCCTAATTAAATTTAATAATTATTTTCTTTTAAGTAATTCATTTATTTAGTTTTTATTAATAATTAAAAGAAAAAAAAAAGAGTATTCGGACAGGATTTGAAAGCAGTAACTGAGGCAGTAGAATTCAAGAATACCTTAACACCAGGCTTGTTTGACCTGAACGCTCTTTCCTCTATTTTGATGATGAGTAACTAAATGTAGTTTTAAGAATCATATCTTGCCCCATAACGGATTATTGCACAAAATTTGCAACCTAACCCGTGTTTGTGACCACACTCTTTAATTAAAACTTGGTTTGGTTTCACTAGGAATTTTACTGATTCTTACTTCCCTTGTAAGTGATTTAAGTCTCTGTTCATAAAAATTTTCTCTTTCCTGCTGTAAGAATTTCAACTACGTTTAAATAAACATCGTTTATTTCAAATTTATGTTGCCAGCAGAAAAATATTTAAATTTTCTACACGTTCCTTTTAGAGCAGTATTATATAATTTGGTATTTCAGTACTTTTGTCCTATAAGAATTCCAAAATGTTTAATAATAAAATTAAAACTAGATCAGAACAAGGATGTAGGGAAATGAAAAGTAATGGCTTGTGTAAAATTATAGACCACACTTAAAATTCTTATTTAATAATCACCTTACTTTTCCCTAAATAGGGAAATATATATGAAAATAAATCTTACTTGGAATTTCTTTCAAACGTAAATTCTTGATTGGTTTGAAAATATCATAGAAAATAATTAATATTATACTTAAAAAACGAAAAGCTTCTTGATGATAAGTCCCAATAGAACGCTCTCCGACCCCCCCCCCCCCCCACACACACACACATGCACCCAAACACACCCGCACACACAACAACAACAACAACAAAAATCTGAATTTCACGTTTTGAACGCCAAATTCCAAAAAAGGCATTGCCAAATCACATAAACTTCGACCTTTAATGTCAAGTGACTTAAATACATCTCGTATTTTTTATCCTTAAAATTTAGCGCCATGTTTATACATTTTATATCGACAATTTTCTTTTAATTTATGCAATTCCGAAATTGCATAGATTTAAAATAAATCAAATTAAGTTAAACGATGATAAATTTACTCGACATATGCATTTACATTAGTTTGCGGATATTTAATTGATTAATTTAAATTAAGATTGAAATATATAGTCAAAATATAACCTCTTAGCAACCTTAGATAAAACACGCAATAATAGAATCGCTTATTTCTAAATATTTCAGACATGAACCAATTTTTAGTAATATTTCTGTGACTTTTCTACGGTGCTCATTTTTTCTATATTTCAAACGCCTCGTAGTTTGACCAATATAACTTAAATTGCACGACAAGCGCTGAATTAAATAAATGCCAGAACGGCTTTCAGTAGGAATGGGATCTTTAAGAGAAGATAATTTACTTTTGTTGACGGGTTTCTAAATGACTTTAAAACCAAACGGGGAAATAATTTTAGAAATTTTAAAAGAAAGTGATGAATGAAAAGGTAAAACAACTGGGATGTGACTGTAATCGTTCAATTTGGGAGCAGAACGTTTAGGATTGTTGAATTTATATAGAGCTTTATCGATAACAGAAAGATTATAACCACGAGAAAAAGCAAGAGATTTTAAATAATTAATTTATTTTGAAAGACTAGACTGATCAGAACAAATGTGTAAGGCACGGAATACGTAATTATAAAAAGCAGGCATTTTCTGTTGAGGGGCGTGGTTAGAGAGAGCATGCGGCTGAAGAGAGACAGAGAATGTTTTTTTAAAGACATTAGTTGAAAATCGATCCCTCTCTTTAGACACAAAAACGTCAAGGAAAATCAAAGAGCAATTCTTTTCAATCTCGAAAGTGAATTGAATGCAGGGGTCTTTCTTATAATATTTGAAATAAATTCTTTAATAAAATATATGATTAATCCATAATTGGTATAATAGAAAAAATCCCTATGCTGCCTACATAGAACTTATATATTTCTTCAAGGTCTTTTGAAAAATATTGAATAATGATTTTGGGAAGTTGTGTTATAGAAATTACATTTTTCTTCTTGAAAATAAAAACTAACGGTAAAAATATAGTCACTTTGTTCTATTGAAATAAACATAGTCAATATATTTTAATAAAATAAAACAGAATCCATACGTCTCATTAATATATTAAAACCAGAGTAACATTTAAAATGAGATAAAGAATACTAAAATTTTAAAATTAAAAAAAGATACATTTTAATTAAAAAACATTAAAATACGAAGACAGACTTTTCGGCTAAACACTAGCCCTCCTCAGTGCCAAACATACATTGTTAAAAATGGTTTCTTAAAAATGAGCTAAATTGTCTCAAAAGAGCTCCGAAACAATATATACTTAAATTTGAAAACCCCTGTACTCATTTTTTAGTATATTGACATGCTCAAAAATGGGGTTGGCCAATAAGAATCCTAATATCCCCATGTTTGACACGTACATATAATCAAAATTGAGTACATGGGTTTTCAAATTTAAGTATATATTGTTTCGGAGCTATTTTGAGACAATTTAGCTCATTTTTAAGAAAACATTTTTAACAGTATACAAATCACAATATTTACAAAACAAAAAATTCATAATACATCAGAACAAGATTATGTATTCCGGTGGAATAGATGTTGTAATTTAGTTAAAGCACCCGCTAGAAAAATACGGGATTCATATATATTTACATTTGAAACTAAAATTTTAAAGTTATCAAAATCAAGAATATTCAATATACTCTAATAACATCAGTAATCGTATAAGACTGAAGGTTCTCAATTTTATGAATTTGAGGATCATTTTGATGTAGTATTGATAAGAAAGTATTTATATACGTATATTCAATGCGTTTTCAATACAAAAATTATAACAATTTGAAATTACCCTGCTACAAAAATTAAAATTATGACAAATGTTTTAACATAATTACATTTTGAAGCAAAAACTATATACTTTTATAGGTTTTGCATTGTATTTTGCATTGTACTGTTTTGGTACTTTTATTATTATTGGGATAATAATATCACTCCCCCCCCCCCCCCCCCCCAGAAGAAGCTAATTATCTCTCACAAACACTTAGTAAACCTAGTTAGATATTTAATTTATTCCTACGTTTGTTTTTACTATGTATTCAGATATAGAAAATCTTCATGCCTATATGTATGTATGGTGAGAAAACGGAGTTAGTATTTAAATGTGTTTACTGCTAGTATAATCTGCTAGAGAGCATTTTACAAAGAAACATTCGATACTAAGATTTTCATGGTATAAAAATGGCAGAAACTTTCCACAAATTTCTTATTTCATTAACATTTTGAGCAATTAAATGTATAATTCTTTCAGTAGTTTTCTGAATTAAGAGTCCGAAAACAACGTCTTATTGTTTTCTGCACTTTTATGTATACTACAAAATTATATATGCTACTAGAAAATTACTAATATGGAGAGGACTTTAAAAATCAATGAATTTTTCTTTCGGGATCTTTCTTTGTGATATTGGTTTTCATTTTTAAAAGTATTACTTCGACCTTGATGTATTTTACCCTCAAGAACAATTTTGTCAAATTCCACTTTTAAATCTTGAGGCATTTTCCTGTCAGTCAATACAATGTAGTAATTATGAAAACCGTCCCAATATGCGTGTGATCCTTTAGCTCTGCTCTAGCTAATCAGATCCTTTATTGTCGGAATCATAGCTTGAGGTCCTTTACTACTGATATGGGTGTCTTATATTTTTTACTTGGATGTAATTGTTGAACTGGATGAATAACGTTTCATTAATTATTAGATAGAAAACTAATATAAAAACTAATATAAATTAATTTACTAACAAAAGTTGACTACAATAAAGAAATGCTATCAAAGTACTATTGTTAGCTATATCTAATACCCCTGAATTAATTTTAATGAGAAAAAAAATACTTTATAGAGGTTCAATTCAACAAGATTTCATAAGTCTGTTTTTCTGGTTGTTGCTCTGTCTTAGCATAGTGCAATTAAATCAGAGAATCTTTAGAATTTTATCGGATTTTAAAACATCAAATATAAATATATATAAATATTGTTATTATAATTACCTAGTCAACAAGCGGAATTGGATTTTCGTAGTCATATGATATTTTATGAAATTTGAAATTTAAATATATATAGCATGTTTATAAATGTCTATTGAATATCCGTCATTTGATAGCGTTTTCTATTAAATATATCCAGTTGATTGAGACCCGTGTTTAAAATCAGTGGGGTGCGGATTCGATATTTAAGACTGTCAAATGAAAAAATCAAGTCAGTAATCAAATTTATATATGTTTCAATGCATCGCAATTTAAGTACTTATGCAAATCTAGAATCTCACAGAGTACTAATTATTTACAGAGCCATCACTTGCATAGAAGCTAATGGTAAAATTTTAAAATGTAGTTTTCAGATAGACATTAGCGTCTTCGATGATGGACTAAATTACTACACATTACGTCATGGAGTAGACCGCGATTTCGTCATGATTTTAATGAGCAAAAAGATTGGCTGATTGTAACTCGTTTGGCAAATTTTTTAGATAAAAATCTAAATGAGAAATGAGGGTCCTGCATTTATATATATATTATTGTTATCATAATATATATATATATATATATATATATATATATATATATATATATATATGCGCGTGTGTCCGTGTGCTAATAATTCTTTCTTTGGAAATATCCTTGTTCAGATGAAATATCATGTACTATACAGAAATTTCATTTCATTTATTTTTATGTTTATTTATTTTCTTCTTCTTTTTCTTTTTCTTTTTTTTTTAGCTAATGGTTAATATTTTTTTCCAAAATTGTTATGAGCTGATTTGAGCTTAAAAAGAACATATTAAATAAGTATTCAAATCATAATCCGTAAGTTAAAAATGCTTACGAATTTAATATTTTCTTCTAGTGCACAGAGAATAAATAAATAAATAAATAACCGGTGTTACCATATTGAAAACACAACAAAGTTTTAAGGCGTATGTGATGTAGATTATCACATATTATAAAACTTATTTTCTCTCTAAAAGATAAGTAAATTCTCTAAATAAATTAAATTATAAATTAAATTATTTATCGTAACCAACTATTTTAAATATAACGGAATAATTATTTTTAACCTATAATAAATAATAAATTTGCAGTAGACTTTTTCTAATTTCTATATGTTCTTTTTCATATTTTTTCAAGACACTGAAACCAAATCTTTGATCCTTTCTTAGTATTCATTTAATAGTTCAAACGTAATGAAAATTCTTTTCGCTTTGGAATGGATATGTTTTTACTTATTTCTTTCCTTTTGTTTTGTGAAACCAGATAGTAACTGATTCAGCTTCATTTAATCCTATATCGAAATATAATTTGTGTACCCTCTCGTCGCCTAATTGCCTTACATGATCCAGACAAAATATTTGCTTAGGTCATTTCTAAAGAACTAAAAACTTGGCGAAATCATGCTAATATTCGCTAACAACAGCCAGTGGAATTACTGGTCCCCTTTTCAATAAAATTACATGAGAATGTTCGTAACGAATACTGCAACCTTGCTCTATCTGGAACTTTGAATTTGGCGAATGTGAAAGTAAACGCATATCATTTTTCACTCCATTTTTGGACGGTAGTTATCGTCAAAAATTTATTAAGTTTTTTTCTGATATTCTATGGTAACCCAACAAAATATCTTCTTTAAAGTAATCAATAAATTTATCTGAACTGCTCAACCAATGTATTGCCTCATGGATTCGATCTTGGGTATACTTCTTTCATCTGTAATTAATTTTTAACTTGACTTTATTTTACAGTTCATCCTGAAGTTGCCAACGCAATAATTTTACCTTATCGACAGCTAATAATCATCAACAGAGCGTAAAATATCTATGTACAAAATATTATTTGCATATCTCGTGTAAAAATTAAATTTATACTAAAAATTATTATTTAAAAAAAAAAAATAATAAGGAGTTCAATCTTTCAGATAAAGAAAAAAATATAAAAAAAATTAGAAGATAGTTTTCCTTGGAGTTTTTTATCAGATATTCTGAGAAATAATAATAATTGAAAAAAATCAATTTCATGTTCATAATTTTAGCAAAAAATCTACCAATTAGATACAAATAATGTTTCTATAAAGTTCATCATTAATATGTTTAGATGAAAAATTTTCAGGAAACATGTTGCAAGAAGCTAGCTAAATAGCTACGCCTTTCTACAGATTAATATCACTTTTTTATTATGAAACCAGTAAACAATACACGATAAAACTTCTAGGATTTGATAAAAGAGTCTAAATTTTTATTTTATTTTATATTTCTTTATAAACATTTCCATTCATGCAATTTTATAAACATTTCCATTTTATGAACATTCCATTTTTATAAACATTTCATTATAAACAATTTCCATTCAAGCAATTCAATTACAGAACTGCTGAACGTGTTCGTTTTCAGGAATATTTCCAATTTCTTCATCCTAAAATAATGTCAAATTTTCTAAAACATAAAAAAAAGCATTTTTCTTATCATTATAAGCGAATTTATAAAATATGCTCTTTTTACCTTTCACATATAAATAATCAAGCATTACATCTCTCTCTCTCTCTCTGTATATATATATATATATATATATATATATATATAGATAGATAGATAGATAGATAGATAGATAATAAAATAATCAGAACGTACAGTAGAAATATAATATTATCAGCACATACAGTTGAAATTTAAAGAGGATTTAATATCACTATTTAACCAATTAATATGATCAAAAACAAAGACCATCCAAATCAAACCAAAAATGAAATAAAGTCAATTAATTAAAGCAAGTTGGAATAAGAAAACAGCATTATTTGCATTATAATGTTATCAAGGGCCTGGTAGAATGCAAACATGCTAAATAAATTAATGTTTTTCTATCACAAAGATAGCAAAAGCTAAGTATTTCACACACACACATATATATATATATATATATGTATGTGTGTATATACACACATACACATATATGCTGAATTTGCGATTACACTTAAAAACAGAAATTTATTTTTCCATGCCCTAAAATTATTTTATTAATCAAAAATAATGAAATTTCGGTGACTTGCATCAAAAGAAAAAGGACTCATCGCTTTACCGTGCTATTCAAAATAATGCTATGGTGATTCTACTGCAAAGTGATGCATATAGAAATTTATTTCCAGTTTCGAAATTTGGTAAAATCAAGACTGGTTTTCACATTTCTTTTAAACAAAAAGCAGAATATATTATTATAAAATAACTTCTAACATATTACTGCCGGTATAATTAAAATCTTCGTCCTTTCTTACGGAAGAATAAAGAAAAAAATGTATTGGTTAAGGAACTTGGTTTATTTTTATAACTGAAAAAAAGTCTCTACTTTCACAGATTGTTTGAAAAAAAAATTCTAGGTGTGAAAATTACATATTAACAAAAATTAGTTTGAGTTGAATGCTTGTTATAACAGACGTTCAACAGGTACCGCGAAATTATTTTTCACTTCATCAAAGTATTTTTCTTCTAGTAAGTATTAATCTCCCTTATTAAAGAAGGGAATAGTCCAGGCTGGGATATATACACGCAAGAATATAATTCAAGAATTCGTGTGTAAAGTTCTGTGTATTATTAAATTATACACTTTCACATTAATGAGAAAATAATTTGTCTGTTGTAAAAAGACCACACGATATAGGATATTCACATTTCATATATTAATTGCTCGAGGCAAATAGGGTAATAAAAAACTAGTTGGCATAGGTGAACTCTGCTCAGTTCCCCACCATATTTATACACTCATAAATTTGTAGTGCGAGACATATTATAATCATGTTAAAAAAAAATGAATCTGACCAAAGCTTGATACAGTGACAGAACGAAATCCCCGCCTAATAGGCTATCCACCGTTCACTTCGATATATTTATCTTATTCTAATCTATTAATTTATTTTATCAGGGTCAATTCCGTTGTTTAGTTTTCATGCTACTATTTCCAATTCAATAATCCTCAAAATTCATATTTAAATGAAAAATTTACAATTTCGCTATGTTGATAAAATCGTAAATTACGAATAATTTACGAAATTTTCCTATTAGAATATTTGTATTCATTCGTGTTAAAACAAATATCATAAATGTAATTTTGAAGTTGTCTAATGTATTTATGATCCTCAAAATGGAAGTTTATGCTCAATTTTGCCTTATTCTGACATGTTAAGTAAATCGTAAATTTCCAATAACTTACGAAATTTTTATATTGGAAAATTCATAGTCATTAATATTCATGTCAGTGTCCTAAATACTATTTCAAAAGTAGTCTGACATCTTTACGATGAAAATATCTCTCAAAATTGACGTTTATGTGAAATTTTGCCCTATACTGCCATGTTAAGAAATTCGTAAATTTCCAATAACTTGCGAAATTTTCAAAGTAGCATATTTATAGTTACTGATGTTCATTTCGGCATCAAAAGTGATATTTTAAAACTGGTCTGACATTTTTACAGTGAAAAGTTTCCATTAAATGCACGTTTAAGTGAATTTTTGTCCTATTCTCCCATGTTAAGAAAATCGTAAATTTCTAATAACTTACGACGTTTTTAAATTAGAATGTTGCAAATGAATAGGGTTCTTGCCAGTATCGAAAGTAATATTTTAAAACTGATCTGACCTCTCTGCGACATTTTGTTCTTGAGATACCGTGTACACAGATTAACAAACTAACGGACTAACGGACTAACACACTAACACACTAACAGACACCCTACAGACAGACACCATACAAATTTTGTCATTTTCGGATTCCTCACACTTGAAAACGTGTAAAAAAGTCAAAAAACCGAGGTCGAAAATTTTCACGATTACCTAAGTTCCCCATACCTATAGTATGATGGGGAACTAAAAATAAGATGTTTTTATTTATTCATGAAAAAAAGTGTCACTATATTAAAAAAACAACAATGTTAGTCTTTTACAATGCTTAAAGAATATGCATGGTAAAGTATTTACATATTCGGTGCAAAAGTATACTAAAAGATGTCACAAAAACAAATTCATAAGTTCAAATAAAGATAAAAAGAATTCTGAAGAAAGTTTGAGAAGATATTTTTAATTAAGAGATATTTTATTAATTTTTTAATAATAAAAAACATCAATCTAATATTCATATTTTATGTAGAATTTCTGTAAATTCAACTTGTATAATCTTTCTATAAATAAAAATCATGCCTTACATTTTTTCCCAAACCACTAAACCCATTTCAACCACACTTGACAAAGTTAATGCTTATAACTACGGTTGACCAGTATTGTAGGTGTTTCGAAATTCTAGCGCTTGCACAATGGGAATGGCGAAAAAAAAATCCTCTTAAAAATCATATTTTTGTGTGATTTTTTACAGTAATAATATAGGTATAAAAATTTCAAATTCGATATGTAGGTTACTTCTAATTTAAATATTCTCCCTAAGTAGAAGTTTATAAAAATTCGAAATTGAAAAGCAGTGAAATTATTAAAAAACGTTCTAAAATTATACTCTCATCAAAATAATTGTTTCTCAAAAATGTGTAAAATCAATTTTTCGAAAACGAGCACTAATTTAACGAGTGTGAATTTCCTGAATGTGAAAATAGAATTTAAAAAAAAAGTCATTTTGTAATTAGTGATTATGAAAATAAATTTCCCCATAGAATTACATAGGCAGTGACTGTTAGGGAGATTAGATATTGTGCGCTCGTAAATTCAGAGCCATATTTAGAAGAGTGTAATAGGAGTCTGCACATATCAGGAATCTATTATCATGTTTGCTAAATTTTATTATTTTGGTTTATAAAGGTGCTTTAAAATCTAACTTTAATTCGCATCACGAAAATTTAATATGCATTTCTGCTCAAAAAATTAGCAAAATTTACAAACGAGCATTTTTGTTTTATTTTATTTATTTATTTTGTTTTGTAAATTGCTCACTTGATGAAATGTTCTTAAACTTTTAAGATGCAAAGAATAGGATTGTTCTAATTTCTTTCGAAGCGGTTTGAGTTACGACAATAACAAGGAGGCCGATTACAAATTGAATAAAAGAAATAGCATTTGTTAAGGTACTATACCACTAAAAGAGTGGAATAGTCTGTAATTGTAACAAATATTGGTATAAACTTAGCACTTTTCGATGCATTTCTATAAAAAATGAATATCAAGTTAAATCATTTTATACATTTATTTTAAAAGGTTCAAAAAATTTCAATATATTACTTTTAATACGCATTGCTCCATTGAAATTAACGCAACTTTCAGATAAATTGAACAAGTACAGTAAAAATAATATATTGCAATCGGAAATACAAATATATTGAATATCTCATAAAATATGGGAATTTCTAAGAAAAGTTTTTTAACTGCATATGTGTGAATGATATTTTTTTTCCTGCATAATTTGACAGCCAAATATATAGGCCATAAAAACAAAAACAAAAAAAAATTAAAAAAAAAATCTGGTGTGAACCAACCACACGACTTCCATTACCCACTATTACACATATCATATACATTTTTGAGAGATAATGCGATCAGAAAACATAAAAGTGAACTAAAGAGAAAATCGTTAGAGCCGTTTTTGAGATACCAACTTTTACAAAAAATCAATTATTGACCGGAAAACAATAATTACATACAAAAGGATATTTAAAAGTGAGTTAATAGGGCGAATTTGAAAAAAATCCGTACAGCTGTTTTTAAAGGAATGCACTTGGGAGACGTGAAATTGAGCTATTTATATAGGACGCCTATCAATTTTCCTGAACTAACCAACTATATCATTCGAAAGGACATCTAATAGAGTGTTTATATAGCAAATTTGAAAAAAATCGTTAGAGCCGTTTTTGAGATACGGACTTACGGTCCCACTTCCGGTTTCCGATGTCCCACTTCCGGTTAAACTCAATTATTGACAGGAAAACAATAATTACATACAAAAGCATATTTAAAAGTGAGTTAAAATGGCGAGTTTGAAAAAAATCCGTGCAACCGTTTTTAAAGGAACGCCTTTGCGAGGCCTGAAATTGAGCTATTTATATAGGACGCCTATCAATTTTCCTGAACTAACCAACTATATCAATCGAAAGGACATCTAATAGAGTGTTTATATAGCAAGTTTGAAGAAAATCGTTAGAGCCGTTTTTGAGATACGGACTTACGGTCCCACTTCCGGTTTCCGATGTCCCACTTCCGGTTTTTCAATTTTCACCAAAATTTGAAAATTTCATCTGTACACCAGACTTATTTCAATTCTAAAGTTTCGTAGCTCTATCTTTATTAGTTTCTGAGCTATAATAGCCAGATGATTCTCCACATACATACACACACACACACACACACATACATACACACTGACCAATTGCCAAAAACCACTGTTTTGGACTCAGGGGACCTTAAAACGTGTAAATCAGGTGAAAACCCGATATCGAATTTTCAGACCGAATACAATACTTCCATTACCTACGGTAGTAGGTAATGGAAGTAAAAAACTTGTTAAATATCACGAAAAATAAGAAACATAATTTGCGAAAAATGTTATTTAGTTACTGGTTGAAATTGATTTTTAATTAAAGCGATGTTCATAAACTGCTGTTTAATTTACAAGCCAATGGGTAATTCCCATGAAGATACACTGTAAAAAATAGGTTCTTAAAAATAAGTATATATTGTCTCAAAATATATACTTAAAAATCTCAAAATATATACAATATATACTTAAATTTGAAAACCCATCTACTCATTTTTGAGTATATTGATCTGCTCAAAAATGGGATTGAACAATAAGAATCCCAATATCCCCATGTTTGACATGTCAATGAACTCAAAAATGAGTGCATGGATTTTCAAATTTAAGTATGTATTCTTTCGGGGCTATTTTGGGACAATATATACTTATTATTAAGAACCTATTTTTTACAGTGTATATTAATGCTCTAAATACACATATATATTTATAACGGAAAAAATATATTTGTGTATTGTAATAAATTTTTTGTAACTATTACACTACAAAAGTTTTCTAAGATTTTTCAACTTAATAATCTTTAAATGAATAGTTATCAGTTATTGTATATTGCTGAAATTTTGCGATATTTCATAGGACTTTTAGAATGAGATGTCCTGCATCCTGGATAGACAAATTAAGTAGTAATAATAATAATACCTTTCGCATACACACAGTTAAACATTTTATATAGAAATTTTCATACTTCACGAGACATTTAATGTATTTGTATTCCATTATATTATATAGTTTCCTTAATACATTTTCATTTTTTTTGAAAATGAAAAACCAGCAGATTGTTCAACGAAATACAATAAATAAAAATATGATAAAATTTCTTAAGTTAAAAATACCCTTTTAACGTTTTATTTGTCATTCACATAAATGCATCGAAAAATTGTACAGAATCTATTTTAATATTTCCTAAAGTTACAGAATATTTTATAATTTAATGATCCAGGTTTATTTCAAATATCATTACATTTTGTCAATTTTTTATTGGTTTTTAAATTATTATCGTATCACAAGTTTACTTAAAAACGTGAGAACAATCTTGTTCTTTACATCTCGGGAGGTTTAAGAGCATTTCATTGAGTGTAAGATTTTTAAATTGAAAATAACCGTTCGCTTTTAAATTGCGATGTCGATTATCATATATTCTTAAAAAATATATTATCATATTAAATAATAAAATAAAATAAAATAAAATAAAATAACGAACACATGTCTATGACCTCTGAATTGCAACTTAAATTTACATACAGATGTTCTTTAAATTTTTACCTCCTCCCTTTTCCCACGTATGTATCTTTTGCTAATTACAACTTTATCGAAACCTTTGATCATGTATTATTTTTTCTTTAATGTAATGCAGATCTACAATTAGCATGTTATGTGTTTTTCTAATTCGGTTTCTTTTCATCTCGAAAAGAAATGCATTTTGTCGCCATGCATGCATTCTTGTCTCACTATATGCTATAGTAATTTTGGTTAAAAGTTCCATGTTCTCATGGCGAATGTTGGCGTTTAGTGAGAACCGTTTGAATTATAATTATGCGGTAACCTTTTCAAAAAATTGTATATGTTTATATGTAACATAATTACAACCATTTTTTCTCTACTATTTTGAATTTGGTATAAAGACAATGATTTTGGGCTCCCACTCCAAGTTATTCAATTACTCCAATTCCACCTACCATTTTATAATAAAATGTTTATCTGGTCACCTATAGTCGAGCTAAATATGTCAACAATTCGTATATAGTAAAATGCATCATAATATCTACAAGAAAATGCTTGTTTATTTGGATCATCCCTGCGTTATTAGCAGGGCCGTGCCTACACTTTTAGCCGCCCTGGGCGAAAGGTTTTGCCGCCCTCCCAGGCAAAAGATTTTAGCCGCCATACTAGGCACTAAAATTATTTCCCTCGTTCTGCTTCTGAAAACTATCCTTTAAAGCCAAAAACTGCCGGGTTGCCACAGATGAAAAGTTATCAAGTTTTTTTTTTTCTCTGTTTTAAAAATAAGCCTCCAGTGGCCGAGTGGTTATGCGCTCAAAGCTGGTAGACATGAGGTGCCGGGTTCAATCCCAAGTCGCGCTTGTCGGCCTAGCCGATCGGAGTTTTCCATGGTTTTCTCCGAAACTTGCGTAAATACGGGCTAGGACCCCTTAGAAAGACCCCCACGGAGGGCACTCCCACTCAGGTCTAGGACCTACAGCAGTCAATCAGCCTTATTCCCAAATCCAATCCAATCCTGTTTTTAAAAAAATCTAACAATTTTAGTAAACCTAATTTTTAGCTGAAATTTTGTCATTTTTAGCCGCCCCTAGCTGTTAGCCGCCCTGGGCGACCGCCCCGGTCGCCCCCCCCCCTCCCCCCCCTAAGCACGGCCCTGGTTATTAGCGTTTCACATCGCAAGAATTCTGAAGTTGTTTTTCAAATTTAACTTCAAATAACCAACGGTCACCCCATCTACAAATCTTCTTAACGATAATCAAGTTTATATTCCTGATAATAATCATAATAATAATTATAGTAATTATAATACAGTTAATATTTTTTTATTTAAAATTTTGAGCATATGAAAAAGCAACATTTAAACAATATTTTATAAAGCTTTCATTAAAAGTTTTGGAAAATTCAGCCGGGGTGTTCTACTTTCCAAAAACACTTCAGAAAAGCGGTGGACACGATTTCTCAAAAACTAAAGCACCGATTTTATTGGAAAGGTGAAAAAAAAATAAATAAATAAGAAAAGAAAGAAAAATTGTTCATTCAAGCACTAAGCTAATCCTGTCTTTTAAGAAGTGTGCAAAATTACAATAAGATCAGTGCTTTATTTTTTGAGAAATCGTGTCTACAGCTTTTCTGAAGGAGCACTGGCTGAATTTTTAAAGTTTTAAATGAAAAATTATAAAATATTGTTTAAATATTGCTCTCTTATATGCTCCAAATTTTGAATAACATTTTTTATTTATTATATTAAAAGAAATCGATAAAAATATGTTTTTTTTTTTCAGTCTTCTAAACTAATAAACTCCTTAAATGTTCGAATATGATTACTGAGAGGCAAAATCGATTGGAAAGTTTCATTAAAAATCTGCAAAAATTAAAAATTAAAAATCTGCATTTAGTGCTACTCAGTGATAAGAAGTCATTGTTAATGTTATTTATTATTATTATTTATTTTATTTATTTATTTTGTAGTAGTAGTAACATTACTTGTTACATAGCCCGAGTACTAAAAGAATAATAAGACTTTTTAATATTATAATTGTGTAACTTAGACACATAATTTATTTAACCAATCCAAGTATCAATTTTGCCCACCAGCGGCCGAGCGGTTCTGCGCTCAAAGCTGGTAGATGGGAGGTGCCGGGTTCGATCCCAGGTCGCGCTCATCGACCTAGCCGTTCGGAGTTTTCCGTGGTTTCCTCCGAAACTCGCGTAAATACGGGCTAGGACCCCTTAGAAAGACCCCCACGGAGGGCATTCCCCCTGTAGGCCTAGGACACATAAGGAGTCAATCGGCCTTAATAATACAACCAACCAACCAAGTATCAATTTTCAATAATGCAGCTGTATTCGATGTTAAATGTGTATTTTACCATACGTTACATCTTGTTATACAAAAAATTATACATTTACTTAAAATAACGATATGTATTTCATACAGCAATATCTTTTATTTTATTGATTTGTTTCAAAATGTTCCACATATTTGCTAAAAATATAAATATATTGAATTTTTCTTTAAAATACATATTTTAATTCAATAAGATAGATAA
Organism: Salticus scenicus; assembly: GCA_963930645.1. Classification (NCBI taxonomy): domain Eukaryota; kingdom Metazoa; phylum Arthropoda; class Arachnida; order Araneae; family Salticidae; genus Salticus; species Salticus scenicus. The sequence continues at coordinate 146,121,327 of OZ005654.1, forward strand.
GTTATTTTTCAAAACTTAGTATTAAATAAAAGATCAATAGTAGTTGTTCAATAACACAATCAGCCAGACATAAGGTTGTTTTGCCAGCTTACGAAATGTTAAGTTCTGTTTTAGGAAAAAGTACACATCTATTAAAGTACCGGTATTGGTATTAATTTCCTGTAACAGTATCTTTTACTTTATTATTGATTCGTTTGATAAACAAAAATGTTCCGCATAATTTCTGAAAATAAATATACTGAATTTTTCTTTAATATATCTATTTGAATTGATAGATTTGAACAGATAGATTAATTTTCAAAACTTAGCTTTATGCAAAAGTTCAATAATGGTTGTTCAATTACACGATCAATCAGCTACGAAGTTTTGTCATCATGCAATAAACATTTTGAATCTTCGCCAGTAGATGGCGATGCTAGATCAATATCTTTAAATCTTTATTAAATTACGATTACTGTTAAAAGGAACGATATAATCAGGTCCTTATTAGTGCGCAGGTCAGCTGGACCACTGCTCAGTATCTTTTGATGTTTTGGGGCCTGAAATTTAATTTTTAACTCAAATAATTTAATTTAAAATGTCCAAAAATATTTTTAAATAACATACTTTATGAAATTTTTCTTTTAAAAGCAAAATGAAAAATTTTACTAAATATACTTCGGTTTCACTAAATATACTTCGCAACTTACTACACTCCAAGTTCTGTATTCCTAATTTACAAAATTGCAAACATAAATGCAAGAATTCTCAAATAACATTGAAATAAACTACTTTCCAGCTCATTATAGTATGTTATTGAAGATTTATGAAAAATATTTACAAAATGAAATTATGAAAAATCCTACAAAAATAAATAAATAAATAAAAATAAAAACTAGAATATTAGAGTTCTAGAATGAAGCTTTTTATTTATTTATTTACTTATTGAAAAGTGTATAAAACATGCGAAAAATTCATTTATATTTTTGTATAATGTCTTTCAATGAGTCAAAATGTTTAATTTTTTCTTGCGTTCGAATGCGAATAAAATTCTATGAAAAGTTTTGCTATTAGTGTTTGCTTCGTTAATTATATATATATACTATATATAATGCGAAAAAAAATCTTTTAATTAGAATGAAGATTAGTTTATTGCATTAATAAAAATACACAGATAAATCTAAACTGTAAATTAAATTAAATCAAATTTCTATAAAATAGACAGCATTAAATTCTTATAAAAAAAAAAAAAAAAAAAAAAAAAAAAAACTTAATTTAATTAATAATTAATTATCAGAAATGATAGTGGATTGTAATAACAAATTAAACAGTATTAATAAACAAAATAAAAATTGTTAATTAAAGCCAGAAAATCAATAAATGCAGAATCAATTTCATGAACAGTTGAGAATACTGCCAAAATTAGCATGATTTTTTTTTTTTTTTTTTTTTGCCGTATTTTCACTTGCTGGTGAAACTGATTCTGCATTTATCGAATTTTTGTCTTAAATTATAATTTTTTTTTTTTTTTTTTAATCTTGTTTATTAACGCCGGTTAATTTTGCTAGAATATTCCATTAATATTTCCATAATTAGTTAAATAGATGTTTACTGTATCAGAATAATAGGAAATTTAACATTGTAAAAAAAATATACTAAAAAAAAATATATATATACTATTTCCGATGTATTACTATTAACATCACCATACTGAAATGGTGAAAGTTCATATTGCGCCATATACTAACCATGCAATACATAGCATACAAAACAATAGTAATTTTTCTTAACCCGTTAGTAGTCGCTATAGACAGCGCCACCTATTACAGATTGCGCACTTTTTATTTAACTGTCACCAATAATTTTAAGAAGTGATATAATCAACGTTTCTTCGATTTTATTTGCGTTTTATGTATATCAAACGCCACTTTTAAAAATTTTTGGTGGCTATTGAATAAAAAAATCTGGAAACACTGAAGTATGGGTGGCAAACGACCAACTAGCGACTACTAACGGGTTAATAATATACACTGATGGAAAAAAAATCCCAACACCAAGAAGGAGCTGTGCTAGATAAACGAACTTTGGTAGACGTGTTTATACATCTGAAAGATGACGTCGATTCAAATTTCGAGCTACACGCATAAGTGTGGCGCTAGTTGCGACACTATGAACATGCAAATGAGGTTTGCTTTAAGTAAGCGCTGTAAGGTTCGTGATCGTTATTTACAGTTGAGATTTGACGTAGTGGGTTAATGTTAGTCAAGGATGCCTCTAAGAAGACGAAGAAGCCATTATCAACAGCTCACTGAGTTTGAACGAGGTCGTGTAGTAGGGCTACGAGAAGGTGGGTTTTCTTTCCGCGATATTGCAGAAAGACTTGGCAGGAATGTATCCACTGTGCATGAGTGTTGGCAGCAGTAGTCAAGGGAAGGTACTGCCTCAAGAAGACCGGGTTCCGGGCGGCCACGTGGCACTACTGAGAGGGAAGACCGCCGTGTTCGGCGTATGGCTGTGGCTAATCGTACTGCATCTGCAGCTGAAATTCGAGCTGCAGTTGGCACCACAGTCACACAACGAACTGTTACAAATCGGTTACTTCAAGGACAGCTCCGAGCCAGACGCCCTGTAGCGTGCATTCCACTGACTCCAAACCGCTGCCGTTTGTGCCGTGAGTGGTGTCAAGCTAGAGCTCATTGGAGGACGGAGTGGAGATCTGTTGTGTTTTCTGATGAAAGCCGGTTCTGCCTTGGTCGCAGTGATAGCCGTGTGTTGGTTAGAAGGAGGCCAGGTGAACGCCTGCTAGCGACCTGTCTGCGGCCTAGACACACAGGGCCTACTCCTGGAGTTATGGCTTGGGGAGCAATTTCGTATGACATCAGGAGCACTATCGTGGTTATCCCACGCACCCTGACTGCAAATTTGTACGTCAGTCTAGTGATACAACCTGTTGTGCTGCCATTCATGAACAGCATTCACGGGGGTGTTTTCCAACAGGATAACGCTCGCCCTCATACCGCTGTTGTAACCCAACATGCTCTACAGAGTGTCGACATGTTGCCTTGGCCTGCTAGATCACTAGATCTTTCTCCAATCGAACACGTATGGGACATCATTGGACGACAACTCCAGCGTCATCCACAACCAGCATTACCCGTCCCTGCATTGGCCGCCCAAGTGCAACAGGCATGGAACTCCATCCCACAAACTGATATCCGACACCTGTACGACACAATGTATGCACGTTTGCATGCTTGCATTAAAAATTCTGGCGGTTACACCGGTTACTAATGTACCAACATTTCACATTTGAAATGGCTCTTCTCGTCAATGGCTCTACCTGTGATCTTGAAACTTTAATCAATTAAATATGTTACCTAGACAAATGTATTGCTGAAATTTCATTACTGTACAATAATTTTTTCTTGGTGTTGTGATTTTTTTTCCATCAGTGTATAATAAGTGGCTATATAAGTAGGGTAGAATAAACATAAATTACTCATTCTAAATCCTCAGAATCCTAAATATTTCTTTATGTTTTTGTATTGAAAGAGGGAAAAAAAACAACAATTCCGATCATCTAAACATTTTAACATCTTTGCATCTTCGTTATGCTGCTTGTTTAATGCATTTACACCTCCCAGACTACTAATATGGAAATAACATTTGTATCAACATTTTAAATGAACGAAGTCTATATACACAAAGAGGATTGCAGTAAAATTGAGAAAATATATGTAATATATAAACTAAAATAGAATAGCTATTTCCCGAATAAATGAAATTAGATATGATGTAGCATAAAAAAAGCGCATAGTAAAATATGAACAAATATGTAATCAAAAAAGATAAGAATTTAACAATTTTTTTTAACATCTTACATTTTTTGTCATTGCACATTACGAAATTCTGCAAATATCCCGCATAATTTGGAAATTTCAACCTTTGTTTTTAGAGGATATTTAAAATTTTGTACTAGTTGCAAAATTTCTTACTTTCTCTTACCCATAAGGTAGAGAAAGTATTGTTTTTGAGTCAAATTTTCTAACGCGAGATTTTGTTATATTTACACGTTTTCAGGTCCCCTGAATACGGAAATCATGTTTTTAGCAAATGGTCTGTGTGTATGTCTGTGTGTCTGTGTGTCTGTATGTCTGTGTGTCAGTGTGTGTGTCTGTGTGTCTGTCTGTTATCACCATATCTCAAAAATAAATTATGTGAGAAAGTTCAAACTTAGTATTCTAAATGTGTATCACATAGGGATGCTACAGTAAGCTTTTTGTTAAGATCAAGCAAATGGTTCGTGTACAGGGACAATCAAGATAATTCTATATAGACTGCACTAAACCAAATGAAACGAATATATATTTTTTGTAATAGAGATAGTTAACTGGAAAAAAAATTGTGCATGTAGGAGCCTCGCCTCCCCCCTGGGGGGGAAGTCCCCCCCGCGAGGGGAGTAAATTTTCATGATAGGTATCTTTCAAAAGAGCTCGCCAATACCTTTAAAACGAATGGTTGAACCATCGATCTGCGATAATTTAAAACAAAGTTATCGATTTTTTTTTTTTTTTTTTTTTTAACAAAAAAAAACTTAGAAATTTTTTTTTTTTTTTTTAAATATTGAGAATAAAATGGACATTTTTTGGATATTTGGTGTTATACTACTTCTCTAATATGGAAATCGTTTGCCTTATCATAAAAGATAATTTTTTTAAATATAAGTTTTAATAATTTTTTTTAAAAAGATAATTATTTTTTAATAACCGAATAAATTCTATATAAATGTAGGTGCATTAATGAAACGGGGGGTTGAGGGGGGAGATAGCCCCCCTCACACAGAACTAATTATCATATAAAACTCTTCAGAAGCCTAATTTGAATTGTTTAACATAGGTTTACATAACAGTACTCGTTATCTTACCTATTAATCTGCAACCTGTATTTATAGTATTAAATTTCAGGGTAAGAGAAAGTCGTGTGAGTGACACACCAGATTATTTCATTTGCATTAAATGCAACACGAGAATAAATTTTCTTTATACTAAAACCCTAAGTTTCTCTTAACCATCTCTCAAAATTGGCATTATTACTGCAAAATTTATTGAAATAAAAATAAAAAAAATAAATTCTTATCCTTGGTTTGAGAAATGGTAAAATAACGTAATAAAGTATGATTTAACAGGGGGAAAAAATTAAACGACGCCACAATTGCAAGAATGTATTCAGAAAAGATAAATTTTGCCTGTGATTTGAAATAAATGAAATAAGAAAAGTTATTCAAAAGAATAGGTATAATGCTATGTAAAGACCGCCACTTGGCGAATTGACGGTTTTCATTCCCTTAATAATAATAATAAAAAAAAAAATCATAATACTTTTAAACATGGACTGCTAGCCGGCCGAAGTCCGACCCCGTCAGGCCACGCGCGCTGCTTAGAAGCGCGTTATGTTTACCGTGTTTCAATAAAATCCATTAGAATTCCTTAATAATATAATCTTGTAATAAGTATAAATTAAGTGATTTTTAAATAGTTTTTTAATAATTACTTAAAATAATATAATTTCAAAAATTTGATATCATACTTTACACTGTCAGCCATCGATAATTGACGCGGCCTAAACGGAAAGTTCAGTGTCAGCCACCGATGACTGACATGGCACTCAACGTGTTAAACCATTCCATAATATGTTACATTCATCATCAAAAATAAATAAATTAATTAATTAATAATTTTAACAAATAAACTAATAGAAGTGTTTTTCTGTTGATTTAGTATAATACATCAACAGTTGGCCCAGTTGAAAAAAGTTCTCGGTTCTATTTGTATAGAATTTCTCAGCATTTTTCACGAATAAGTTAATAGTAACGATGTTTTTTTCTATAAATGAGTGTTTGAAAGGAGTTTTATAACCCCTTTCTTAGCCTCCCCTTTTTAACATTAACTTTTGATGAGCCTATCATTTTTTTTTTTCTGTACATATTCACACCCATGTGCACATTTATTTTATCTATAGAAATTGAAAAATTGGTAAAAATAACTTTCTATTAATCACGTTTTATACCAAATAATAACAGTAGTTGTGTTAATGAGGATCCTAAACATAGATATTACCATGAGCGACTTTTTAAATGGCTCCAAATTCGTGATTAATACTTTCTCTCAGATAATTGTTCATTGATCTTTCAAGCATTTCTTTACACTAATAAAGACATTACACAGTACATTATGATTTACATAATAAGAAAATCTAATGCCTATAATCTAAGGTTTTGATATCTTTGTTCGTTAAAGCATCAAACGCCCTTCTCTATGTAGCAACACTTCTCAACCCTTCTCTAAAAGGAAAAAAAAATTCTTTTGAATAATCATGTAATAAAATATAAGAACACTTCTTCTCATAATAATACATAATCACACTCACTAACACCTCTGAGTAATTTTCTTAACACCGACCTAAAATTACCTGAAATTACTCCTAAAGCTTTATAATACAGACTGTAATAAATTGTGTAGTTTTGTACCAGAGGGATGGTTTTGCTAAATGCATAAAGTGATTTACACTTCTCTATTTAGTATTCGAACCAGATTGAATGTGATTGGCACTTAACAAAAAAATATTTTTATCTTTCATAAAGTAAGAGTATTGGTTTATTCCATTTTTGTCATTCGACATAGTGATAAATTTTTACCGCTGGCCGTATTACACGATGTAAGCAAGTCATAGCTGAATGTGGAATATTAATATTATTTCGGATGAAAAAAGTGTGAACGTGCCTGAGAACTTAAATGGCAGTTTATTCGTTGTAGCGCTTATAGTTGAATGTGAAAAATTAATGCACATGCAAAAACAACAGTTTTTTAATGATATTTATTGAAATTTTGAATTTACTAAAACCTTATAAATAGAAAATCACATATTAAACATCAGTTTATCTTCTACAATTTTCAAATGTTTTAAGTACAGTTTTTAGAGAATTTCTCCTGAAAATTTTTAATTTACGTGCTTCTTGAAAATATAAAACAATATTTCACTTTAAAAAAAAAACAATGTATAGAGATTTTTCAATAAGGAATTATCGAGATACGGGACTTAAAAAAAAAAAATAATAATAATAATAAAAAATATACAGACACGACATTATTTCATTATTTAAAACATGAAAATCTGACATTGACAGATTTTAATTTAGTGCCAGAGGCCTACTGCTAAACTTGTTAATATTGACAAATTCTTCTTTAGTTAATTCGTGACGATCTAAATTTCATGATAAAGTTTTCATTAAATCAAACCAATGTGTTTCAGCTGCAGATATTGTAACAAATAACGTTGGAAGTCCAAACTGTCTTACAGCCGCAAAACAACGTTTTTTTCTCTTTTTCCCAATGAGGGGGAGGTGTGCCTTGGGGGGGACTCATGTCAAAGGTGTGCCTTGGGGAGGGACTCATGTCAAAGTTGTACCTTGGGGGGGACTCATGTCAAAGTTGGGCCTTGGGGGGGACTCATGTCAAAGTTGGGCCTTGGGGGGACTCATGTCAAAGTTGTACCTTGGGGGGGACACATGTCAAAGTTGGGCCTGGGGGGACTCATGTCAAAGTTGTACCTTGGGGGGACTTCATTCAATAAATCCCCATTCAATAAACCGACTGAAATAGGCCCTTAGCACTATTAAGAGTGACGTATAAAAATTCGACAACGCTGTACCGACTGAAATAGGGGTACCTTAGGGGGGACTCATGTCAAAGTTGGGCCTGGGGGGGACTCATGTCAAAGTTGCGCCTGGGGTGGACTAATGTCAAAGTTGTGCCTTGGGGGGACTTCATTCAATAAATCCCCATTCAATAAACCGACTGAAATAGGCCCTTAGCACTGTTAAGAGTGTATTATAAAAATTCGACAACGCTGTACCGACTGAAATAGGGGTACCTTGGGGGAACTCATGTCAAAGTTGTGCCTGGGGGGGACTCATGTCAAAGTTGTGCCTTGGAGGGACTTCATTCAATAAATCCCCATTCAATAAACCGACTGAAATAGGCCCTTAGCACTGTTAAGAGTGTATTATAAAAATTCGACAACGCTGTACCGACTGAAATAGGGGTACCTTGGGGGGGACTCATGTCAAAGTTGGGCCTGGGGGGGACTCATGTCAAAGTTGTGCCTTGGGGGGACTTCATTCAATAAATCCCCATTCAATAAAACGACTGAAATAGGCCCTTAGCACTATTAAGAGTGTGTTATAAAAATTCGACAACTGTACCGGCTGAAATATGCCTCTAGCACTAAAAAAAAAAAAAAATCTGGAGTGACTCCACTCGACTTTCCAAACATTGAGTAATTAATGGTTCTGTAGAAAAAGTAAAGTGAGAGGAGTTGCGTTAAATAAACAAAAGAGAGAAAATTATAATAGGGAGTTTGAGTATTTTTCTTTATATAGTACATGATGTTTAATTTAATGCTATTTTACCGAACACTTAGATCATAATAATAAAGAATATTTTGTTGTGTCCCTGTAAAAACCTACAAATGCTAGATTCACCAAAATATTTATAGTTAGTGCAACAGTGACTCATAATATTTATATAAATTTTCAGCTCCATCGGATAAGGCATTTAAACGCTATCGTACTTTAAAGTTTGAGCCCGTATGCCATAATGCTAAAGAAATTTGCATTTTGTCTCTGAAAAAGAACCATAAGCGCTAGATTCTCTAAAGTTCATAAAGTTCGTGTGACGGTGACGTACAACATGTATATAAATTTTCAGTTCATTTGAATAAAGCGTTTAGCCGCTGTCGCACTTTAAATAATTTGAGACTATTAGTCTTAATAAAGAACAATTTTTATTTGTGTCCCTGTAAAACTCGTTAAGTGCTAGGGTCACCAAAATCTATATAGTTTGTGGGATGGTGGCCTATAACTCGTATATAAATTTTACACTCCAACGGATAAGGCATTTAGATGCTATTACACTTTAAATTATTTTACACCATAGGCCATATTGATAAAGAATTTTTCTTTGTGTCTCTGTAAAAAAAATTATAAGTGCTAATAATAAGTGTTCATAAAAATCAATAGGGTTCGTGTTACGGTGACTTGCAAAATTCGTAAAAACTTACAGCTCGTTCGAGCAAAGCGTTTAGACGCTAGCGTGTTCACTCACACACATACACACACATATACATACACACATACAGTCGGTAACAAAAGTCTCAAGTCTCCGAACACTAGCAAAAATTCCTATATAAAAAAAGTACACTTAATAGAGTTTTGTTAAATAAATCCTTGTCGAATCCTGTTTTTACACTGACTAATAACAGGATTCGACAAGGATTTATTTAACAAAACTGTATTAAGTGTACTTTTTTTACATAGGAATTTTTGCAAGTGTTCGGAGACTTTTGTTACTGACTGTACATACACGCATACATACACACATACATGCATACATCATCGTAAAAATAGTGAAAGCGGACTCAGGGGACTTCAAAACATATAGAAACACCAAAATCTCGAATTCGGATTTTTGACATCATTACAATACTTTCCTTACATACGTATGTTCGGAAAGTAAAAAAAAAAAAAAAACAGATATTGAATTAAATGAGGTTACTATTGAACAAATTAGATTTCCTGAAAATATTATCCACCTTAAATTAATAAACATAGAAAAATCTACAGAAAAGCTAGAAGTTTTTAAGCATAGATGATATTGTATATATCTAATGTTATAAATATCTTGACAGAAGAAATGTATAAAGTACGTATTATATATTTCTTGTTATATATATTAGCTTTAAAAAACGTTAAATGTCATTTCTCACGAAGAATGCCTTTTAGCTCTTGTATATAATATGATAAATTTCCCAATCTGAAATAAATTTAATATTGATAAACTTATTAATTTAGTAAACAAACATAAAATTATATTCATATTTACCCACCTTTAAATTAATAATAATAATGATAATAATGATAATAATAATAATAATAATAATAATAAATATTCTAATCAAATTTAGCTGCACTACATTTTTAAGGCATGAAATTGTACATTATATTTTATTTTTTAACTAAACTAAAAGCTAAGAGTCTTTAATTATCTAAACTCTATACAATCCAGCTTACAGAGGGGCTCGTTTAAACTGGTGCCGTAGTCATATTCAACAGAGCCAAAAAGACTGGGTTCGAACATTTCTTACTGAAGAATCCCGATATAGATTAATTGCTAATTCCAGACGAGTTTTGATCTGGAGAGAGAAAGGAATACGGAAATTGACTTTCCTTGTTCGTGAAATATCACGTTTCTATGTATGCGTTTTTTTTTTTTTTTTTTTTTTTTGGGGGGGGGGATCATGACAACTGTTCGAAACGGATCCCCACTGGAAGCTAGAGTAAGTGGGACTTGGTACACAAACAATTGGCTTCTCACAAACAGGGGTGGGGGGAGAATCATGGCAAATGATCGAAACGAGCCTCTCTGGAATCTAGAGTGAATAGGAGACAAACAGTTGGTTTTCTTACAAACAGGGGCGGTGGAGAATCATGACAAATGGCCAAAACGAGAGTGAGTAGGACACAAACAATTGGTTCTCTTACAAACAGTCGAACCTCGTTAAGCTTTCGTGCAACAGTAAAACGGCTAATGCGAGTTCCTGGGGAAAGTCTGAAGGTCTAAAACTAAATTTCTTGTAATCGCTTTGAACCTATAATGACATAAAACTGTCTTTGGATGCAGTTTTTGCTTTTGGTTGGCGTTGACCAGAGTGTCTATCAACTGATCTAGTGCTTAAGAAGCGGATCCAAACTTTTGTTATGACACTTTGAGGGATATTCATATCTTGGTCGACCTCCATTTGCGTTTGATCTTCCTCCATTCCATCATTTGTTCACCATTTTTGACCTTCACTTAAATGATTCCTTTGAACCATACCTAATGAAATATTTTCTGTCAGAAACCACATTCACTTTAAATAACACCGCAGACCGGAATTCTAACATGCGTTCATTGCGCACCATTTTGTCAATCACCAAATTTACATATTTATTGCGCGAACGTATGCGCAGAAGTACAACTTTGTATTCAATTGTTTTTAATTAACATAAATAATTGCAGCATTGGGTATTGGTTGTAATATTAACTTTGTGAGCACATTTTTTCTCATTATTCTTTAATTTTGGTGACTAGCGTTCATGGATCAAATACAAGGAAAAAAAACTAGAAAGAAAAGAGACAACTTACTCGCATAAATTAACATGTGAAGTTTAACAGACTAATAAGTGATATGTAAGTTGAAGTGTTTTTACAATTCGTAATAAATAAATAAAATACAGGGTGGTTATAATTAAACTTCCTCTATAAACAGCATCCTACAGCGCAAACTGATAAACGAATAATAAGCTATGTCAGTTACTGGATCATTTTTTAGACTATGCACTAGTAATTGACATGGAGTGCCATTTACTGGTAGTTGGTTGACATTCTTTGTTATTACATTGAATTATGTAAAACTAGAAGGATTTTGCATGCAAATTAAATTTATATCATTTCTGAACCTTTATATTTACGTTTCCCAGTAATTGACACCCCTTTATGCGAAAGATGCCAATTTCTGGAACACCTATGAAAACACTGGTACATAAATTAAAATATTTTTTTGACAATGCAGTGTAACATGTTTAAACAAACGTTTTTACATTTAATTTGTAATGTATTTCAACAGTCGTCTTATATATATATTAATTAGATTTGAAATTGTCTTCCAATGAAAAGAGTGGGAAAAAGCCAAAATTCCAATACAGTGAAAAAGACGTGGTGTGAAAAGCTGTGAATGCCATTAAGACACTTGTCCATGGCTGGACAAGTGCTTGAGGCAAAAGGGGAAAACACGTTTCAAATAGTACAGAGATCAGAAAAAGAATCTTTAACTGTTTTGGTTAACATCTGTGCGTTTGCCTAATGATATTGTAAAATATGTTTCTAACAGTGACGTAATAAACAGCATCCTACAGCGCAAACTGATAAACGAATAATAAGCTATGTCAGTTACTGGATCATTTTTTAGGGGATTGGGAAAAGTACAAGTGCTTGGATGACTGGAGAAACGTTTTATGAATATGTGCCTATTGCTTTCTATCCGTGGCTTCTTAAGCAAAAAATAACATTTCCTGTTATTCTGTTTATGGATGGTCACAAATCTCATTTAACTCTCCACCTTAGTGAGTTTTGTTCAGAACGTGCCATAATACTAGTGGCTGTCGCTCTACTACCCAATGCAACACATATTTTATAGCCATGTGCTGTAAGCGTGTTTAAGCCACTGAAGCAAAAATATAAAAGTGCTGTACATAAATGGAGAATGGTAAATTCTCATACAGCAGTTATAAAGTACAATTTTGCAGTCCTTGTAAAGCAACGGAATAAGCACCGCAAATTCCTAGCTTTTCTCTTACTAAATTAAACTGTATAAAAGCGGACGCCAATACTTCTTATTTACACTTTAAAATTATTAAAGTAGCATATCTTATGCTCGTATAATAATTCCCTATAACATTAAACATAGTAAAATTATTCCTACGGTAAAAAGTAGTTCACTAAAATTAAAAACTCAAACTATATGAAAAAATGCAACTAACATCGTTGCTAACTTTATTCTGTTCTATTTCTTGAATTAAAAAACAAAAACAATGGATGCCACACGCATCACATAATCTTTACATTTTAACAAATTTTGAAGATAGCACGCGCTCATATTTTACATAAAAATTAAAAGCATTAAATTCATTTAACTCTTTTTTTCTTTGACATATTGTTCAGCACGCGAATTTACAAAAAATAGAGGATAAATAATAAACAAATTTATACACTGAAATTGAAAATGGCTCAGTTATAACATCCTCCCACCTTTTGATCATAGGTTATAATCAAAACCAAATGTTGCAGGTGTAGTTCTCAATATACATTAGTCTTTCAGGGACTTTAATTCTCCTTCCCGCTTTGCTATATCTGACTGGTTCCTCTTCTGAAGTTACAACGGGTTTAACAGTTTGAGCAGAGGTTTCCTTTGAATGGTATGCTTCTTTCAGTTTTGAACTATTATTTGATGATGTTACTTCTAAAGGATATAATCTTTGAATAGGTCGTAAAAGTTCATGTTGCGAAGTTTGAACCTTTACAAGTCGAACTTTCTTATCTTTTCCAGGAATAAGCTCTGTGATACGGCCTACTGGCCAGTGGATTCGTTTCTTGTTGTCAGATCCAATTAATGCAATATCTCCGACAGCGATACCCTTTTCTGGCTGTTTTCTATTTGCTCGCTGTATGAGAGCACCCAAATATTCTGATCTGAATCGATCTCTCAAAGCTCTGAGTAGGGATTGCCTGTATCTGAGCCTCTTTGTTAAAGAATCTTGTTCAACTACATCAACATCTGGAAGCTGAATTTCGTGAACATCTTGAAGAAACATAGATGGGGAGATAGGCTTTACAGTTGCATCTTCAGAAAGATATGTTAGAGGCCTTGAATTCACTACACTTTCAACATCAGCTAAAAGAGTTGCCATTTCTTCGTACGTAAGACACGCGCGTCCTAAGACTCTTTTAAGAAGGTCTTTCATTACCCTAATCAGCCTCTCCCAGAAGCCACCCCACCACGCCGCCGTTGGCGGGTTAAACTTCCAGTCTATGGAGTTGACAGACCCATATTTTTGTATACGTTGCCAATCTAAACTTCTCAATAAATTAGCTGCGCCAACAAAATTTGTTCCGTTATCACAGTAGATAATAGAGCATCTTCCTCTGCGAGCCACAAATCTTCTCAAACCCATCAGAAATGCATCTGTTGAAGCAGTGGTCACTAGCTCTAGATGAACAGCTCTATATATAGCACGTGTGAAAATCAAAATCCAACTCTTCTCATCGTTCTTAAGATACAAGGGACCAGCCATATCTATGCCTGTAATTTGAAATACGGCAGAATCTTTTACTCTGTTTTCAGGTAGAGGAGCACTAGATGTCCATAAAGCCCTTGAATTAAATCTTTTACAAATCACACAGCTGGCTAACACAAGCTTTACACTCTTTCTTCCGTTGAGGATCCAATACCTTTCTCTAAGCAAATTTAAGAGGATTTGTAACCCCGCATGACAGTTCTTTACATGAATATAAAAAATAAATCGCTTAACAACTTCATGCTTTGAAGGGAGAATTATGGGATGGAGAAAATCTTCACTATCTTTCCTGTAAGTTATCTTAGTTTTCAAACGAAAGATATCTTGCTCATCTTTACAGGTTTGTAATGTCTTCAATCTTTCATCACTTTCCGACGAGAAAGATTCCTTTTGAACCATACGTAGAGTTTTTATCTCAGCTTCCCGAAATTCAGTAGCCGTCAATTCGCCTTTACTCTTCTTATCAGGATTTAAACAATTATGCTTAAAGCGAAGAATCCAAGCAACTAAACGTATGATTTTTCCATAACTTGAAAAGTAGCGGTAATACCAGTTATTGTTGGATGGAAATTCAGGCTTCGTCAACATACAAATAGACTTCGACTTTTCTTTCTGAATTTCTTCCTCATTCCAATCTTCATTGGAAGTGTTCATGTGATTTCTAAATTCTGCTGAATCTTTCATCCAATGTGGGCCATCCCACCATCGGTTGAAAGCTAATTGCTTAGCCTTACAGCCTCTAGACGGCAAGTCTGCTGGATTCTTCTCACTTGGTATATGTTTCCATGATAAAGGATTGCTTAATTTCTCAATCTCTTGAACGCGATTTCGGACAAACAAAGACCAGCTCTCATTTCTTGATATCCAAGCAAGCACTGTTGAGGAATCGCTTCAGTAATATCTCTTCATTTCCTGCCAACCGAAAGCATCCACAACAGCTTTCGCCAAACGAGCGCCAATAGTAGCTGCTAATAGCTCCATTCTTGGTACAGTCGTATTCTTTAAAGGCGCAACTCGGGACTTGGCAGCAAGCATAATTATTTCCCCTTGATCTTCCATTTCTATCCTCAAGAATACTACTGCTGCGTAAGCATCTTTACTTCCATCAACGAAAGTATGAATTGTGCATGCATGTAAGTTTTCTGGAGTGATCTGGATATATCTTGGTATCTTAACATCATTTAAATATTTAAGTTCTTGAAACCATAATGCGAATTCTTTTTGTAATTCACCAGTTATTTCGTCATCCCAATTAATTCCTAATTTCCAAGCTTTCTGCAACATCAATTTAGGATAAAGCATCACTGGAGCAGTAAAACCAAAAGGGTCAAAAATTTTATGAACTGCCGATAACATACTTCGCTTGGTAATCCTTTCTGTGTTGAAATCGTTTAGCCATTTCATGTTGACTTTTAATGTATCGGAAACCTTATCCCAAATCAGACCCAATACTTGAGTTTCCTTCTGGTTCGATGTTTCATCGTGATCACCAGTGTATTCCCACTGCCTTAAATCAAAACCACCATTTGCCATTACTTTCTTTGTCCGAGATAAATTTCTTTAGATCTTCTTCACTGTGCACACTAGTGGCGACATTGTCTACATAAAAACTATGCAAATGCCTTAGCTTAAAATTTTCCTCAAAATTTGCACTATTTTTGATGTGATATTCAATTACTGATGATAAAAGAAAAGGGCTACACTTTACACCGAAAACGACTCGTGCATGCCTAATACTCTAAGTTTCTTCTCTTTTAGATTTTTCCACCATAGAAATCGTAGAAAATCTCTATCCTTTTCACAAATGCTAATTTGAAGAAACGCTTTTCTAATATCAGCGGTAACACCGAATTTTCTTTCTCTGAAACATAGGAGAATATCTGGAATAAGCTCAATCAAATTTGGGCCACACTGCAGACACTGATTTAAAGATGGATGGTTAGCCAACTTTGCTGAAGCATCGAAAACCGGACGGATAGGTGTTGTACTACTGGTTTCTTTAATAACTGGGTGATGAGGTAAATAATTACCATAAGAGTTCACTTTGGTAGCAGGAACTTCTTCTATGATGTCCTCATTCAACCAGTCCATAAATATATTTTCATATTTTTCGTACATTTTCTTAGCTAATAACTTAGAAGTTGTATTTTCTAAACGTCTTACAGCCAAACTTAAGTTATCTGGTAATGCAGATGTGTCGTCAGCCCAAGGAAGACAAATTTCGTAACGACCATCCTTGTTAATTTTTACTGTCTCTAAGAAATGTTTCTTTGTTTGACGGTCAATCTCACTTTTAGATTTCTTTTCTATAGTATCGGTTATTCCGATCAAGTCCAATCTCCATAAGTTTGAGATATCAGGTTCATTTACGAACAGAGACGTCACCATAATTGTTAAATTATCTGTTGAGACTTCGGTGTGAGGCGCCTTGCCCATCAATGTCCAACCAAGGTATGTTTCTATGGCAACAAGACCAGATGTCAATACTTTTCTTTTGCCAGTTAACATCTTTCCCATAATATCAGCACCAATTAATATTTCGATAACTTCATGGCATTGACTTACATCAGATAATTCGATTCCATATTCCTTCAACTCTTTAATCCACGGACCTTTAGTGACCGGTTGAATCTTTTCACATATAGTAATTTGATCCATCACTTCAAAATTGCAGGTAAACTTCTCATTCATATCCTTAACTTTTATTCTATAACAATTATGTTGACATTCCTTTGTTGTAACTCCGTCAAACAAAGAATGCATTATTTTTTCTTGACGAATGGGAGTATAATTCATCTCTTCTGCTATACTTTTCAAAATATAAGATTTTTGGGATGCCGAATCTAAAAATAAACGAACTGTTCTTTGCTTGTTTTCGGAGATGAGTTTCACTTTTAAGGTTTGAAGGAATACTTTAGCACTTTGCTTATTAAAATTTGTCATGTTTACTTCACTACTGACTGAATTTTCTTCAACCTTTTCTTGTGCAGTTTTACCTTGAGAATCACGCAAATCGCACATCAAAGGCACATGCTTCTTAGAACAGATAATGCATTTTAAAACTGCTCGACATTTCTTAACTGTATGATTAGGTAACAAACAAGCGAAGCAGCAATTTTTATCCTTTACAATCTTTTGTATCTCAGTTAAACTCAATTTTCGAGCTGAAAAGCATTCAGAGCTCAAATGTTTGCCTTGGCAAAAAATGCATACCCTTTTGAAATCTAAAGCAGAAGACGTTGTCAATAAACCTGCAGCTGTCGATATCTTATTTCGCATATAGTCTGCACTTGCACTGTTTTTCCTTTTAGAATATTTATTATCTTCACACTTTGTCAAACCGAAGCCCGCTACAGCTAAAGATATTCTCTCTTCACTTTCTACTTCCGTTTTCAATAAATGCATCAGATTATTCAACCTTCCTTTAGCATCCGTATTAGAAGAAGAGAGATTCGAGCGATTCCAGGCCTTCAAAAAGTCGGCTGGGAAACAAGACTCAACCATACGGTATAAAATGGAGGCATATTTATCAGTGGTAACACCTAATGTTTCCAGCGCCCGTAAATATGACTCAAGCTTATCATATAATGAAGTTAATGCAAATTTACCTTTTGTTTGCACAGATATTATCAACTTCAATAACTCTCGTACATACACTTCTACTATAATATCTTCCCTGGCAAAACGCGCCTTTAAACTTTCCACTGCCTTTGAATAAGTGGCGCCAGTTGGCGGGAAACTTTCAACAACTTCTCTTGCGCGTGAACCAGAGATTGTTGCTTGTACTAAATACTGGAACTTGTCCTCTGGGGCAATATCATCATCTTTATCGATTTGTTCTAATTGGCTCCAAAAAGGCAACCAATCCTTAATTTCTCCGCCAAATTTCCTGAATTCCAGCTTAGTTAAAGTAAATTTTCGTCTCATAGTACTATTTTCATAATTACTTAAAATAGCATCAGTTTGAATTTGCCCAGATGATTGTATTCTCGCCAATTCTAAATTATGATTCAATCTTAATTTCTCTTTCTCCAGTTCTGCTTCTTTTTCCAGCTTTAATGCCTCAGCCTCTTTTTCTAGCTTTACAGTCGGCTGCAAAATTATTCGAGCACTAGCAATAATCCTTGCCAAAAAAAAGTACACTTAATACAGCCTTGTTAAATAAATCCTTGTCGAGTCATGTTCTTAATCAGTCTAAGGACATGATTCGACAAGGATTTACTTAGCAAAACAGTCTTAAGTGTACTTTTTAAATATAGGAATTATTGGCTAGTGCTCGAATAATTTTGCAGCCGACTGTAACTTCTCAAGTTCTTTTTCTTTTTCAGCTTGTTTTTCTTCTTTCAAAGCTTGTTTTTCTTCTTTCAAAGCTTGTTCTTGTTTTTCTTCTTTCATTTTTCTTTCAGCTGTAGCATTTTCTAAGATATCTTTCACAAATTCGGGATCCTTTTCATACTCTTTACTATTTAAAATCAGTTCTTTTAAGCTTGCTATTGTGAACGTCGAAGGCAAAGTCTCTCCAATCTCTTCGGCTACCCACTTCAAATCTTCTTTTTTAAATCCTTTAACGGTTTTAAACATCTTTTTAATCTTAATACAATCAAAATAATTTTACTTCACTTGAAAGGTCCTCTCGCGGACGCCACTAATTTTATGTAAAGCAACGGAATAAGCACTGCAATTTCCTAACTTTTCTCTTACTAAATTAAACTGTATAAAAGCGGACGCCAATACTTCTTATTTACACTTTAAAATTATTAAAGTAGCATCTCTTGTGCTCGTATAATAATTCCCTATAACATTAAACATAAGAAAATTTTTCCTACTGTAAAAAATAGTTCACTAAAATTAAAAATTCAAACTATATGAAAAAATGCAACTAACATCGTTGCTCTCTTTATTCTATTCCATTTCTTGAATAAAAAAAACTGTGGATGCCACACGCACCACATATCTTTACATTTTAACAAATTCTTGAAGATAGCACGCGATCATATTTTACATAAAAATTAAAGCATTAAATTCATTTAACTCCTTTTTTTCTTTGACATATTGTTCAGCACGTGAACTTACAAGAAATAGAGGATAAATAATAAACAAATTTATACACTGAAATTGAAAATGGCTCAGTTATAACAGTCCTACTTCAAAATGTAATAAATACTGCAACGCCAGATTTCACAGTAAAAGGATTTTGGAGATGTGGAATTTCCCCATTTAATCCTGATAGTGTCAAATTTAGTAAACATAAACGTAGCTGTACTACAGTTATAAATGAACCTGCAAACGTGAACAACATGACACAAGTGAATTTAAAAAGAAACCTTAAATATCTGACACACATTGAATCCTCCATTGGTTCGAATTTTTTGGCAGAATTTCGACATGCTTTTGAAAATAATGTAGAATGGACTGAAAAAAATACCGCCACTCACTTATTTGTTGTTTGGCGCAAAATGAAAAATGAAGCTTTTTCAAACACCTCATGTATTAAACCAGTTCAAAACATCAGTGTAGAAGAGCAAGAGACCTGTGAATTAACCACTATTACAAATGACCAATTTCATGCTGATTCTTCGAATTTAATTTCTTATTTGAGGGAAAATGATTAGAATCCTTAGCTTGTGATCTCTCATTGAAATTAAGCACTCATTCCAATAAGCCTAGTTAAACTATTACTGATTTAAGTGTACAAGACATTTCCGAAATATATTCTGAACCAAGCACTTCAAATATTCTTCGCAAAGAATTATCTTAAACAGCTGATGAAGTAAGTCTTGGAAGTCCTTTTAAACGTGCTTTATTTTGGCTGGAAAACAAGACCATTGTTAAACGGAAAAAGAAAATTTCTCGAAAAATGTCATATGTGGCTACTTCAAGTGAATGAAAAAAATATTTAAAAAATAAAAAACAAGATGAGAAAGTACAAAATGAAACAGCAAAATTAGAGAGAAAATTAGCTTGGGAATAACAGCGTGAAACGAAAAGAGCAAGTGTGCAGAAGAAAATTTCAAAAATCCTAGGCTAAGGTTATATACAAAATTGAAAAGTGGGGATTCTTAATCTCATTCAGAGGAAATAGTATATGCATATTTATCTGATAATGATGTGGATAAAAATGAAGAAAACGAAGATAGTACTCCTTATAAAAATGTTGTACAGCACGCAGAAAAGTACTATGCAGTACACTAAGAGCAGAAATATTATATTGGACGTATAATTTCGTTGTCAGAATAAGAATCACATGTTAAGTTTTTGAAAGAAATAATGGAGAGATCTTTTGTATGGCTTAAAAACAATCTGATGAAGATTGTGTACAAAAGGACTGTTTTCTAAGAACCCATCAACCTTTTTTGAAAATGAATTGTTTTATTTAAGTACTAATGATATTCGTAAAATAAAAAACTGCGTATAGGCTTTTTAACAAAAAAAGTTATTGACTCAGATATTAACATCATTTTATTTTTTTACTTATACTTTTATATAGTAAAGTTTTTTTTTTTTTTTTTTTTTTTTTTTTTTGTCATTTTGAAATTTACATCAATTCATTTATTTATTTATTTATTTATTTTTTACTTACACTTTTATATTGTAGAGTAAATACCATTTTTCATTTATATTTTTAAGTTACCTACAGCCTCGTATTTTTCATTTCATATTTACAATTAGCATATTGCATCTTAAAATGTATTTTGTTATTACCAGTATCTTGTATATGAGAACGTATTATACTTTTATTAAAACAATATTTAAAGTAAATTTATTTTAAACAAATAAGTTATCACAGTTCGTACAGTCCTTAAATTTTCATAATTTTCTGCTCCAGTATTATTATTTATCAAATTTTGGTATTAAAAATGCCTTAAAACTTAAAAGGAAATATATTGCATAAAATTACTGGTGGAAGAGTCCTTAAAAAAGGCGTGGCCGTACGAACCATGGTTATAAAAGAATTATTTTGTATGTATTATTCAGTTTGTGTTAAGCAAATACTTTACATATAATAGTTTTAACACTGATGCATAGGATGCCAATTAGTGGTAAAAGGAAAAACTGGCAGTGTCAAACACTGGAGCATAAGGTGTTAATTACTGGTGAAATGAAAAACTGGCAGTGTCAATTACTGGAACATTGAGTGGATGTAAAATGAAAACTCATTACAAAAAATAATAATTATCAAATGTATATATTTTAACATATATGTGGTTCTGAAAGTCTTTCATGCCATATATATTAATTTAATATTTCTAAAAATAGTTTCTGATGACTAAAACATTAAAAACATGAAAAATTGCTCTAAAAGTGTCTATCATTGAAGCACTTACCCTATAAACGAGATGCACTCACGGAATTTCGAAAATAAAATTTTAATTCCAAAATGTCCACCAGAGAACACCTTTTCCGGAAAAACATTAAATTTAACACAATAAACGACCAAAACGGAATACAGAAACAATATTAACATTTATTGGCTAGTTTTTGATCACATTGTCATCGAACCACGTCAAGTAAAGGTAAGAAAAAAATAACAGTACGCTGTTGGAGAAAAAAGAAAAAAAAAATCTGGTGTGAAACAACCACACGACTTCCATTACCCGCTATTACATGTATTATATGCATTTTTGAGAGATAATGTGATCAGAAAACATAAAAGTGACCAAAAAAGAAAATCGTTAGAGCCGTTTTTTAGATACCAACTTTCACAAAAAATCAATTATTGACCGGAAAACAATAATTACATACAAAAGCATATTTAAAAGTGAGTTAAAATGGCGAGTTTGAAAAAAATCCGTACAACCGTTTTTAAAGGAACGCCTTTGCGAGGCCTAAAATTGAGCTATTTATACAGGACGCTTATCAATTTTCATGAACTAACCAACTATATCATTCGAAAGGATATCTGATAGAGTGTTTATATAGCAAATTTGAAAAAAATCGTTAGAGCCGTTTTTGAGATACGGACTTACGGTCCCACTTCCGGTTTCCGATGTCCCATTTCCGGTTAAACTCAATTATTGACAGGAAAACAATAATTACATACAAAAGCATATTTAAAATTGAGTTAAAATGGCGAGTTTGAAAAAAATCCGTACAACCGTTTTTAAAGGAACGCCCTTGGGAGGCCTGAAATTGAGCTATTTATACAGGACGCCTATCAATTTTCTTGAACTAACCAACTATATCATTCGAAAGGACATCTAATAGAGTGTTTATATAGCAAGTTTGAAGAAAATCGTTAGAGCCGTTTTTGAGATACGGACTTACGGTCCAACTTCCGGTTTCCGATGTCCCACTTCCGGTTTTTCAATTTTCACCAAAATTTGGAAATTTCATCTGTACGCCAGACGTATTTGAATTCTAAAGTTTCGTAGCTCTATCTTTATTAGTTTCTGAGTTATAATAGCCAGAAGATTCTCCACATACATACACACACACATACACACATACATACACACTGACCAATTGCCAAAAACCACTTTTTTGGACTCAGGGGACCTTAAAACGTGTAAATCAGGTGAAAACCCGATATCGAATTTTCAGACCGAATACAATACTTCCATTACCTACGGTAGTAGGGTAATGGAAGTAAAAACAGTTCAGTTTGCAAAAACAAGAACAGATTAGGACGAAATTGCACAAGAGGAGCAGTTGTTAATCGTGTCCAGGACGATGCAGGGAAAAGTCCTCCATGTGACCACTCTCATTCACCTGCAAAATTTCAAGTCGATGGACAGTGTGGTCAACAGCAGATCATAACTGATCAGTTCGCACATGAAGCGTGTTGGAATTCTTTAAGTCATTCAACGTCGCAACACCTCCACGATATACCACACTTTTTCAAGCTAATCAGAAACTAGTCAATAAATGTTAATATTTTTTCTGCATTCCGTTTTGGTCATTTATTGTGTTAAATTTAATGTTTTTACTGAAAAAGCGCCCTCTGGTGGACATTTTGGAACTAATTTTTTTTTTCAAAATTCCGTGAACGCATCTCGTATGTATGCCAATTTTCGTTGCATTCCGTTCGCCCGTTTGCGCTGTAGGGAGCTGTTTGTAGGGAAAGTTTAATTGTAACCACCCTGTACTTAATTAATAAAGACTTATAAAGTTAATAATTTATATTTTAATAACTAAACAATTTAAACATAATCCAGATTCAAAATAAAGATAATAAAATATGATGTATATTTAAATTTCATTAATAACAATGTTAATTTACTTACTGAAAAAGAATTCCATGTATTTTAATGTAACGAGTCGAAAGAATCAATGTATTAGTTCCGTCGATTATTAAAATAAAAAAAATTATAAGATTTAAAAAAAAAAAAAAAAAAAAAAAAAAAAAAACAAGTTTTATATACTATGTTATTAAATTTTCTGTTGAATTATAGCTATAGAACTATATTAGCACTTTATCAATGGGAATAAATTTTTAAAGTGATAATGACGTCATTTTTTGTGAGATGCATACTTTAATTTTTTACAACTTTTTATTGTTTGCGTTTAAGTAAATCTATTTATTTTCCCTGTCGAAAAAAATATGAACTTGTAAATGTTTTTGGCAACAATTAAATTAGAGCTAATATTTAAGTGGCTAATTTTAAAGCTATTAGGATGTTATTATTTTCATATTTTAAATAATTGAAAGAAAACTAATCATAAATTCGAAAATCGAGCTTCGAGGTATTGCATTCACATCGTGTTCTGAGCTATTGTAAAAGTTTCAATTGTCTAAATAGTGAAAAATCGATTGCAAGATATGTACTGGACAAACAAACAAGAAAGCGAGTTAATAAAAACGTAGTAAAATACCTCGCATTGTAACTTTTTTTTTTTTTTTTTTTTTTTGTTAAGAAAAATATAATGTCGCGCTAAAGAAATGACGTATTTTTTTATGAGTCATTAATTATAAACAGAAAAAGATATTAATAAATGATATTTATTTTATTGAAGTTAAATTATGTAATTGGAACAAATATATATATATATATATATATATATATATATATACAGTCGAATCTCGTTAACGTGAATCTCATGGGGGAATAAAAAATTTGTTCATGTTATCAGTATTTCATGCTATCAGTAACTAATCTTCATTTAACTAAATTAATCTTCATTTTGACGAGGACTGTGAAAACAGTTCATGTTAAAAGTAATTCACATTTACAGTGTTCACGTTAACGAGGTTCGACTAAATATATATATATATATGTATCGTTTTCATTTCAATTTATATCACCATATATTTATAAGGTGATAGATTTCATTTCATTGAATACAGGATTTATTTTTTTATTAATTCTTGCATTTACAAATAGAGAACGTCATTTCTCACTTATTATCTTGCAATTTCAATCTATAGTACTCTCAAATAAATACATGGTAATACTAATTAAATAGAAACAGGATCCAATTTTAATATATATTTAATCTCAACCTACAGTACAATATAATTACAAATTGATGAATTTCCCTTAATCCAATCTCCCAAATTTATTCTCTTAAAAAACAAAAATAAAAATAAGCCTATATCGATGCACATAAGTCATTTTAGTTTCTCTGTTATTATCTTGTACTTAAAGAAAATAAAATGAAACCTAAAATACCATTCATGTATTTAATAATGATGAATCACTTTAATTAAATTTCATCTGATAAAAATCTTTGTCTCAGATTTTAACCTATTTAATAATTCGACTAATATATGATTATTAGTGTTTTCTGAAAAAAAGGAAGAAAAAGATGATTTGTTGTAAACAGATTCTTTTAACTATTTAATCGATGATTCTTCCTAAATAAAATAAAAGTTTGCTTATTCTATGGGTGTGCCTGTCTCACGAGGTGGAGCTGGTACAATCTTTCTCCTCTTATCATTTTTTTATTTTCTGTAATCTACTTAATGGTACCTTTTATATGAGTGAGAAAAATAACCAAACATTTTATTTACCAATTATTTAATGTTTCTTACATAGTAAATATTCCGGGACACTCTTGCGTATTCGATAAATTTTCCAGCTATATATCACGCAATAAAAAATGCCCTTATATTGCGGGAGTTGAAATTAGAATATATGACATTTTGAAAAATGTCTTTTACGCTTAATCTATTTTTTTTTTTCTGAATTCAGGTAAAAACATAACGGCTTGCAATTTTATATATGCATTGAGAAGCAATAAAACCCCACCTTATTCCACACATTGTTTATTTCAAAAATAAATATATAAAATAAAATTCACAGGAATTAATCAGAACCACTAATTTTATATAACAAACAGTTAATGTAAGATGTAAAAAAAAAAAAAAATTAAAATAAGTTAATATTTATGCAACAGTTGCTAATATTTCTTTCAAGTAATGGTAATTTTTTTTTTTTTTTTTTTGCATGTATATATATATTGCACAGTATACTACACCCATATAAGTTTAAAAATATTTATAAAAGTAATAATCAATAATAATCGATTTGGAAAAAAAATTGTATAAATAAGACCATCACCAGCCTCCCTCTCCCTTGACATGTAACATATAAATATGAGTATTTTTCAAAAAAACTCGCAAGTAACTTAAAAATGAATAGTTGAACATAGATTTGTTATAATTTCAAACAAATTTACCATTTTTATTTCTAACAAAATAAATTAAAATACACTCTAGAACAAAAATTCGACGCACCAAGAAGGAGTAACACGAACTCGGCACAAATTGACACTCACACAGGTTTCGATGTAAAATGCTAAATTTTAAAAAAGTTGGCTGCCATTGAATGAGCATGTGACGCTGCAGCGCTTCTTAACTTTTGCAGAATATTAAAAAGGAGAAATTTTTATTCCAGGTTATAAATTCTTTGAGAATTTTACTCCGTCTACTCACATAGACAGTAACTGTGCCTGGCATACAGATGCGCAAACAATATGCGCAGATGTCAGCATTTGGCAGAAGCGCGTAGTTGGGCATAAAGAAGCCGGTTGGTCTAATGTGCGATTTTTTTGACAGCTGGATAGGAGCGATGACCCTATTACACGACATTGACATGAATGAGTGAATAATGGCCAAACACAGTGTCAGGGAGGAAGCGGTCGGCCTAAAGAGAGGACAGAAAACCAATCAATGCTCAGAGCGATACTCAAAGCCCCAAATTCATCATTATCGTCGATCCTACGTGCAACTGGTATTTCAATGATTTCAAAGACCATTAATAGGCGGTTGAGAAAAATGGGGTTGAGCTCACGGAACCCCTTGTGCAGACTACTATTGAACTTTGTATACCGACAAGCGCGTTTGCAGTAATATCGGGATCATTTGAACTGGAATGTCACTGAATGGAGTAGAATTGTCTTCAACGATGAGTCCCACTCCGACTTGAGTTCCGATGACCAGCGAAGGCGCGTCTGGAGACTCCCCGAAAAAAGGGGGGGGGGGATTCCAACCCAACCTGACTGTCTCCAGCCATACGGCCCAACAATCAGGAGTGATGGTCTGGGATGTCATTTCACTTCATAGCAGGGCCACTTTGTTTGTCATCCGTGGCATCTTTACAGCACAGCGGTACGTCGAAGATATTCTACATCCCATTGTGTCTCCTTTCATATCACGTTATCCTCATCGTATATTTCAGCATAATAATGCCTGGCCGCGCACAGAGATAGTTTCTACTGCTTGTTTTCTTGCTTGTCCAACATTATTTTGGCCAGCAAAATCGTTGGATATCTCTCCCTCGGAGGATGTTTGGAACTTCATAAAAAGGGTCCGATAACTATTTCGGAATTTTGTCAATCTAACGTACCTATGGGACAGAATTTGGCACGATTTCTCGCAGGAGCACATCTGCCAACTCTATCAATTAATACCAAGCGGAATAACTGCTTACATAAGGGCCAGACGTGAACCTACATGTTATTGACTTGTTTACTTGGTGAGGCCCTTTCTCTTGATTAAGTTATCCAAATTTACTGAGACTGTAACCATTTATTTTTCTCCACATGTACATCACATGTACCAATTTTCGTCCCATTCGCATAATTCCTTCTTGTTGCGTCTTTTTTTTTTGTGTGGGGGGGGGGAGGGTTATAGAGTGTAATTGACTTTTCTTTCGCCATTTTTCTATTTCCTTTCTTTCTTTTCTTCTTCTTCTTCTTTTTTTTCTGTGAATATTACTGAGCAGGTGTTCATAAATTTTAATATGGTAATATAAGATAAAATTTCGTAAAAATGTACAAAATTAGGATTAGTTCAAACCAGCTATTTTGAAGTAGCAAAAGTTTATTTATAACACCCCTAAAAATATTCTCAAGATTTTCTCTAAAAATACGTGCAGATTATCTGCAAAATATCTTAAGTTATTTGGCTCATTCTTAAGAAAGTTTTAAAAATTTCTTTAGAGTGCTTTCAAAATTTTTGCAGATATTTTATGGAAAAAGATAAATCTTCAAAACATTTCAAAAAATATTTGAAGAATGTCTTAAGAAAACACTATTTTCTCAAGAATATCTTCGGATTATTTTTAGTGGGGAGAACAGTCCACCAGGATTCATTTTTTGAAAATGTATTAGCATTACTTTCCTCCCCTCCTAAGTAAATTTTAATACGAGTAATTCTTAAAAGAACTAGTCGATGCTTTTAAAACGAATGATTGAACGATAATATTGAACGATAATGATTAAACGAATTGTAATAATTTCAAACAAGGTTATCGATTTTTTTTAAACAAAAATACACAGTCCAGTCACATTATATAATGTGATCGCCTGCCAAAATCTAGAACAGCAACATTTTGCAGCGTCAACCACTACGAGATGTGCAGGTAGACATATTATAAAATGTTTTATGAAGTACGTGTGCCTATCAATAAGGTTCTGATAGGCACTCACATGGATGTGCAGCCATGCCTAATCCAGTGTTATGGACAGCAGCGCTTGGTTGCGCGGTTGGTAATCCATGGCACGAAAAACCCGATTGAAGTTCTCCCGCAAATTCTTGATTGGGTTTAAATTTGGGGAGATTGGTGTCCAGGGAAGTACGGTGAACTTATCCTGGTGCTCTTCAAACCACGCTTATACACTGCGAGTTGTGTGACACATAGCGTTGTTTTGTTCGTAGATGCCATCTTATTTGGCGAAAAACAATCTGCATGAAACAGTAAATATGATTCTCAAGGACAAATGCATACTGCTGTTGATCCATCGTTTCTTCCACATGATGAATGGACCCAGAGATTGCTACGATAGCATTTCTCATACCATAATGCTTTTTTCCTTAGCTTGAAATCTTCCGACAATTGTTGAAGGGTTTTTGCTTTTAGCGGTTTCAGGCCGTATGTGCAAACCATCTGTTATTAGATGGAGCATAAAACGTGATTCATCTAAAAAAGCCACCTTTTGCGACTCAGTGGACGTCCAATCGCAACACTGTCATGCAAATTCAACCATTAGTCACTGATAAATAGAAGTCCTCATAGATGCTTCAACCAGCTCTCTATTCCGGTGACCTACGTAGCAACGTTCGTTGAAGTATCATTAAAGAGACGCATTTGGTAGCCCCTTAGTTCATCAGATTGGTCAGTTGATTAATAGTTGCGCATTTATTACTCGAACACATATCAGCAGCCGTTGTCGATCATATATGTCATCTACACTGTAAAAAAAAATCAGGAACGTTCCTGGGAAATTTAGGGCAGCTAATGTGCCTAATTTTTACCAGTAACCTTCCTGGAATTAACCAGGAACCTTTCTGAAAAATTCGGAAACCTTCTCTCTAAAAGTCAGTAACATTCCTGGAATTAAAAAGGAACCTTTCTGAAAAATTCAGAAACTTTCCCACAAAATATCAGCAACCTACCTGGAATTAACCAAGTACCTTCCTGAAAAATTCAGAAACGTTCCCACTAAAAGTCAGTAACCTTCCTGGAATTAAAAAGGAACCTTTCTGAAAAATTCAGAAACTTTCCCACAAAATATCAGTAACCTACCTGGAATTAACCAAGTACCTTCCTGAAAAATTCAGAAACGTTCCCACTAAAAGTCAGTAACCTTCGTTTAATTAACCCGGAACTTTTCTGAAGAATACATAAATCTTTTTCATTTAAAGTCAGTAACATTCCTGGTAAAAATGCAGGATGACTATATATTTCAGAGATGTACCTGAAGAATCATTTTGATTTTGACCAATACATAGTTCACAATTTAGTTAGCTTAAAAGTTTTGCAAGGTAATTTTTGTTTATTTCACGAACGTTTTAAAATATATAACACACATATATATATAGTTCATAAATGCAATATTTATCTTAAAATTTTGTACAGACTAGTTTGATGGTAAAATTAAATATGTTTAACAATTATCGTATTTTTTTCCCCTTAAAGAATAGATATTTAAAAAAAAAAGAAACTTAATATACGCTGTTCTGTATTAAAATTGTTATCAAGTCAAATATTTTGAAAATTCATTAAATATATTAAAATTCTGAAAGAACATGCTAGTCTTTCAGCCTCTCCCCATGTGACAAGACAAGATTAGGTTGTGGGCCACCCTTCGCCATGGCAGAAAATGGTTGACCCTTCCTTACTGTGACTGAAAAATATTGTGTACTCGCTGTCAGAAGGCTTATAATATTTTACCACTCTCCCCTCTACACTCAGATCGAAATCCATAACAACATTCGGGATTATAAAGAAATATAATTTTGTTATCTGTGTAATGATCGCCGAATATAAAAGTTGTACATTTTTGCTTTAATTTTTTTTACAGAAAATCAGTGCTTGTATATGACAGGTATTGGGATACAAAGGTGAAGAAATTGTTTTTAGAAAACAAGTTTAAAATAATTAACAATCAAACATTCCTTAATACTCAGTTCAAAAGTGTATGATGAAAATTTTGGTGTTTTAATCATTTGTATTTCCAATACCTTGAAACTATAATACATTCTAAGATAAAAAGCAACTCTAGAAGCATTAACAGAATAGGAATTAAAAATTTTCCTTTTAACATTTTTTTTTTTTATATGTTAAAATTCTAATACCATTTTTTTTTTAAGTTTTAACTTTACTCAGCTTTTGCTTGAATTAGATAACAATATAAGAAACTATTTGATCCTTAAAAGTGCTTTTACCCCCCCCCCCCCCCCCTTATTTTTAATACTCAAATGAGTTTAAAGCTAAGTCTTCTAGTGCATAATAAAACACTTTCAGTTTTTTCCAACATTCAGACCAATTCATTACCAATTTATGTATATTTATATATATATATATATATATTAGAAATCCTTCAGTAAACTAGAGATGCGACAATGCTGGCAATGAATCCTTATTCATCCAAAGCTACTATCGACCGCCTGAGGGAAGGCTGCAGCGCCAACATAGACTTGGCGACCACTGCACTAGAACACCATCAAACAAAACCACTTATGAAACATCTATATATTAATAGGCAAGCATGAAATTTGTAGTCCCTTTTTAACATATTAATTATGGGAGTAGAGGGTTGAAAATGGTATCATTCGAAAGGTATGGTTAGCCGGAAGGTACGAATACAAATATTATTTTCTTACGATGTCAAGAAGGTATTTAAAAATACTTTTATTTTTTATGCATTTTCCCCCATTTTTCCCTTTTATACACGTATTCCTTTACATTAAAAAATACCTAAAAGTGGAAAGTTGTTAAATCTGGCAATTTCATTAAGCTCAAATAAAACCTTAGACACAGTAATTTGTATAATGTAGCATCACTATACGCAAACGAAGTGATGACGTCATTGGCCGTCCGGGGAGCCATGAAAAAGATTTTCTATGGTAATCGTCCATTGGATATTTTGTAAAAAAATATTAAAAAATAACGGAAATTATCTGCCGATTTTAATTCCGATATTTGGGTATAGTTATATATAAGTTACTGTCTACATGTGTTTGATTGAGTTATTTTTTCTGTAAAATTGATAAAATTTTAATTTAAAATCACAAAACTCCAGAAAAAAAATGGCAAACTTCCAGTTTCGAATGTAAACATAAACATTTCATTTTAAAGGGTGATATTTAAACAATAAATATTCAACTAATATACTAAATAAAAGGAAAATGGGTTTGTTACTAACTGCTGCATGTATAAGTAGACGATACGGAAAAAATTCCGATTTCCGTTTTTTGCTGAATTTACATGTTTTGAGCTTTCTTTACGTTTCAATTAACTGAAATTGGCTACTTATTTTTTAAAAAAGTGTCTTTATTGCTAGCTTTTGTGGGTAGAAGAAGCAAGTAGAAGATACATAAAAACTTTTGATTTCCGGTTTTCGATGAATTTACACGTTTTGAGATTTCCTTGCATTTTAATTTAATGAAATTGACTACTTATTTTTATTTTTTTTTAAAGTGGATTTATTATTCTTTCCTCTGCATATATAAGTAGAAAATATAAGATTCAGAAAAGTTTTAGATTTTCGGTTTTCGATAAAGTTACACGTTTTGAAATTTCCCGAACTCAATTCGACCATTCTTGAAAAATATCTTTTTTTTTTTTTTTTTTTTTTTTTTCTTTTTGTTCAAACACTGTACTTTATGAACCAATCGAATTAATTTAACAGAATTTGATACTTGGTTGGGCCTTGGTTTGACATGGTACCTATTAGCTTCTGGGCTGTATCACACAACAAGGGGCGTTTTCACGCTGCGATTTTCTCTCATTTCAGGAAAGGCTAACATCTACAGAGAGAAATAGTTATATTAAGTAAAACTCTGCTGATTCAGTTAGAGTGAATATCGGCAAACAATTGCCGCAGCTGTGTTGCAATTGCATTCCGTTTAGGACAAGGCAATAACTTTGCTTTGCCTAGCTTTGCAAAAAAAATGTTCGAGTTTCGACCACTGGGCGATACTAGTACAAATAAATAGCCCATACTGCGTTTATGCGCCAAGGTTAGGAATCCAGGTTGCCATAGTTTGGACGAAATTTAATCAGCCCGCCATTTTTTTCCGTCCACTGCGCAAGCGCACTAAGCTCTTGCCTTATCTCTGGTTTACTGAAGGATTTCTAATATATATATATAGATATATATATATATATATATTTGGGGGGGGGGTTGTTATTGAGAAATTATCACATTTTAAAAATAAAAAAATTTGCATTTTTAAAATGATACATTAAAATTTTAATAATCTGTATGATATGCAAAATTGTGAATAGTTTTGTAAAAATTTGTTGTAATGATTTGACTAGAAATGCCGTTAAGTTGTTGGCAGAAAACAAAAAAAAAAAAAAAAAAAAAAAAAAAAAAGAGAAAAAAAAATCATATCCATCAGATACACCAATATCAATTGTAAACATTAATAAAATACATAAAAAAAAAAAAAAAAAAACAGAATTTAAAGGAGAAAGTAGTAACATGAAATCAAATTCTTTCCAAAACAAAAGAATTCTCTCTCGGACTGTGTAATGTAGTTATTGAAAAAAGTAATGATATTTGTCAGATAAGGCATGAGTAACAAAAAGTTAAACGAGTGTTCATTTTGTAACCTATTTCAGTACAGTGTAGCTGTAGCATATAAAATTTCTTTAATTGGTATGGGGAAAATCTCAAAGTTCTACTATGTTTATGAAGAAGCTGCAAGTGTCTTCAGAAAGCCATCACTTTTTTTTTTTTTTTTTTTAATCAACACTAAGGAAAAAAAAAATCATTAACACAAAATCTTTAATGTGTTAATTTGGTTCTGGAAGTATACATGCCTAAGTAGATATTTATTTTTAAATGTTATAAATTTTTAGGGCTTTGACACACATTTGGCATACTGTTTTTTCTTTTTTTGATAGAACAAATTCTTTAGGGGGGGGGGGGGGGGAGAGACAAACCATTAACGCCTAGGGTTGCATTTTTGCAACACTTAAAATGTTCAAAATTTATTATAACTGTTGGAGTAGCGAACGATTCATTTTAATAAATAAAACAGATGCGCCTTTAATTGCGCATGCGCGTGAAAGAGAGCTCTCCAACTGCTCCCAGCGAGGCACGCCAGAGTTAAAAAAGAAATGTAGCTGTGTGCAACGGCCTTGGTGGCCATTATTACCTGTGTGGTTAAATAACTAAAAGTACAAAGATAATCTACATTTAAATATGTTTAATTCTACTTATTTTGAATGTGTGTAATGTAAATCGTCTTGTTTATCGTCTACAATAAATGTCAGCTATATATATATATTCAAGAATTTCGTTTTAATGGAACTCATATTACAACAAATGGTAGCAGAGCGTGGTTGTCTAGGAAATTCTTGAAATCAAAATTGCTGAAATAATTACTCCAAAAGAAAAGAATGGAAAGAATAAATATACCGGAGTTAAACGGTAATAATTATTTCATATGGGCTATGAAAATAAAAGCAGCCCTATCAATTAAAAGACTCGATTCTGTTATTACAACGGTGAAACCAGAAGGACTGAGCGCAGCGGAATCTCAAGAATGGGATCTGAAAAACTCCGACGCAGTCTCCTATATGAAGCTGTCTCTATCCGATGAACACGCTCTTCGATTTTCTAATGAAGAAAATGCCAAAATCTTATGGGAAAATATAAAGAACACTTTTACTGGGCAATTAGAGGATAGAAGAATAGACGCCGGAAATGAACTGAAAAACTTACTGATGAAACAGAATGAACCTGTAAATGATTACATAGCACGTTCAAAAGGACTAGCTGTAAAATGTCAATCGTTAGGATTGGAAATTTCTACAAGAGAGCTGGTCTATCACACAGTAAGAGGACTATCGGGAAACTTTAGCAAAATCAGAGATGTGTTGAAAACACAAAGGGAAAAATCTATGGAGGAAGTTTTAGAAATTTTAAGAGAGGAAGAATCAAGCTTGAATCCGCATAATGAACAAAATAAACCCGAAGCGTTCTTCGTGAAAAAGGACAAGAACAAAAAACTTTGTTATATCTGTAGAAGGAGTAATCATCTTGCCAAGGACTGTTTTTATAAAATCAATTCACAAAAAACATTTAACTCTTATGGCTATAAGGGACATAAAAATAGAAAAAACAATTCTCGCTTTGATATGAAAGAAGAAAAAAATAATTCTGTTTTTAGTGCTTCTACTATTGATTCATTGTGTGATAATGTTTTCGTTTTAGATTCCGGGGCGAGCGACCATATGGTAAAAGATAAAATTTGGTTTGATAAATTAAAACCAGAAAATAAAGAAATCTTTTTGGCAGGTAAGGATGCAAAAATTATGTGCCATGGCACCGGAAGCGTCAAAGCAAAAACCGTAAGTAAAAATCCTATTTATTTAACTATCAAAAATGCGTTATTTGTACCAGATCTTAGATATAATCTTTTGTCGGTAACCTCATTAATGGATAAGGGATGCAGCATTAAATCTACTAAAAATTCGATACTAATTTTTGATTGTAATAACAGATTGGTTACTAAAGCATATAGAAATAATAACAAACTTGAAATTAATTTAGAGCCAATTACTAGTAAAGAATGTAATGTTGTGCTGAATGATATTAATTATGAAATCTGGCATAGTAGATTATGCCACATAAATCCGAATTATATGCTTAAAATGAGTGATTATATAAATGTAGATATCATAAATGATTTTAATTGTGAAATTTGTGATATAAGTAAGGTAACTAGAAAAAATCATCCACCTGTTAATATAGAACAAAGTTCCGAAATTCTAGAATTGATTCATATAGATTTGTGTGGGCCAATTAATCCTGTGTCGTTAGGGGGTGCTAAATATTTTATGATTTTAGTGGATGATTTTTCTGGCATGTACTTTACTTATTTTTTGAAAAATAAAAGTGAGGTATATGAAGCATTCTGTAATTTTAAGAGTAAACATGAAAATTTAACTGGTAAAAGAATCAAAAGACTCAGGTCAGATAACGGCCTGGAGTTTGTAAATGAAAAATTGGATAATTATCTAATTAATTCTGGTATTTCACATGAAAAAACGGTTCCTTATAATAGCGAATCGAATGGTAAAGCGGAACGTGGAAACAGAGTATTACTAGAAAGAACTAGGACTATATTATACGAAAGTCAGTTACCATTATATTTTTGGGCAGAAGGTATAAACTTTAGTACACGAGTTTCTAATGTAACACCGCGTAAAGGAAAAAATAAAATACCCCTAGAAATTTGGACCGGTAAAAAACCTAAATTAAATTACTTAAGAAAATTTGGTTGTGTAGCATATTTTCATACCCCTAAAGTATTGAGAAATGAATTTGAAATTCCAGGGAAGAGGAATTTTTCTAGGGTATAGCCGTGAACGTAGGGCGTATAGAATTTATGATCTAGAAAGTAAAAAAGTAATTGAGGAAAGATCGGTCAAATTCAACGAATCATTAAAAGGCAGTTCATTTTTTGAGAAAAATAATAATGTCTGGGATATTCAATCATTCTATGATTCATCCCCAAATGAAATCGAAACTCAAACAACAGAAAACAAAATTCCGCATTTAGAACTCTTTCATGAGAAAACGGAAGAAAGTAGCATATCGAAATCCTCTACTTCTGGCGCGCCAGCAGAGGGGAGCGCCAAAGGGGGGAAGCAAATTGAGCAGAGTTGCAGAGTCAAAGCCGGAAGTAATTTGGAATTACGAAGAAGTGAAAGAATAAAAAATAAACAAATAGTGAGTAATTTTACGGAAAGTGTCCCAAATAATTATTTAGAAGCGAAAAATGGTATTAATTGGGAAAGTTGGGAAATAGCGATGCAAAATGAAATGGATTCATTAAATAAACATAATGTTTGGGAGATCGTTGATAAGCCAAGTGACGCAAAATTAATAAAAAGCAAATGGGTTTATACTAAGAAACAAAATGATTCAGGTAACATAATTTTTAAGGCAAGGTTATGTGCAGCGGGTTATAATCAAATTAAAAACGTCGATTATTCGGAATGTTTCTCACCTGTTCTGTGCATGGAAACATTTCGTTTGCTAATTGCGATTGCCGCTAAATTAAATTTAATTGTAAAATTCTTTTATGTTAAAACCGCGTATTTATACAGTAATTTAGAGGAAAATGTATACATGTTACCACCGCAGGGTTTTGAAGGGTCTATAGGTACAGGAAAGGTATGTAAATTAAAGAAAAGTATCTATGGCTTGAAACAAAGTGGGAGAAACTGGTATTTGAAAATAAAATCTGAATTAGAGAAATTGGGATTAGTACAAACAGCTTCAGATAATTGCATATTCATTAAAAGTGATAATGATAAATTTCTTATTTTGAGTATCTATGTTGACGATTTTTGCATTTTCAGCAATAATCAAGAAATGTATGAAGATATAATCTCTAAAATTAAAGTAATATTTGAATTACATGAAAATAATAAATCAAAATTTCTAGGTATAGAAATATTAAAAAATAATGACGGTATCTATTTGTCACAGACTCAGTACATTGAATCATTACTAGCTAAACACAATCTAAGTGATTGTAAAACAGTAAAAACCCCAATTGTTAAAGGAGAAGATAAAAGCTTACCACTTACAAATGAAACTATTGATGTAAACATATATCAGGAAATTATAGGCGAATTATTATATTTATCTAATAGAACGCGTCCAGACATAGCATTTGTAATTACTTATTTGTCACAGTTTAATCATAAGCCCGAAAAAAGGCATTTTTTGCTCGCAAAAAGGGTTCTAAGATATTTAAAGGGAACTAAAGATAAAAAATTATTCTATAGTACAGAATTTGGGTATTTAAATGCAAGTTCAGACGCAAGCTGGGGGAATGCAGAAAATGGAAAATCATTTTCTGGTTGTGTAATTTTGTTGGGTAATTCATTAATATCATGGAAGTGTCATAAACAAAAAAGTGTAAGTTTATCAACTTGTGAAGCCGAGTTGTTTGCTATTTCAGAAATCTCTAAGGACATAACATGGATAATAAATTTATTATCGGAATTAAACTTTAAAAATTTTATAAATAATACTGTGTCACTGAGTTCAGATAGTCAAGCAGCCATACAATGGGCTAATTGTACAAGATCATCCAACAAGTCCAGACACATAAATCTTAGATTACATTTTGTAAAGGACTTGATCAGAGACAAAATAATTGATCTATATTATACTCCAAGTGAAGCCCTAATATCAGATTTCTTGACAAAAGCTGTAAACGAAGAAAAACTATTATATTCAATGGAAAATATTTCTTTAATTTCTTAATTTTATATATTTTTATTTTTATGTGTTCATCCTGTATTATGTTATATTTGTATTTATATATTTTATTTTTGTGTAGATTAAAATGCGTCGCTCGCAGGGGGTGTGTGTGTTGGAGTAGCGAACGATTCATTTTAATAAATAAAACAGATGCGCCTTTAATTACGCATGCGCGTGAAAGAGAGCTCTCCAACTGCTCCCAGCGAGGCACGCCAGAGTTAAAAAAGAAATGTAGCTGTGTGCAACGGCCTTGGTGGCCATTATTACCTGTGTGGTTAAATAACTAAAAGTACAAAGATAATCTACATTTAAATATGTTTAATTCTACTTATTTTGAATGTGTGTAATGTAAATCGTCTTGTTTATCGTCTACAATAAATGTCAGCTATATATATATTCAAGAATTTCGTTTTAATGGAACTCATATTACAACAATAACTAATAACAGTAGTTTTATTGAAAATTTTATGTTACAGAATAATTTTTAAAGTCGTATTTGAAAAGGAATTTTCCCAGTAAATAATGATGAATAGGCTACTTTTGTACACATCCCTGATTTCATTTAGTTACTATCTGCACCCAATTGTCAGATTACATCATAAAGTCTTGAAATATGGGTTAAAAAAAAGAAAAAAAAAACTTAATTCTAGTGATGATTTAGTGAAACTTTATTCCACTTAGTTAGGATATTAAGATACAAAGAAAACATTTAAATAATTTTTATTTACAGTTTAAAATAGATATAATATGAGCAAGATACCAACATTATTCAGAGCAAAATGTCTATCATCAAATTTATTCATACAATCTTTTTTACAATGATACATGTTTATATTACATACTTGCCAACAAAAATCACAAAAAAACATTCAGTTTAGAAAATACTATACACAAATATGTAAAATAAACGGATTATAAATAAAAATACTGCCAGCTCAATAACCTTTTTTAAAATAACTAGGGGACTCTGCCCCCTGCTCGCTTCGCTCTCCAACCCCCGGTTTGCTTCACTTATTAATATCCCTGTGAGGCTTGTCACTGAATATGAGTCTATAACACAAGACAAAAGCAGAAAAATGTTATAGAAATTCCCATATTTAATGTCAAATTGAAATACATAATATTTAAAATAATGTACCAGTTGAGGCGGTAGATGAAAATTGTCCCGATTGAGGCGGTGAGGGTGAAAAGGATTGTTGGCTATTCCCGTTTGAGGCGGAGATCCTTATACTTGGCTATTTGGCGCATTTATTGCTATACTTGTCAAACATGAAGATAAATTTGTGGTAGGCTCTTAACCGCGTTTATTCGGCGTTTCCAGGAAACACCACGAGGAAGTGGCCTACTTTAATTCCCCAAAAAAGTTGCGAACAAATTCTCCTTGTTAGTTTACGAGCGTGATACTGATTGCTGCGAAAACGAGTTACATGCGTTCTAGCAGTCTGCGTCAGAACAAGACGGTTGGAAATCAAAAAAAGATATTGCACAGAGAACAGATAATATATAGTCCTCCTTCGCGCGCATGCGCAAAGGCTTGTGGAAAGTGCCAATTGGATAGTGCAAGTGGGGGAAAAGAGCCAATAGAGCGGCTGTTCTAACCAGACGGGCACTTCTAAGCCAATTGTTGTAACCTCAAAGCCGGCTACCAGTGTTTTCCCACCCACCGCCTCAACTGGGACAATTTTCTACAACTGCCTCAATTGGGTACGCCTGAATCGGTACCAAATCATATTTTTTACCACTTTTTTCTTTTTTTTTTTTTTTGCTTTTTAAATAAAAAACTACGCTCTTTTTTTTTTTTGGACTGAGGGCCTATTAGTCTCAATCTGGGATTTTTGCGTTGTCGATTTCGATAGTTGGACATTTGTCGAAATCTAAAATTTATCGAAAATATAATTGAATAATTTGAAAGCGATGTTATAATTTGAAAAAAAAAAAAAAAAAAAAAAAAAAAAACTAATAGTCCTCCGTCCTAAACTAAATTCTGCTTTTGCCAGAATTTCATAAAAATCTTTTTTTTTTTTTTTTTTTTTTTTTGTTATTATTGAAAGAAAAAAGAAAAAAAGAAAATTAATAATAATCAGTATCGTTACAAGCGATATCGAAAAAGTTTTTTTTTTAAGAATTTTGAATTAGGAAATAAAAAGTGCGCGTGAAATAATATGAAATAAAAATGAGTAAAAAAATGAATTTAATGATTTAATGTTTTTGTTTTTCGGGGGCTGCTCATGCATATAAAAAATGCGTATTAAAACGAGTCGAAGAAGGAAGCGAAATAAGTATTGAGTTAAATTACGATAAATACGATACCATATATTAGACCTATCATCCAGGGTTAATAGGCATTTTCGTTGAAAGAAATAGTTTGTTCGTTCGGTGCAACCTGCACATTAGTCCTGTGAGGTACAACTTTCACATTAGTCCCTTGAGGTACAACTTTTACTTTAGTCCCGTCAGGTACAACTTGCACATTAGTCCTCTTTAAATATTTTATAATGTTTAATTAAAAGACAGTTTTTAGTTCTTATTCTGAAATAACTAAGAAGAAAGAAGTTTAAACGGAAAGATTTAAAATTTAAAAGAAAAGCGTGAACTTTTAGCAAAGTATTGATGATTTTCCTCAAAGGAGAGTGCATCGGAACTTGGAATATGTTTAATTCACTTATTTTAAAGGAACAATCAAATAATGATTTTTTTTTAAACATTAATTAATATTGTTTATTAGTTCCATTATTTGGTACCTTTTGAAGTTTATTTCCAAATTCAGGTAAATAATAACTTTTTCTTGAGTGTAGGAACGTTCGCCGGATATAAAAGTCAGCCGCTTAACAAAATCACTTTTGATCAGAACGAATGTGATTTTTATAAGCGGCGGGTACTGTATGTATTTTACTTATTTTTTTTTATTTTTTTTTATTTTTTCCAGAATAGAAAGAAATTTATAATATTTAGACCATTTTGTGTTACAACTTTATTATATATGACCCCCTGTTTAAATTTGTGTCAGTATTTGGCGATGATTTTTTTTTTTTTTTTTTTGTGTGTGTGTGTGTAATTGCTTGTTAAAAAAAAAAAAAAAAAAAAAAAAAAAAAGGAAGAAGAAAAAATATCTAGTACTTATAATCTAAAGCCTATACTTTTTCCCAAATACTTATACTTTTTTTTGTTGCCTACACTTTTTAGGTGATGATTTTTTTTTTTTTTTTTTTTTTTTTGCCATAATTAGAAATATGAATGGTGTCCCAGAAATCTATAATTCTGTAATGTTAAAAAATTATCAGTGCGAAATTACAAGATTTATAAATGAGTTTGATTTTGACTCTATTTGGAACAACTTGCATGTTGGTCCATTTGGCGATTTTCTTTTGGTAATTACGGCGAAATGCGATGAAAATGCGTTTTTCAAAATGTGTCTGTTTTGTAATGTAAAGAAAT
Organism: Salticus scenicus; assembly: GCA_963930645.1. Classification (NCBI taxonomy): domain Eukaryota; kingdom Metazoa; phylum Arthropoda; class Arachnida; order Araneae; family Salticidae; genus Salticus; species Salticus scenicus. Next base: position 146,161,873 of record OZ005654.1, read on the forward strand.
AAATTAAGCTTATTTTTAACAATAATAAAATAAATATTTAATACTAACTTTCCTTTCTTTTCATGAAAAAATAACAAGGATCATCAGTATGCGGATAAACTTTAGTATATCCCCACAGCGATATTTGGCGATTTTCTGTTGGCGATTATGGCTAAATCATAAATCTAAAAATCATAAATTACAAATGATAAAATCATAATCTAAATCATAAATCATAAATTATAAAATCATAAATCCAAAATAAACAACATATATAGGCTGCCATATTATATCGCAAACAGTCCAGAACGACATCGTTGTCGTTTAAAACGGCGCCAAAGAAAATCGCCAAATTCAGCTGTGGGGATATACTAAAGTTATACCCAGCATGCATATATATATATATATATATATATACTAGCAGGCTTTGCCCGCTTCGCTGGTCACTAAATTTAAAGGAAACTCTTTTCTATATAGCTTTATAAAAATAAAATAAAATACTAAAATTGCTCAAAAGCTCGCTTCGGATCCCTGCTGCCTTCGGTAGCGATTTGGTCATCCGCTAAAACTCGGGCGCTTGTCCCTATTACCTGAGACAATGGTTTACCAATAGGCTTGCATTAAGTCCTTATTAGATAACAGTTTCGAAATAGATAGTATCGAAAAAAAAATGAAGTATCCCCTTTATATTTGAATCCCAGTTACATATGAACAACACTATACGTGGTGCACATAATATTTGCTTTTACGTTATTTCCTATGTTTATTTTGTTTATCCCCGATCAACCATAAAAATGATAACAATTTCACGCTAAATATTATAATATGCTATGACCGGCTACGTCTGTTGCATGAGACAATTAATTTTTTGTGGTTATTAGTATTCATGGTTTGTAAGCATGATCATAGTACCGCCTTAATATAGCTCTCTTTGGCGACTTTTGAATTTTTGTCACCATTTTAGATTTTATCCCTTGTAAAAATAAGACTTAATACCTTGTAACAATATGCTATGAGCGCTATTTCTGACATATTTTAGACAACTAAACTTTTAATGGTTATATATATTTCCCATTAAGCATCTTTTTATTTTCATTTATTTATTTAAATATTGATGAAATTTGAACTTCAATTTGGTCTAGTGTTGTACAGGCTGTATACTACACGTTTGTGTTTGTGAAAGAAAATTTATAAAATACATACATTAGTTAATTTTAAAAAATCCAATTGTCCGATCGATAAGCTGTTTAATCCGTTGGATTCACAAAAATTGCATCTTTCATTTGGTATCTTATTTGTAACGATACGACTGATATTTCTAATTTTTTTTAATTTACTTTCCTCATTTTAAATACATGTAATTTTTATTGTTCACGTTTTTTTTTTTTTTTTTTTTTCCGTCGAAAAAATAATGATAATTTTTTTGGCAACAATTAAATTAAGGAATAAAATTAAATATTTTAAATAAATGTAATTTTTATTGTTCACGTTCTTTTTTTCTTTTTTTCTGTCCAAAAAAGAATATTTTTTTTTTGCAACAATTAAATTAAGGATAAAAATTAAATGGCCAATTTATCAGTTATTAGAAAGTTTTTATTTTAACATTTTAATTAATTAAAAGAAAACTAAAACAAAATTCGAAAATCCGGCTTCGAGGAGCATCTGGGGAGGTCATTACGAATCAACATGCAAATTTTTGTAGCTCAGCCATCAGCCGTTAGGAACACACCTAAACTTTATTGAATAGCAATAAAGTTCAAATTGACTCTAGAAAACGTTTGTATGGGAAATAGAAAAGGGCTGTTTTTAGGGTTTTCCCGGAAATTATTCGATTTTTTCTCGCCTTTTAAACCTTCCCTAGACCTCCACGAACATTTCAAGACTAAGATAAGATAAATCCGTTCAGCCGTTCTCGAGTTTTAGTGAGACTAACGAACAGCAATTCATTTTTATATATATAGATATACTATTATATAAAGAGCAAAAAATTGTATGTTTGTGGAGGGTAATCTCTGAAACTACTGAACCGATTTAAAAACTTCTTTCACTGACCAAAAGCTACACTATCCCTGATTGTTATAGGCTATATTTAATTTTGATAAAATAAATTTTAGTTTAAAATCTGAGCATTTTAATTAAAATCCCCATAAAAGCCATAATAGAAATGGAAATAATGAAATATTAAAAAACTTAGCTGCTGCCAACATAAAAGAGACATTTACATGTTCATTTTGTTTTTAAAATATCTTGACATGAAAAGAAAATAAATATATTTGCACGTGAATTAAATTGAAATTCATATAAAGCTTTGTGAAATGTTAAACTTACACGTTAAATCTGACGTCATTATAGATTTAAAAGTATTTATTTTTCTAATAATATAATTTGATATGATATCATATAATATAATATAATTATCTAAGCATTAATGTTTAAACTGATGTGTGTAAACGAAATTAGAATTTAAAAATAAATAAACAAATAATAAAAAAAATAGAAATTCTAACTTCTAAACTTTTATTAAATTATTTATTTTAATTTATAATTGTTGCCAAAACGAGTTAAATTATTTTTCGACTTTTAATAAAATATATTTTCACGCGAATAATAATATAAAAAGTAAATTTAAAAAAAAATACCATCTGCATTTCATTATGTATTTTTTAAAAGAATAATTGAGAAGTTTAAATTTATTTGGCGACTATTTTTAGCAACTAACAGTTATGACAAGTAGCTCAATATACATAGCGCATACAGCCATTACTGAAATGCAAATAGCATTTAATTATTTGAGTTACATTATGTTGATTATAAACCTATTTAATCTATCTATGCTCTATGCTAATATATAAAGAGGAAATGTTTATATTTATATGTAGAGAACGATCGCTAGAACTAAAAAGCCGATTTTTTTTTTCTTTCAACTAATCAAAAGTAACACTGTATCTAAGTGCTAGAGGCTATAATAAATTTTCGTAAAATAAATTTTTAATTCAAATTTTCAATATTTTAATTGAAAACAAAGTATAGATTTTATATGTGTCGTCCTTGGCGATTTTTGTATTTGGCGATCGAAAGCGCAATACGGAAATCTGTATATTTTCGTATTAAATACTAGATCTATGTTTTTACTTCAATTATCCCACTACAGTAGGTAGTGGAAGTATTATATTCGGTCCAAAAATTCGATATAGATTTTCACCTGATTTACACGTTTTAAGGCCTCCTGAGTCCAAAAAAGTAGTTTTTAGCAATGGGTCAGTGTGTGTATATGTGTGTACGTATGTGTGGAATCTTCTGGCTGTCATATCTCCGAAACTAATAAAGATAGAACTACGAAACCTCACAATTGATTCAGGTCTCAAGTACACATAAATTTTCCAAATTTTCGTAAAAATTGAAAAACCAGAATTGGGTCATCGAAAACCGGAAATAGGACCGTAAGCCCGTGTCACAAAAACAGATGTAACGATTTTCTTCAAAGTTGCTCTATAAACAACCTATTAGATGCCCTTTTGAATGATATAGTTGGTTAGTTCAGGAAAATTGATAGGCGTCCTCTATGAAAAGCCAAATTTCAGATGTCGCAAGTGCGCTCCTTTAAAAACGCCTTTAGGGATTTTTTTCAAACTCGTCATGTTAACTTCCTATTAAATATCCTTTTGTATGTAATTATTGTGTTTAGGTCAATAATTGAGTATGCTAAGATTTGGTAAAAGTTGGTATCTCAAAAACGGTTCTAACGTTTTTTTGAAAATTGTTTCATTAATCCAACTTAGATAACCTTTCTCAAGTATTACGTGCTTATTACAGGAATATTAACAGTCATCCTGATTAGGTAGTTCAGTTTTAGATCTCGGAAATTCGTGATTAAAAAAATAACTATCTATTATTATTTTTTTTTTTCTTTCCCTTATTTTTTAACTCGCTATATAAACTCTGTTGTATGTGTCTTTTATACGTGTATCAAGTTTCTCTCACTGGAAAATCTCAAAAAATGCATATAACATCTCCAAAAAATTTTATATAATGCATGTAATAGTGGGTAATGGAAGTCGTGTGGTTGTTTCACACCAGATTCTGTAATAGTATATATTGTACGAATATTGTTTCATATTACTGATTTCTCCATTCATATACATTATTAAAATAACCATGAATTATGGAAAAAATTAAATATATTTGAGAGATGAACAAATAAATAATAATTAAAGCTATTATGACGTCAATTTTATCAAAAACATTTTCATGTCATAGGTTTATTTTTCAATATTTTTTATTCATGAGTAAAGAAATGTTTCTTTTTATGAAATAAATAAATAATATTAAGTAAAAATTGCAAACATTTAACAAGTAATTAAAAAAAAATAATTGTAAAATTATATTTTGACTTTTCAGTTAATAATATTGCTGACTATAACATATAAACTGATATCTTTCTTGATTTTTTGCATGTTAATCCACCTTTAACTAATATTTGTTCATTCGTGCGAAGCCGGACGGGTCAGCTAGTATATATATATATATATGCTTCCCGGGAACTAATGAAGTGTTGGTCCACAAGTGCATTTGGCGATTTTTCTTTTGATGATTATGGCGAAATGCCATTTTCGCAAATGGTTGCCATGGATTCCAAGCGTAAACAAAAGCAAAAGGCGTTTTTAAATATGGCGTCATTATTGATATACAAAATTAATTATGCTTATTTTTAATTATTTACGCCGTTATCGTTCAAAACGGCACCAAAGAAAAATCCCTAAATCCAGTTGTGGGCCAACGTTATATTTGTACCCCACATTTCTTGAAAAATTCCAAAAATATTTCTCTCTCTCTAAACAGCTGACTAAAAAAAAAAAAAAAAAAAAAAACTAATAAATTCAGTAACTTTTTAAAAAACTTGTTATAATACAGGTTTAGATATCAAAATTATCACCAAATTAAATGCTGACCTATAATAGATAATGGAAAATCACGATCATTATTCGCGAAAGAAATTGATAAACAGCATAAGAGATTTTTAATAATAGAAATATTTTTCTTAACAGCAACATTGACATCGATTTTATTATTTCTTACATCATGGATCACATTTTAATTTTCCTGTGGAAAATGATGTCATGACAGAAAAACAACGTCATAAGAGAAACTTTCTGTGCGGTGGCAAATAGAGTACCTTTATAAACCCGAAGTTTTTAGCTAATAACTTCGTTAATTAAAATGATAGAAATTTCTAAGCAACTGAAATGCCTTCCTTGAAGTCGTCGTAACACATTGATACCTCTCATGATGCAGAGCACTTTGCCCTCCGTGAGAAGATGCTGTCGAAGACAAAAAAATTTGACGCCAGCGACTGAAACTTTTTTTTTTAATATATAGAGATAATCCAATAAGAAACTACCATAGTAGTTCAATCAGGCAAGAAAATATAATGAAATTAAAGACATTCAATTATGTTTTGAACGATATACGAATATATCAAAATAATGGAATATGCATAAAATATTGCTCAATCTGTAATAAACTTATCACACACTGATTAATTTTAAGTAAAGCAGCTTCTCTAGTATATTATCAAACAGTTGTTAAAATAAAAATCAAAGCACATGCGACACACGTGAAAAAAGTTACGAACGATACGAAGCCAAGATGGCGATCCACCGATATCAAAGATGTTGCCACGCAAAAGAAACACGTACTTACTGAATTCAGGAAATATTTCGCCCGAAAACTTATTTTTCCCAGGAATCTGAAAAAAAACCTTGAAAACCAGGAACGTTGCTTGAAATAATGCGTAACGTTACGGAATTTTCTTACAGTGATGTTCCGCTCTGCACTGCGTTTGCCTTGTCGCTGATTTTGAATAATGTATTTTTGTCATGAACGGTATATACTTTTACCACGAAGGCATGCTAACAACTTTAAAAATTAACCATTTCAGAAACGCTTCAACCCTTGGTCCAGAAGTCAATGATCATACAATTTTAGATGCGGACACATCGCATCGTTTCTCATTACCACAATGATTGCAGTTTTTTCTGCTTCTCTTTGATATCCTTTAAGTACTCTCCTTTGCTTATGCTACCATCTTACATCTGTGACTGGTTATTTCAGGTTGGCGCCGGAAGTTCGTGGTGGTCACATTAATTTAACTGGGCTGTGTAATAATAAATAAATAAATAAAATGCTTTGTTTTGTCAATTTCCTTCTTGTTTGTACAAATCACAATACAATGCTGTTTTTGTCTATATTGCAGTCGGCAGTAAAATTATTGAAGCACTAGCAAAATATCCTACTTAAAAGATGCGCACCTAATACTGTTTTATTAAGTATATATCTGTCGAGTCATGATCTTAATCCTATACTGTTTATAAAAAAATATGTTGATGATAAAAATTAGCGATCAAACTAAATATATATATATGAAAGGATAAAATAAGCAAGATTCTAAATTAGTATTTAAATTAATATTAAGTGATACCTTAATAGTATTAGCTCAGAATAAATCTTAATTTTAAGAACAACTTTGTGAGAATTCTATTTTAGAGCCCCAGTAAAGTTAGTTTTTCAGCAAAACACATCGTAGCTCGGGAATCGGAGTTAGAAGAAATTTCATAATCAAAATTATGCAATAGTCGAAATAAGCAGCAATACATTGCGAAATACGAAATCCTGGATATCCGGGTCAACAAATGAGAGAATGTGGGCTGGATTTTAGCTCACTTAATTATCCAATAAGAATTCATATTAGGAGTTTGGCCTCGCCCCCAAATATCCATATTTAAACGGGAGCACCCGAAAATCGGCGCCTTTTTCACGGAAGCTTCTGCTTAATTAGTTCACGTCAATAACAAGTCTAATTTAACGGTCCCAGGAGGGGGATTGATTCGCGGTTCCGCCGTTAACGGGACGATTTCGGCCCGACTCGGCTACGGATCTGTACGTCAGCGTGCTCAGATTGATGAACAGTTAATAAAGTATAAAATGACTAAGAGTCTTCAATAAACGACTGCATGAACTATTTTGGAGTATTAGTTATTTGAGTGAACTCTCTTAATATGAAACGACCGGCATGAATCATCTATTAAAAGACAATACGTTACAATAAAGCCGACAAGGATGGTCTACCTGTAAGGGAAAACCAACAATTCATCATGAAATAAGTTGTGTTCAGCACCTTATCTTAGTTTTTAAAAATTGGATGGAATGGCAGTTTTTTGGAATGCTACTGCCTGGGACCGGAATTTTCCCAAACCAGCAGGGAACTTTTCCAAACCAGCCAGGTTTTTGCCAAACCAAGCCGGACGATGTCAGAGCAACAGTAGTTACGGATATCTGTAAATAGTGCCCTCCTTAGGAAGAAAGAACAGAGACGTGTGACTTACACCATTGTGACTCAAGTTGTTCCGATTGCTCTCTCAAGTTCCGTGATGTATAACAGATGGCCTTTTCGCGTTGGATTATCAGCTGACAGAAACACCTGCTTTTTTTTTATGTGTTAGCCCAGATGTTGTGATTAAAGTTTTTCTTTTCCTCGACCAAGTAAAAAGAGAATTTTTTTTTGTTTTGTTGTTTTTTCAGTGTAACAGAAATGGGCGAGTGATTTCATTTTAGTTCTAGTCAGAAACGATGATTTTTTAAGTAAACAGTTATTTTTATTGAATTTATATTTATCTTAATTTGTTAATAAAAATTAATTATGTGCTCAAATATCGTTTATTTAATATTGTTTATTTTATGTTCTATTTTATGTTCGCGATATATTGTATGACTTGCATTGAAATTGATAAAGATAAATAAATAAATAAGTAAAATAATAATAGTTAAAAAAAATAAATAAATAGATAAAATAAAATAAATTTTCATACTTGGTTATTATATTTTATGTTAAGATATTTAAAAGTAAAATTGTCATAAATATTTATATGGAGAGTTAATATTTTTTTTTTTGAGTTTTCAGAAAATAGGGAATTTTGCTGTGTGTTATTTATTGCTTTTAGGATTTATTAGGTGAAATTAGACAAAGAACTTTCAGAAGTATTTATTTTGAACGTCAATAAATTTGATTTATTTGTTTATTATATGTTATTTATATTTATTTATTATTTGGATTTATTTAGGTGATATAACTGTGATAAAAAAAAGGCAGACTATTTATATTAATTGTGATATTTAAAAAAAAAAAAAAATTATGAGTGATTTTATATGCTTAGATAAATTGTTTTTTTGGTGATATTTAATTTATTGAATATTTATTTTAAAGCTGTGATAATTAATAAACACCGAATTTTAATTGCAAAAGTAAATAATTTACCTGTTTCAAAAAAAAAAAAAAAAAAAAAGTTTCTATTTTTCAAAATTTTGAATTGTGAATAAAATTAACCATGTTCAAAGGAAACACCCCAACATGTTTATTGACACCCCCTAAGGGTACAGATGAAAATCTACTTGTAGAGACAAATTTAGAAAATGATTTACTTGAGGCGAGTAAACTGCCCTCCCCAAACACACTAGTAAAAGCAATAGGTAATGCAGGTGAATCAGATGATGTAAAGAAATCTTTAAGTGTAAATAAATCTCCCACTGTAAGAGAGGACAATGTCCTCATTGCTTTTTGCCCTGAAAACGGCATGATGTGGACGTCCTGGCTAATATATTTTGAAGCCTGGTGCGATGAGAATGGAAAAGATGAAGTTTGGCGAGTCCGTAATATACAAAGATTTTTGAAGGGTAAAGCCCTCACAGTGTATATAAACAATAGCTTAAACATGCTTCATTGGGAGGAATTGGTCGAAATTTTTACAGAGGAATTCACGACACCAGGTGAAACATCTTTAACAGATTTCTCGAGCATTTGCTTTAAATCAGGCGAAAATGTCATAGAATATTACCACAAAAAACTCCAAGTAGGGCGAGCACTAGGCCTAGAGCCCAAATTTCTCATGGAAGGATTAACCGACGGATTGCCACTGACTGTAAGACAACTTGTTGTGGCTAATGCGCCAAAAACATTAAATGAATGGAGGGATCTTGTCCACAAACTTAATAAACTGCAAATATCTGAAAAATCGGCTGATCCCCTTCCAAACAAGTTGCCAGGTCAATTTCAAAGGTTCACCTATCCACAAGACAGGGAAAATCGAAACCCAGTTCAATATGCTCCCTGACCACAACCCTGGAGTTACCGGTTTCCTAATGTGCAGAGACCACATATGGGATACCCTAATCAAAACAGACCAAATAGGACAAACAATACTCGACCCAATCTAAGAGGGCCTAGACCCCATTTTTCAAACCCAAATACACACATTCACTTTCAAGGCACTTTGCCTCCTCTCCCTTGTAAATATTGTTCAAAACTCAAAATTCCTAATGTCTTTCATTGGCATAGTGAATGCCCTTTTAAACAAAAAAATCCAACTCATGTCACAGAAGAGTCAACAGTGGTAGTTAATACAACAGATGGTACAAATAACACCTATTGACAGTTTGCAGCGACCGGTCGCCTTATATACAAGGATATCCAAAGACAAAACAAGGAAACTAATCAAGGTGTTAAAAATCCAGAATTGTACTCTACCATTCCTTTAATCTTCGATACGGGCAGCAGCTTAAGCATTATTCCTCAACATTTTGTCCATAAATTTAAACTTCAAACGAAAAAAGTCTCACCATTACATGTGATTCAAACACAAGGGATATTGCCGATTCGAGAAAAATGTTACTTTAAATTACAAATTGGTAATATTACAAAATATATTGAAATGTTTATATTAGATAATAACTTACCTTATGCTCTCCTTGGTTTATCACATTGTTGTCTGTTTCAATTGAACATTGATTGTGCTAAAAAAGCTGGTAAAACAAAATAATACCATTCTCCCATTGTTAAAAAATATATCTAAATGTACACAAACTTTACATATAACTTCTGAAAGTGAAAATACCCATAGTCAAAGGAAAGATTTTAATATTCCAACAAACAATAGAGTAAGGGAGTTCAAGTACACTCAAGCCACTGAGAACCACGAAAATACTCAGTCTGCTAGAGATGGAAAACTTCCTACTTTATTATCAAAATATGTCCAAATTTTTGCAAAATCTAAATATGATGTTGGAAGAATTCATATGGAACCACAAAGGATTCGTTTAACTTCAGATTTACCTATTTTGCTCAGAGCATATAGAACTTCCCCTAAGGAAGAAGAGGAAATCAAAACTCAAATTCAAAATTTATTACAGGCCGGTATTATAAAAGAAAGTTGTTCACCTTATTCCGCACCTGTAACTTTGGTGTATAAACGGGAAGAAGGAAAAAAGACGCGATTATGTATTGACTTCCGTAAACTCAATTCAATCACTAAAACAGATGCTGAACCACTTCCCAGAATAGATACTTTGTTAGAGAAACTAGCTAAAGCAAAAATTTTTTCCACTCTTGACTTGGCAAGTGGATATTGGCACATTCCTATTCACCCAAAAGATACTGAAAAATTGGCCTTCGCTACAACTTTCGGATTATATGAGTGGAAATACCTTTCCTTTGGGCTTAAAAATGCCCCTGCTATCTTCAATCGAACCATTAGAAGGATTCTAAATAAATACAAAATAGACTTTGCCTGTAATTATTTTGATGATATAATTGTATTTTCACAGTCAGAAGATGAACACTTCCAACACCTACAACAACTTTTTGATATATGTGTTAAAGAAAACTTAAAATTAAAATTATCAAAATGCAATTTTGTCAAAACAAAAATTAATTTCTTAGGATACGAAATAACTAATGGCCTAACTACCCCTGATAATCCAAATGTTGAAGTAATAAAAAATTTGAAACAGCCAAAAAATGTCAAGGAATTACAGAGAGTTTTGGGATAAGTTAACGTTTATGCTAGATTTATTCCAAAATATGCCGAAACAAGAGCTCCTTTAAATAATTTATTAAAGAAAAATGTCCCCTATGTTTGGGACCAGAAATGTGAAAAATCCTTCCAAAAATTAAAAAATGCTCTTATAAGTAAACCTATTTTAAGACTTTATGATCCCAGAACTCCCTGTCAGTTATTTGTTGACGCCTCGAGTCATGGTGTGGGATGTGTTGTTAAACAGGCAGATGTGAATGGTACTTTACACCCAGTGGCATATCGTTCTAGAAATTTACGAGATTATGAAAAAAAATTATGCAATTAAAGAATTAGAATGTTTAGCAATTATTGATGCCTTAGGTAACTTTTATCATTATTTGCACGGTCAAAAGTTTGTCATACATACGGATCATGCGTCTCTCACTTGGTTAAAAAATGTTAAAAATTTAAGAGGAAGATTATTCCGCTGGTCCCTTAAACTTAGTATGTTTGACTATGAAATTAAATATCAAAAGGGATCAACAAATATTGAAGCTGATATGCTATCTAGATTGCCTGTTTTGGAAAATGTGTCACACCATGTACACCTCCTAGACTTAAATGAAATTAAAGAAAACCAGAAAAAAGAAAACATAGGTATTAACATTAAGAAAATTCTTGAAATTGAAGATGTAATTGTAATTAAAAAAGAAAGGTTTGTATAAGATAATAGTCCCGATGTCATTAAGATTATCCCTCCTAGAGAAAACCCACACTCAATTTGGACGTCCAGGAATTTATAAAATGATAAATTTAATTACACCACAGTATTATTGGCCTAATATTAATAAAGATATTGAAAATTTTGTAAAACATTGTCATACCTGTCAAATAAATAAAAAATGTAGACAAAAACGGTTTGGTTCATTACAGGAAGTACCGCCAACCGATAAACCTTTTGAATGTTTGTCTTTGGACACTGTTGGTGGTCTGAACTACTATAATTCTACAAAAAAATATTTGCATTTGGTCGTGGACCATGCAACCCGTTATGCGTGGGGATTTCCATCAAAAAGCGTTACCACTGAAACTTATACAAACTTTTTAAAACAACTTTTTCAAATTCAAGTACCTAAAAAATTGTTAACAGATAGGAATGCAGCATTCACGGCATCCCGTTTCAAAAAATTCCTTCGAAATTATGATACAAAACATTTGTTAACAAGTAGCCATCATCCCGAATGCAACGGGAAAATCGAGCGCCTCAATCAGACTATTGTTACGTGTCTAAAATGTAAGGTTAACACTTCTTCAAAAACAATTCCCTGGACTAAATTAATTGGTGAAGTTTTAAATCAATATAACTTAACACCTCACTCTGTAACTCAATTCCCACCTAGTTATTTATTATTAGGAGAATTACCATATGATCCATTATTAGTAAACAATAGTTACTATCCTTCAATTGATGAAGCTAGAAAAATAGCAAAAGAAAAAACAATACAATATCATAAAAAAACAAAATCCGATTTGATGCTCGATTTCTCCCTGTTAAATTTAAAGTTGGTGATGAAATTATTTATGAAGAATTCCAATATCCCAACACACGTAAGTTAAGTCCACCTAATTCAGGCCCTTATACAATCTTAAAACAAATATCTGAAGTTAATTTTGAAATAGACAAACCCAGTCCCCATTTTAAAAAAAATTCAGAAATTGTTCATTCATCTAAGTTAAGATACTATAATAACCCTCAAAAATTCAAATTAAGTCATGAATAATTTTAGTTAGGGATCAACTCCATGCCCCAGATATTTTTTTTTTTATTTATTATTCTCGTGATCTTCTGATCTTCACCACTGTAAAGTGATCAGAGAGTGCGGGAAAAATTATTTGTTTTTGCCCTCTGTAGAAATTCACCAGTTTCCACCTTTATCCCAACTCACCTTTTTGGAAAGACTTGACCTTTGAAATTGGAACCTTGACCTTTGAAACCTTGGAAAGACTTGACTTCTCACAAGTTCAGGGGTCAAGTTACCCACAAAACATTTTTTTTCTGGCTTGCCAATGGCTAACCAAACTATGTTGATGCCAATGTAGTGTTTTGAAGCAATTAATTACTAACAGAAAGTGATTAAGTTGGTTTTGTGTAAATAGTTTGTAAAAAGAAAATGTCTAGTAGTACTGGTATTCTTAGTATTAGTAGTATTATTAGAGTTGATTAAACACTGTAGTGTTTATTAAATAGTTTTATGTGTCTGTTAAATGTTATATTTATGAAAAAATTATTTATGTTACTATGTAAATAAAGTTTCTAGAAATTGTTAAAAATGTACTATGATATAATTGTTTTTCATATACTTTATGTTTTATTAAAAGATATTTGCATTATTAAAAAGATACATAAAGAAAAAGACAGATTTTGTGAAAAGAAAAGTTTGTTTACAATGTGTTTGTTTACAATTTACAAAACATTTGTTTACAATGTGCTGTTAAAGTTACAGTTTTATAATTATTGTTATACATATTATATATGTACTCAATAACCAAGGAGATCAGACTTTTCACAACAATTATTTATTGTCAAAGATCAATGGTTATTATTCAAGACATTCAAAAACTTTTAATGGCCAAAAGGAACTTTATGTTTTAAAGACTTTCCTAAACACAAACTAGTTTGTAAGAGAGAAAGATATCTTGTCAAATATGTTACGCCGGTAAACATGTTATATTATAATTTTTTTCTTTTTTTTTCGTACAGTATGTCATACGTTTTCATACATTATATTAAACTTTTCTTATGTTTGTAAACAAGTGCTGTAAACACTATTATAAGTATCAGGCGAGCACGTTGACCAGTCCAACATACAAGTAAATAAATTAAAAAATAATAATAATATTTTTTTTTTATAAATAAAGGGAAAGGCCATAACTCCTACTTAAAAATGATAACCTAGACAAAAGTGTTTCCTGAAATATCTTCTGTCTCTGGGTGACTTCCCACATACTTGCAGGCAAGTATGGGGGAGCGTCGGCTTGGAGGGGGGGGATATGAAAGGATAAAAAAAGCAAGATTCTAAATTAGTATTTAAATTAATATTAAGTGATACCTTAATAGTATTAGCTCAGAATAAATCTTAATTTTAAGAACAACTTTGTGAGAATTCTATTTTAGAGCCCCAGTAAAGTTAGTTTTTCAGCAAAACACATCGTAGCTCGGGAATCGGAGTTAGAAGAAATTTCATAATCAAAATTATGCAATAGTCGAAATAAGCAGCAATACATTGCGAAATACGAAATCCTGGATATCCGGGTCAACAAATGAGAGAATGTGGGCTGGATTTTAGCTCACTTAATTATCCAATAAGAATTCATATTAGGAGTTTGGCCTCGCCCCCAAATATCCATATTTAAACGGGAGCACCCGAAAATCGGCGCCTTTTTCACGGAAGCTTCTGCTTAATTAGTTCACGTCAATAACAAGTCTAATTTAACGGTCCCAGGAGGGGGATTGATTCGCGGTTCCGCCGTTAACGGGACGATTTCGGCCCGACTCGGCTACGGATCTGTACGTCAGCGTGCTCAGATTGATGAACAGTTAATAAAGTATAAAATGACTAAGAGTCTTCAATAAACGACTGCATGAACTATTTTGGAGTATTAGTTATTTGAGTGAACTCTCTTAATATGAAACGACCGGCATGAATCATCTATTAAAAGACAATACGTTACAATAAAGCCGACAAGGATGGTCTACCTGTAAGGGAAAACCAACAATTCATCATGAAATAAGTTGTGTTCAGCACCTTATCTTAGTTTTTAAAAATTGGATGGAATGGCAGTTTTTTGGAATGCTACTGCCTGGGACCGGAATTTTCCCAAACCAGCAGGGAACTTTTCCAAACCAGCCAGGTTTTTGCCAAACCAAGCCGGACGATGTCAGAGCAACAGTAGTTACGGATATCTGTAAATAGTGCCCTCCTTAGGAAGAAAGAACAGAGACGTGTGACTTACACCATTGTGACTCAAGTTGTTCCGATTGCTCTCTCAAGTTCCGTGATGTATAACAGATGGCCTTTTCGCGTTGGATTATCAGCTGACAGAAACACCTGCTTTTTTTTTATGTGTTAGCCCAGATGTTGTGATTAAAGTTTTTCTTTTCCTCGACCAAGTAAAAAGAGAATTTTTTTTTGTTTTATTGTTTTTTCAGTGTAACAGAAATGGGCGAGTGATTTCATTTTAGTTCTAGTCAGAAACGATGATTTTTTAAGTAAACAGTTATTTTTATTGAATTTATATTTATCTTAATTTGTTAATAAAAATTAATTATGTGCTCAAATATCGTTTATTTAATATTGTTTATTTTATGTTCTATTTTATGTTCGCGATATATTGTATGACTTGCATTGAAATTGATAAAGATAAATAAATAAATAAGTAAAATAATAATAGTTAAAAAAAATAAATAAATAGATAAAATAAAATAAATTTTCATACTTGGTTATTATATTTTATGTTAAGATATTTAAAAGTAAAATTGTCATAAATATTTATATGGAAAGTTAATATTTTTTTTTTGAGTTTTCAGAAAATAGGGAATTTTGCTGTGTGTTATTTATTGCTTTTAGGATTTATTAGGTGAAATTAGACAAAGAACTTTCAGAAGTATTTATTTTGAACGTCAATAAATTTGATTTATTTGTTTATTATATGTTATTTATATTTATTTATTATTTGGATTTATTTAGGTGATATAACTGTGATAAAAAAAAGGCAGACTATTTATATTAATTGTGATATTTAAAAAAAAAAAAAAATATGAGTGATTTTATATGCTTAGATAAATTGTTTTTTTGGTGATATTTAATTTATTGAATATTTATTTTAAAGCTGTGATAATTAATAAACACCGAATTTTAATTGCAAAAGTAAATAATTTACCTGTTTCAAAAAAAAAAAAAAAAAAAAAAAAAAAGTTTCTATTTTTCAAAATTTTGAATTGTGAATAAAATTAACCATGTTCAAAGGAAACACCCCAACATGTTTATTGACACCCCTAAGGGTACAGATGAAAATCTACTTGTAGAGACAAATTTAGAAAATGATTTACTTGAGGCGAGTAAACTGCCCTCCCCAAACACACTAGTAAAAGCAATAGGTAATGCAGGTGAATCAGATGATGTAAAGAAATCTTTAAGTGTAAATAAATCTCCCACTGTAAGAGAGGACAATGTCCTCATTGCTTTTTGCCCTGAAAACGGCATGATGTGGACGTCCTGGCTAATATATTTTGAAGCCTGGTGCGATGAGAATGGAAAAGATGAAGTTTGGCGAGTCCGTAATATACAAAGATTTTTGAAGGGTAAAGCCCTCACAGTGTATATAAACAATAGCTTAAACATGCTTCATTGGGAGGAATTGGTCGAAATTTTTACAGAGGAATTCACGACACCAGGTGAAACATCTTTAACAGATTTCTCGAGCATTTGCTTTAAATCAGGCGAAAATGTCATAGAATATTACCACAAAAAACTCCAAGTAGGGCGAGCACTAGGCCTAGAGCCCAAATTTCTCATGGAAGGATTAACCGACGGATTGCCACTGACTGTAAGACAACTTGTTGTGGCTAATGCGCCAAAAACATTAAATGAATGGAGGGATCTTGTCCACAAACTTAATAAACTGCAAATATCTGAAAAATCGGCTGATCCCCTTCCAAACAAGTTGCCAGGTCAATTTCAAAGGTTCACCTATCCACAAGACAGGGAAAATCGAAACCCAGTTCAATATGCTCCCTGACCACAACCCTGGAGTTACCGGTTTCCTAATGTGCAGAGACCACATATGGGATACCCTAATCAAAACAGACCAAATTGGACAAACAATACTCGACCCAATCTAAGAGGGCCTAGACCCCATTTTTCAAACCCAAATACACACATTCACTTTCAAGGCACTTTGCCTCCTCTCCCGTGTAAATATTGTTCAAAACTCAAAATTCCTAATGTCTTTCATTGGCATAGTGAATGCCCTTTTAAACAAAAAAATCCAACTCATGTCACAGAAGAGTCAACAGTGGTAGTTAATACAACAGATGGTACAAATAACACCTATTGACAGTTTGCAGCGACCGGTCGCCTTATATACAAGGATATCCAAAGACAAAACAAGGAAACTAATCAAGGTGTTAAAAATCCAGAATTGTACTCTACCATTCCTTTAATCTTCGATACGGGCAGCAGCTTAAGCATTATTCCTCAACATTTTGTCCATAAATTTAAACTTCAAACGAAAAAAGTCTCACCATTACATGTGATTCAAACACAAGGGATATTGACGATTCGAGAAAAATGTTACTTTAAATTACAAATTGGTAATATTACAAAATATATTGAAATGTTTATATTAGATAATAACTTACCTTATGCTCTCCTTGGTTTATCACATTGTTGTCTGTTTCAATTGAACATTGATTGTGCTAAAAAAGCTGGTAAAACAAAATAATACCATTCTCCCATTGTTAAAAAATATATCTAAATGTACACAAACTTTACATATAACTTCTGAAAGTGAAAATACCCATAGTCAAAGGAAAGATTTTAATATTCCAACAAACAATAGAGTAAGGGAGTTCAAGTACACTCAAGCCACTGAGAACCACGAAAATACTCAGTCTGCTAGAGATGGAAAACTTCCTACTTTATTATCAAAATATGTCCAAATTTTTGCAAAATCTAAATATGATGTTGGAAGAATTCATATGGAACCACAAAGGATTCGTTTAACTTCAGATTTACCTATTTTGCTCAGAGCATATAGAACTTCCCCTAAGGAAGAAGAGGAAATCAAAACTCAAATTCAAAATTTATTACAGGCCGGTATTATAAAAGAAAGTTGTTCACCTTATTCCGCACCTGTAACTTTGGTGTATAAACGGGAAGAAGGAAAAAAGACGCGATTATGTATTGACTTCCGTAAACTCAATTCAATCACTAAAACAGATGCTGAACCACTTCCCAGAATAGATACTTTGTTAGAGAAACTAGCTAAAGCAAAAATTTTTTCCACTCTTGACTTGGCAAGTGGATATTGGCACATTCCTATTCACCCAAAAGATACTGAAAAATTGGCCTTCGCTACAACTTTCGGATTATATGAGTGGAAATACCTTTCCTTTGGGCTTAAAAATGCCCCTGCTATCTTCAATCGAACCATTAGAAGGATTCTAAATAAATACAAAATAGACTTTGCCTGTAATTATTTTGATGATATAATTGTATTTTCACAGTCAGAAGATGAACACTTCCAACACCTACAACAACTTTTTGATATATGTGTTAAAGAAAAATTAAAATTAAAATTATCAAAATGCAATTTTGTCAAAACAAAAATTAATTTCTTAGGATACGAAATAACTAATGGCCTAACTACCCCTGATAATCCAAATGTTGAAGTAATAAAAAATTTGAAACAGCCAAAAAATGTCAAGGAATTACAGAGAGTTTTGGGATCAGTTAACGTTTATGCTAGATTTATTCCAAAATATGCCAAAACAAGAGCTCCTTTAAATAATTTATTAAAGAAAAATGTCCCCTATGTTTGGGACCAGAAATGTGAAAAATCCTTCCAAAAATTAAAAAATGCTCTTATAAGTAAACCTATTTTAAGACTTTATGATCCCAGAACTCCCTGTCAGTTATTTGTTGACGCCTCGAGTCATGGTGTGGGATGTGTTGTTAAACAGGCAGATGTGAATGGTACTTTACACCCAGTGGCATATCGTTCTAGAAATTTACGAGATTATGAAAAAAAATTATGCAATTAAAGAATTAGAATGTTTAGCAATTATTGATGCCTTAGATAACTTTTATCATTATTTGCACGGTCAAAAGTTTGTCATACATACGGATCATGCGTCTCTCACTTGGTTAAAAAATGTTAAAAATTTAAGAGGAAGATTATTCCGCTGGTCCCTTAAACTTAGTATGTTTGACTATGAAATTAAATATCAAAAGGGATCAACAAATATTGAAGCTGATATGCTATCTAGATTGCCTGTTTTGGAAAATGTGTCACACCATGTACACCTCCTAGACTTAAATGAAATTAAAGAAAACCAGAAAAAAGAAAACATAGGTATTAACATTAAGAAAATTCTTGAAATTGAAGATGTAATTGTAATTAAAAAAGAAAGGTTTGTATAAGATAATAGTCCCGATGTCATTAAGATTATCCCTCCTAGAGAAAACCCACACTCAATTTGGACGTCCAGGAATTTATAAAATGATAAATTTAATTACACCACAGTATTATTGGCCTAATATTAATAAAGATATTGAAAATTTTGTAAAACATTGTCATACCTGTCAAATAAATAAAAAATGTAGACAAAAACGGTTTGGTTCATTACAGGAAGTACCGCCAACCGATAAACCTTTTGAATGTTTGTCTTTGGACACTGTTGGTGGTCTGAACTACTATAATTCTACAAAAAAATATTTGCATTTGGTCGTGGACCATGCAACCCGTTATGCGTGGGGATTTCCATCAAAAAGCGTTACCACTGAAACTTATACAAACTTTTTAAAACAACTTTTTCAAATTCAAGTACCTAAAAAATTGTTAACAGATAGGAATGCAGCATTCACGGCATCCCGTTTCAAAAAATTCCTTCGAAATTATGATACAAAACATTTGTTAACAAGTAGCCATCATCCCGAATGCAACGGGAAAATCGAGCGCCTCAATCAGACTATTGTTACGTGTCTAAAATGTAAGGTTAACACTTCTTCAAAAACAATTCCCTGGACTAAATTAATTGGTGAAGTTTTAAATCAATATAACTTAACACCTCACTCTGTAACTCAATTCCCACCTAGTTATTTATTATTAGGAGAATTACCATATGATCCATTATTAGTAAACAATAGTTACTATCCTTCAATTGATGAAGCTAGAAAAATAGCAAAAGAAAAAACAATACAATATCATAAAAAAACAAAATCCGATTTGATGCTCGATTTCTCCCTGTTAAATTTAAAGTTGGTGATGAAATTATTTATGAAGAATTCCAATATCCCAACACACGTAAGTTAAGTCCACCTAATTCAGGCCCTTATACAATCTTAAAACAAATATCTGAAGTTAATTTTGAAATAGACAAACCCAGTCCCCATTTTAAAAAAAATTCAGAAATTGTTCATTCATCTAAGTTAAGATACTATAATAACCCTCAAAAATTCAAATTAAGTCATGAATAATTTTAGTTAGGGATCAACTCCATGCCCCAGATATTTTTTTTTTATTTATTATTCTCGTGATCTTCTGATCTTCACCACTGTAAAGTGATCAGAGAGTGCGGGAAAAATTATTTGTTTTTGCCCTCTGTAGAAATTCACCAGTTTCCACCTTTATCCCAACTCACCTTTTTGGAAAGACTTGACCTTTGAAATTGGAACCTTGACCTTTGAAACCTTGGAAAGACTTGACTTCTCACAAGTTCAGGGGTCAAGTTACCCACAAAACATTTTTTTTCTGGCTTGCCAATGGCTAACCAAACTATGTTGATGCCAATGTAGTGTTTTGAAGCAATTAATTACTAACAGAAAGTGATTAAGTTGGTTTTGTGTAAATAGTTTGTAAAAAGAAAATGTCTAGTAGTACTGGTATTCTTAGTATTAGTAGTATTATTAGAGTTGATTAAACACTGTAGTGTTTATTAAATAGTTTTATGTGTCTGTTAAATGTTATATTTATGAAAAAATTATTTATGTTACTATGTAAATAAAGTTTCTAGAAATTGTTAAAAATGTACTATGATATAATTGTTTTTCATATACTTTATGTTTTATTAAAAGATATTTGCATTATTAAAAAGATACACAAAGAAAAAGACAGATTTTGTGAAAAGAAAAGTTTGTTTACAATGTGTTTGTTTACAATTTACAAAACATTTGTTTACAATGTGCTGTTAAAGTTACAGTTTTATAATTATTGTTATACATATTATATATGTACTCAATAACCAAGGAGATCAGACTTTTCACAACAATTATTTATTGTCAAAGATCAATGGTTATTATTCAAGACATTCAAAAACTTTTAATGGCCAAAAGGAACTTTATGTTTTAAAGACTTTCCTAAACACAAACTAGTTTGTAAGAGAGAAAGATATCTTGTCAAATATGTTACGCCGGTAAACATGTTATATTATAATTTTTTTCTTTTTTTTTCGTACAGTATGTCATACGTTTTCATACATTATATTAAACTTTTCTTATGTTTGTAAACAAGTGCTGTAAACACTATTATAAGTATCAGGCGAGCACGTTGACCAGTCCAACATACAAGTAAATAAATTAAAAAATAATAATAATATTTTTTTTTTATAAATAAAGGGAAAGGCCATAACTCCTACTTAAAAATGATAACCTAGACAAAAGTGTTTCCTGAAATATCTTCTGTCTCTGGGTGACTTCCCACATACTTGCAGGCAAGTATGGGGGAGCGTCGGCTTGGAGGGGGGGGATATGAAAGGATAAAATAAGCAAGATTCTAAATTAGTATTTAAATTAATATTAAGTGATACCTTAATAGTATTAGCTCAGAATAAATCTTAATTTTAAGAACAACTTTGTGAGAATTCTATTTTAGAGCCCCAGTAAAGTTAGTTTTTCAGCAAAACACATCGTAGCTCGGGAATCGGAGTTAGAAGAAATTTCATAATCAAAATTATGCAATAGTCGAAATAAGCAGCAATACATTGCGAAATACGAAATCCTGGATATCCGGGTCAACAAATGAGAGAATGTGGGCTGGATTTTAGCTCACTTAATTATCCAATAAGAATTCATATTAGGAGTTTGGCCTCGCCCCCAAATATCCATATTTAAACGGGAGCACCCGAAAATCGGCGCCTTTTTCACGGAAGCTTCTGCTTAATTAATTCACGTCAATAACAAGTCTAATTTAACGGTCCCAGGAGGGGGATTGATTCGCGGTTCCGCCGTTAACGGGACGATTTCGGCCCGACTCGGCTACGGATCTGTACGTCAGCGTGCTCAGATTGATGAACAGTTAATAAAGTATAAAATGACTAAGAGTCTTCAATAAACGACTGCATGAACTATTTTGGAGTATTAGTTATTTGAGTGAACTCTCTTAATATGAAACGACCGGCATGAATCATCTATTAACTCTTTCGTTCCCGTTACGGCCGAAGCCGCCCGAAAGCTCTCGATCCCATTCCGGCCCTAAAACGCCTGAGATAGTTCATCTCCCCTTTTTCGCTCTTTTATCTTCGCGATGGTCATTTTTCCGCAGTTAGTTGTGAGTGCAGATGATAAGTGGGCGGGTTAACTTTACGGTGACAAGAAGGGATAGGGGAGGGAGTTTTCTTGTCTTAAATATTTTGAAGTGAGAGACAAAATTTTGTAATCGCAGTTTGTTAGCTGAGATCATCCTGCATGTTCTTATTTCTTTCTGTTTATTATGGCTTTTTGACGTAGAAGAATAACACAATACGAAATTAATGCGATTTTATTTGCATCTACTGAAAATGAAATTAACAAATCGATTGATAGCAGTGATAGTGATGAAAATTCAGAGGAAATATAATCTTACCAAACACCGAAACTGTTTCTGATTCCGGTGCGGATCTAGACGAAAATTATGGTAATTTTCATATTACTTTTACGTGGACTTCCGACATAAAGAACTTTAATAATCAGGAGAATATTTCGGGATCTAAAGACTCAGTAGATAGTTTGAATCCAAGAGCAGAACCTCTAGATTATTTTAATAATAATAATAATAATAATAATAAAAGAAAAGAAAAAAGAAGAAGGGAAGAAACAAAAGGGAAAAAAAGTGTTTGCAAGAAAATACAAGTTGAAAAAATAAAAACAACAATTGTTTTGGGCTGAGAAACAGTATACATCGCTTCTTCAGGTAGAAATTAGATGTAAGTGCTGCTTTCATGCTGTGCTTGTGTTTAACATTTCTGTCTGATGAAAGGTTCGGCTATTATTTCGAATCGAAACTACTGTTGCAAATCTTTAATTTATTTTTATTAATTTATGGTACTTGCTTACATTTATTATTATTATTATTATTATTGCTTATTACTTTAGAACATTAGTCCTTCAGCGCATATTAATTAATAAATATTTACAATCGAAATTCTTATAAAAGGAGGTTTTCAATTGCTCTTATCAAATTTACTTAACTCTGACAAAGTGGGTGATTGGTGATTAAAAATAGTTAGAATGATAATTTAAGAAAGCGTTACACATTGTGCATTATACAATGTTCAAAAACTTTACAACAGTATTTTCTTCATTGTAGATGACTATTTCTTGAACTGTATAAATTAAGAATAAGATTTTGCAAAATACCGTTAGTAAAAAAAAAAAAAAAAAAAGAAAGAAAGAGAAAGCTTTACGACAATTGTTTTGGGTCGAAATAATAGCACACCCCTTCATGGACTAGTGCCTAGCTTTTTCCTCTGGTGAATCTTTGTGTTATTGCTTTGTATATCGACCCAAAAGAACTGCTAAGAATTTTTATTTTTTTACTTCTACTGCACCATTAGTTTAAAAAAAAAAAAAAAAAAAAAAAAACTGCATATCCCTTGAAATAAATAACTATGTTTAAAATAATTGGATTCAACATTTTAAAAAAGTGCTTCTCACACGATGACTTTAAAACGTTAACAAAACTATTTTCTTCATTGTAGTTGACTATATGTTGATATTTATATGTTTACATAAAAAAAAAAAAAAGAAAAAGAAAACTTTGCAAAAAAAATACCGCAAGTTGAAAAAATAAAAAACCTTCTTCATAACAATTGTTTTGGGCTGAAAAACATTATATCGCTCTTTTAGGTATAAAGTAGATATAAGTCCTGCTTTGATTCTGTGCATGTGCCTATCATTTTCGTCTGATGAAGGGTTGTGCTATTATTTCGAATCGAATGAACTGCTGCGGATGGTGTTGGCTTACTCTTTTTTTTTTCTTTATTATTTATTTACAATAAAAATTTTCATAAAATGAGGTTTTCTATTGTACTTATGAAATTTACTTAACTCTGAAAAAATAGATATTTAAAAATAGTTAGAATGATAATTATATATAAAAAAAAAGTTGTTATTGCACAGTGATTTTCTAAAATTTTTGGATTATGTTTTCTTCTTCATAAATAAAAAAATAAATACATCGAATTTTAATTATCATTCTTATAGACAATATGATAACTGCTTTATGGCATTTTACAAATACTACGTGAATTTAGATTCATATAATATTTATTATGTTTCCAAAGCAAAAGTATTATTTATGGTGATAGTATCAGGCATTTCGCGGAAAATATATTGCACACCCTCCACTCTGCAGTGAAACTGGACCAGACAATAATCCCTTCTTCCCATAATCTTAAGGCGTGTTGAAATGACACTCGCATGAATAGAAAAAGAAACCGCTCTGTACTTCCGTGGGGGTAAAATCTCGGGCGTTTGTCCGGGATTCTGAGGTAGATAAAAATTTCATATCCATGGGAACGAAAGAGTTAAAAGACAATACGTTACAATAAAGCCGACAAGGATGGTCTACCTGTAAGGGAAAACCAACAATTCATCATGAAATAAGTTGTGTTCAGCACCTTATCTTAGTTTTTAAAAATTGGATGGAATGGCAGTTTTTTGGAATGCTACTGCCTGGGACCGGAATTTTCCCAAACCAGCAGGGAACTTTTCCAAACCAGCCAGGTTTTTGCCAAACCAAGCCGGACGATGTCAGAGCAACAGTAGTTACGGATATCTGTAAATAGTGCCCTCCTTAGGAAGAAAGAACAGAGACGTGTGACTTACACCATTGTGACTCAAGTTGTTCCGATTGCTCTCTCAAGTTCCGTGATGTATAACAGATGGCCTTTTCGCGTTGGATTATCAGCTGACAGAAACACCTGCTTTTTTTTTATGTGTTAGCCCAGATGTTGTGATTAAAGTTTTTCTTTTCCTCGACCAAGTAAAAAGAGAATTTTTTTTTGTTTTGTTGTTTTTTCAGTGTAACAGAAATGGGCGAGTGATTTCATTTTAGTTCTAGTCAGAAACGATGATTTTTTAAGTAAACAGTTATTTTTATTGAATTTATATTTATCTTAATTTGTTAATAAAAATTAATTATGTGCTCAAATATCGTTTATTTAATATTGTTTATTTTATGTTCTATTTTATGTTCGCGATATATTGTATGACTTGCATTGAAATTGATAAAGATAAATAAATAAATAAGTAAAATAATAATAGTTAAAAAAAATAAATAAATAGATAAAATAAAATAAATTTTCATACTTGGTTATTATATTTTATGTTAAGATATTTAAAAGTAAAATTGTCATAAATATTTATATGGAGAGTTAATATTTTTTTTTTTGAGTTTTCAGAAAATAGGGAATTTTGCTGTGTGTTATTTATTGCTTTTAGGATTTATTAGGTGAAATTAGACAAAGAACTTTCAGAAGTATTTATTTTGAACGTCAATAAATTTGATTTATTTGTTTATTATATGTTATTTATATTTATTTATTATTTGGATTTATTTAGGTGATATAACTGTGATAAAAAAAAGGCAGACTATTTATATTAATTGTGATATTTAAAAAAAAAAAATTATGAGTGATTTTATATGCTTAGATAAATTGTTTTTTTGGTGATATTTAATTTATTGAATATTTATTTTAAAGCTGTGATAATTAATAAACACCGAATTTTAATTGCAAAAGTAAATAATTTACCTGTTTCAAAAAAAAAAAAAAAAAAAAAAAAAGTTTCTATTTTTCAAAAATTTGAATTGTGAATAAAATTAACCATGTTCAAAGGAAACACCCCAACATGTTTATTGACACCCCCTAAGGGTACAGATGAAAATCTACTTGTAGAGACAAATTTAGAAAATGATTTACTTGAGGCGAGTAAACTGCCCTCCCCAAACACACTAGTAAAAGCAATAGGTAATGCAGGTGAATCAGATGATGTAAAGAAATCTTTAAGTGTAAATAAATCTCCCACTGTAAGAGAGGACAATGTCCTCATTGCTTTTTGCCCTGAAAACGGCATGATGTGGACGTCCTGGCTAATATATTTTGAAGCCTGGTGCGATGAGAATGGAAAAGATGAAGTTTGGCGAGTCCGTAATATACAAAGATTTTTGAAGGGTAAAGCCCTCACAGTGTATATAAACAATAGCTTAAACATGCTTCATTGGGAGGAATTGGTCGAAATTTTTACAGAGGAATTCACGACACCAGGTGAAACATCTTTAACAGATTTCTCGAGCATTTGCTTTAAATCAGGCGAAAATGTCATAGAATATTACCACAAAAAACTCCAAGTAGGGCGAGCACTAGGCCTAGAGCCCAAATTTCTCATGGAAGGATTAACCGACGGATTGCCACTGACTGTAAGACAACTTGTTGTGGCTAATGCGCCAAAAACATTAAATGAATGGAGGGATCTTGTCCACAAACTTAATAAACTGCAAATATCTGAAAAATCGGCTGATCCCCTTCCAAACAAGTTGCCAGGTCAATTTCAAAGGTTCACCTATCCACAAGACAGGGAAAATCGAAACCCAGTTCAATATGCTCCCTGACCACAACCCTGGAGTTACCGGTTTCCTAATGTGCAGAGACCACATATGGGATACCCTAATCAAAACAGACCAAATTGGACAAACAATACTCGACCCAATCTAAGAGGGCCTAGACCCCATTTTTCAAACCCAAATACACACATTCACTTTCAAGGCACTTTGCCTCCTCTCCCGTGTAAATATTGTTCAAAACTCAAAATTCCTAATGTCTTTCATTGGCATAGTGAATGCCCTTTTAAACAAAAAAATCCAACTCATGTCACAGAAGAGTCAACAGTGGTAGTTAATACAACAGATGGTACAAATAACACCTATTGACAGTTTGCAGCGACCGGTCGCCTTATATACAAGGATATCCAAAGACAAAACAAGGAAACTAATCAAGGTGTTAAAAATCCAGAATTGTACTCTACCATTCCTTTAATCTTCGATACGGGCAGCAGCTTAAGCATTATTCCTCAACATTTTGTCCATAAATTTAAACTTCAAACGAAAAAAGTCTCACCATTACATGTGATTCAAACACAAGGGATATTGACGATTCGAGAAAAATGTTACTTTAAATTACAAATTGGTAATATTACAAAATATATTGAAATGTTTATATTAGATAATAACTTACCTTATGCTCTCCTTGGTTTATCACATTGTTGTCTGTTTCAATTGAACATTGATTGTGCTAAAAAAGCTGGTAAAACAAAATAATACCATTCTCCCATTGTTAAAAAATATATCTAAATGTACACAAACTTTACATATAACTTCTGAAAGTGAAAATACCCATAGTCAAAGGAAAGATTTTAATATTCCAACAAACAATAGAGTAAGGGAGTTCAAGTACACTCAAGCCACTGAGAACCACGAAAATACTCAGTCTGCTAGAGATGGAAAACTTCCTACTTTATTATCAAAATATGTCCAAATTTTTGCAAAATCTAAATATGATGTTGGAAGAATTCATATGGAACCACAAAGGATTCGTTTAACTTCAGATTTACCTATTTTGCTCAGAGCATATAGAACTTCCCCTAAGGAAGAAGAGGAAATCAAAACTCAAATTCAAAATTTATTACAGGCCGGTATTATAAAAGAAAGTTGTTCACCTTATTCCGCACCTGTAACTTTGGTGTATAAACGGGAAGAAGGAAAAAAGACGCGATTATGTATTGACTTCCGTAAACTCAATTCAATCACTAAAACAGATGCTGAACCACTTCCCAGAATAGATACTTTGTTAGAGAAACTAGCTAAAGCAAAAATTTTTTCCACTCTTGACTTGGCAAGTGGATATTGGCACATTCCTATTCACCCAAAAGATACTGAAAAATTGGCCTTCGCTACAACTTTCGGATTATATGAGTGGAAATACCTTTCCTTTGGGCTTAAAAATGCCCCTGCTATCTTCAATCGAACCATTAGAAGGATTCTAAATAAATACAAAATAGACTTTGCCTGTAATTATTTTGATGATATAATTGTATTTTCACAGTCAGAAGATGAACACTTCCAACACCTACAACAACTTTTTGATATATGTGTTAAAGAAAACTTAAAATTAAAATTATCAAAATGCAATTTTGTCAAAACAAAAATTAATTTCTTAGGATACGAAATAACTAATGGCCTAACTACCCCTGATAATCCAAATGTTGAAGTAATAAAAAATTTGAAACAGCCAAAAAATGTCAAGGAATTACAGAGAGTTTTGGGATCAGTTAACGTTTATGCTAGATTTATTCCAAAATATGCCGAAACAAGAGCTCCTTTAAATAATTTATTAAAGAAAAATGTCCCCTATGTTTGGGACCAGAAATGTGAAAAATCCTTCCAAAAATTAAAAAATGCTCTTATAAGTAAACCTATTTTAAGACTTTATGATCCCAGAACTCCCTGTCAGTTATTTGTTGACGCCTCGAGTCATGGTGTGGGATGTGTTGTTAAACAGGCAGATGTGAATGGTACTTTACACCCAGTGGCATATCGTTCTAGAAATTTACGAGATTATGAAAAAAAATTATGCAATTAAAGAATTAGAATGTTTAGCAATTATTGATGCCTTAGATAACTTTTATCATTATTTGCACGGTCAAAAGTTTGTCATACATACGGATCATGCGTCTCTCACTTGGTTAAAAAATGTTAAAAATTTAAGAGGAAGATTATTCCGCTGGTCCCTTAAACTTAGTATGTTTGACTATGAAATTAAATATCAAAAGGGATCAACAAATATTGAAGCTGATATGCTATCTAGATTGCCTGTTTTGGAAAATGTGTCACACCATGTACACCTCCTAGACTTGAATGAAATTAAAGAAAACCAGAAAAAAGAAAACATAGGTATTAACATTAAGAAAATTATTGAAATTGAAGATGTAATTGTAATTAAAAAAGAAAGGTTTGTATAAGATAATAGTCCCGATGTCATTAAGATTATCCCTCCTAGAGAAAACCCACACTCAATTTGGACGTCCAGGAATTTATAAAATGATAAATTTAATTACACCACAGTATTATTGGCCTAATATTAATAAAGATATTGAAAATTTTGTAAAACATTGTCATACCTGTCAAATAAATAAAAAATGTAGACAAAAACGGTTTGGTTCATTACAGGAAGTACCGCCAACCGATAAACCTTTTGAATGTTTGTCTTTGGACACTGTTGGTGGTCTGAACTACTATAATTCTACAAAAAAATATTTGCATTTGGTCGTGGACCATGCAACCCGTTATGCGTGGGGATTTCCATTAAAAAGCGTTACCACTGAAACTTATACAAACTTTTTAAAACAACTTTTTCAAATTCAAGTACCTAAAAAATTGTTAACAGATAGGAATGCAGCATTCACGGCATCCCGTTTCAAAAAATTCCTTCGAAATTATGATACAAAACATTTGTTAACAAGTAGCCATCATCCCGAATGCAACGGGAAAATCGAGCGCCTCAATCAGACTATTGTTACGTGTCTAAAATGTAAGGTTAACACTTCTTCAAAAACAATTCCCTGGACTAAATTAATTGGTGAAGTTTTAAATCAATATAACTTAACACCTCACTCTGTAACTCAATTCCCACCTAGTTATTTATTATTAGGAGAATTACCATATGATCCATTATTAGTAAACAATAGTTACTATCCTTCAATTGATGAAGCTAGAAAAATAGCAAAAGAAAAAACAATACAATATCATAAAAAAACAAAATCCGATTTGATGCTCGATTTCTCCCTGTTAAATTTAAAGTTGGTGATGAAATTATTTATGAAGAATTCCAATATCCCAACACACGTAAGTTAAGTCCACCTTATTCAGGCCCTTATACAATCTTAAAACAAATATCTGAAGTTAATTTTGAAATAGACAAACCCAGTCCCCATTTTAAAAAAAATTCAGAAATTGTTCATTCATCTAAGTTAAGATACTATAATAACCCTCAAAAATTCAAATTAAGTCATGAATAATTTTAGTTAGGGATCAACTCCATGCCCCAGATATTTTTTTTTTATTTATTATTCTCGTGATCTTCTGATCTTCACCACTGTAAAGTGATCAGAGAGTGCGGGAAAAATTATTTGTTTTTGCCCTCTGTAGAAATTCACCAGTTTCCACCTTTATCCCAACTCACCTTTTTGGAAAGACTTGACCTTTGAAATTGGAACCTTGACC
The DNA here is from genome assembly GCA_963930645.1 of Salticus scenicus. NCBI lineage: Eukaryota > Metazoa > Arthropoda > Arachnida > Araneae > Salticidae > Salticus > Salticus scenicus. Next base: position 146,192,010 of record OZ005654.1, read on the forward strand.
TTTGAAACCTTGGAAAGACTTGACTTCTCACAAGTTCAGGGGTCAAGTTACCCACAAAACATTTTTTTTTTCTGGCTTGCCAATGGCTAACCAAACTATGTTGATGCCAATGTAGTGTTTTGAAGCAATTAATTACTAACAGAAAGTGATTAAGTTGGTTTTGTGTAAATAGTTTGTAAAAAGAAAATGTCTAGTAGTACTGGTATTCTTAGTATTAGTAGTATTATTAGAGTTGATTAAACACTGTAGTGTTTATTAAATAGTTTTATGTGTCTGTTAAATGTTATATTTATGAAAAAAATATTTATGTTACTATGTAAATAAAGTTTCTAGAAATTGTTAAAAATGTACTATGATATAATTGTTTTTCATATACTTTATGTTTTATTAAAAGATATTTGCATTATTAAAAAGATACACAAAGAAAAAGACAGATTTTGTGAAAAGAAAAGTTTGTTTACAATGTGTTTGTTTACAATTTACAAAACATTTGTTTACAATGTGCTGTTAAAGTTACAGTTTTATAATTATTGTTATACATATTATATATGTACTCAATAACCAAGGAGATCAGACTTTTCACAACAATTATTTATTGTCAAAGATCAATGGTTATTATTCAAGACATTCAAAAACTTTTAATGGCCAAAAGGAACTTTATGTTTTAAAGACTTTCCTAAACACAAACTATTTTGTAAGAGAGAAAGATATCTTGTCAAATATGTTACGCCGGTAAACATGTTATATTATAATTTTTTTCTTTTTCTTTCGTACAGTATGTCATACGTTTTCATACATTATATTAAACTTTTCTTATGTTTGTAAACAAGTGCTGTAAACACTATTATAAGTATCAGGCGAGCACGTTGACCAGTCCAACATACAAGTAAATAAATTAAAAAATAATAATAATATTTTTTTTTTTATAAATAAAGGGAAAGGCCATAACTCCTACTTAAAAATGATAACCTAGACAAAAGTGTTTCCTGAAATATCTTCTGTCTCTGGGTGACTTCCCACATACTTGCAGGCAAGTATGGGGGAGCGTCGGCTTGGAGGGGGGGATATGAAAGGATAAAATAAGCAAGATTCTAAATTAGTATTTAAATTAATATTAAGTGATACCTTAATAGTATTAGCTCAGAATAAATCTTAATTTTAAGAACAACTTTGTGAGAATTCTATTTTAGAGCCCCAGTAAAGTTAGTTTTTCAGCAAAACACATCGTAGCGCGGGAATCGGAGTTAGAAGAAGTTTCATAATCAAAATTATGCAATGGTCGAAATAAGCAGCAATACATTGCGAAATACGAAATCCTGGATATCCGGGTCAACAAATGAGAGAATGTGGGCTGGATTTTAGCTCATTTAATTATCCAATAAGAATTCATATTAGGAGTTTGGCCTCGCCCCCAAATATCCATATTTAAACGGGAGCACCCGAAAATCGGCGCCTTTTTCATGGAAGCTTCTGCTTAATTAGTTCACGTCAATAACAAGTCTAATTTAACGGTCCCAGGAGGGGGATTGATTCGCGGTTCCGCCGTTAACGGGACGATTTCGGCCCGACTCGGCTACGGATCTGTACGTCAGCGTGCTCAGATTGATGAACAGTTAATAAAGTGTAAAATGACGAAGAGTCTTCAATAAACGACTGCATGAACTATTTTGGAGTATTAGTTATTTGAGTGAACTCTCTTAATATGAAACGACTGGCATGAATCATCTGTTAAAAGACAATACGTTATATATATATATATATATATATATATATATATTAAAATTGTGGATGTGTGCTTCAATAATTTTCCTGTCAACTGCATGTGAATTTGTATAAGAAAGTACAGAAGAAAATTTTGTTATGATCCCATCATACCAGTTTTCTCGATGTAATTTCTTACGTGTGTCAAATTAAAATTATTATTCCAAACAAAGTTATAATTTTCAGACTTAGATTTTATTTCTTTGTGTTATTTTCTTATTCGCATCAAATTTAATTATGAAAAAATTGACTGCGTATTTCTATTACAAATATATTTTTAGAGCATAACTCTTGGAAATCATATTAAAGATATATAATGCAATTTCAATCAAAGGTTCTATATGTGATAATAATTTAGAGAATTCTTTTTTCTGTTTGGAAACCCTAATAAATAAATACTCTTGTAAAATGAAATATTATAGACTGTAATTTATTATCAATAACTAGCTTTTTTTTTTCCCCGTTTTTATCATGCTTGTTCATATAAAAACATTTATCTTTTAATTTATCTCAGATAAATTTTAAGAAAGTAAAACAAAATATTAAAACTTGTTACATTCGCCTCTAAGTTTCTTGTTTTAACAATTATTAAATCAACATATACTATCAATCATCATGTTTTGTCAGGTACAAGAAGTTTTAAAAGATATTTAAATCAACTCTGCGATATTAAAAATCCATTATAGCTAATAGCGAAGAAGTCAGTATATAAAGCAGACTGCTCCAAGACGCCGAATAATAGTAGTAATTATTGCTGAAAAAAAAATGTCAATGAATTCGTTTTATTCATTTTCCCAACTTGTTGATTCGCTTAAAAAAATTTTTCAAGGTAAACTACTTGATCGCAGTTATTAAAAACCGCAATTATTTTTTAATTTCTGAATCTTTATATATATATATATATATATATACATAAGTTATTATTTTAAAATCGAAACTAGGCCTGAAAGTTCGATAAATACATAAAATATGCTCAAAACGCTTTCATGACCTTGTGCCGCATATAAAGCCAACAAAACATGATGTCGAAAATTTTTAGGAATCCAATATCATTTTATAAGTATAAAAAAATAGTAAAAATGAGTTTTACTAACAAGTCCTATATATATTGCTCTCTCTTCTTTGTATTTTCTTTAAAATAATTGACACAAAATTAAAAATTATTGAAAAAAAAATTAGTAGTACTTTTAATTTAAATTTTTATAAGAATAAAATAAATGATATATGAATATCATGCTGAAAGCAATCTCGAATTTTAACTAAACCTTATTTTGATCTTTAAAGTGCATTTTCCGAATGAGACCAGTTCTATATTCTTATTTAAAATGATTAAAATAATCTAACATAATGTTAAAAAAAAAAAAAAAAAAAAAAAAAAAAAAAAAAAAAAATCAGCTGCTAAAGGAAAATTTATGGAAGCAATTTTCACAACTTTTAAAATTCAGCGGAATAGTTGTAATATTAACTTATTGGATTAAATTACTAATAAATGTACTTGTTTGCAAAATAATTACATGCACCCAGATGAGGTTTAACAACAAAGTTCGGAATGTGTATGGTATTGGAATAGATGAAGAGATAATGTAGACACCAGAACAAAATGCGATAACACGTAATAATACATAGAGTATGTTCCTCAGTAGTTGGTAAAACCACCACTGGTGGTGATATAAGTAGATGAACGTAGTGAAATTCAGTCGATTAAGCAGCCGATGTTTCTCTGTGATAGCTCCTGCCTCAATACAGAAACTTTTAAAAAAAGTTCGAAAGTATCCCGAGACGAGAGAAATGCCTCCCTAACATGTCCCAAACATATTTGATTGGCTAAAGTCATAGAGATATAGCCAGCTACTTGAGGGCATTAACGTACCTAAAAAATTGTTGCAATAACCGATCGATTTACGGACGATCGTTGTTTTGCTCTAAAACACTACGCAAGTCGAAATCATAGACAGCATCCCCTTCAGAAATATACCTTTGATGTAAATATTAATGGTGATACTACCTGATATCACGACTAAAAATGACTGACAATCCCTTGTATTTGCTCCCCATCCTGTTACATCAGATGTAAATGATATAAGCTTCTCTTTAAAGAATGTTAGATTTAACCACTTTCTCATCTTCACCCCTCATGTGGGAAGATGTCCGTCATGTCCCTCATGACGGTGATCAGGATCGAGCAAAAACTGGTAGTTGTCCTAAAAATATCATTCCTCCATTCAGATTGATCGTGAACAACATCATTTCAGATAACACTGAATGTATATAGGGAAAGGGAGTGTCATAGACAGTCACTCAATAATCGTCGATCTTTTAGTCTAGCCTCTGCTAATTGTTACTGAATGGTATATTTTGATATCACTGTATCCCTACGAGTTAATGAATGGAGTCGAAGGACTCATATGTAATTATTTTCTGTGCTGCACGACCTTCTCACAGGAACATTTAGAGCCATTGCAATAGCTTACTGTCTTTTCCACTAACAAATCGCTTCAAACATTATACCAGCTGATTTGTCTATTCAACCTATCGTCATCTTTCAGGCCTATTATCAACTCCCCACATTGTAGGAATATAGTATATAATATCGACCAGAACTTCTATTAGTCCTCTTTGGTGTTAATGACGTGTATTTTACCTGTCAATTCAACTGTAAATATCTATCACGGAGTTCACTGGCCTTTTTAAATTCTACTTGCGCAGAATATCATACGAGATCTGTATGTTCCCATAATGCTCACTGTTACTGAATATTTAATCATTTACATAATTCGACAAAATGTAGGGGAAAGTTGGGTAAAACGGGATAGTCTGACAAAACGGGATACGTCACCTAGGGACCTGTCTAGCACTGCTATCGAGCGGACGACGACAGAAACTTGTTCTCGGCCGTCATTACACCATTCTCAGTTCGTCCCGCCTCGTTACCACTAGTTGATGGAAAGTTGTAGCTCTTAGAACTTTTTTAGTCTGATTTCTTGGAACTTTCTACATTTACATGCGTTGTTTTCTAGATTATACTGCCTACATATATGGGAATACAATTCCAGTGAGTATTACATTTGATTAAGCATTTATTAACGAACATTCTCATGTGTAATCTATCTAATTTTCCTTTGACGTTTAGGCATCAGCCATGTTTGTTTTGAAAAGCGTCGGAGTTGGACAAAACGGGACACTTGTGAGTTGGATAAAACGGGATACTTTTATTTTTATGCCGTATATTCGTCACTCCTATGTTTGTATTTCCTCGAGTGAAGGAAAACCCACGACTCATGGATGATGCTTTTCCAGTATCATTTGCAGTATATCACAAGACCGGCTGGATCACGAAGGAGACCTTCATTGTTTGGTTTAAAAAAATCGTAGAATTTTCCAACCCTGCCCATGAGAAGCCAGTGCTGTTGCTACTTGATGGACACAACAGTCACACCAAATGTTTGGAACTTGTAAATTTGGCAAGAGAAAATAATGTAACCATCTTAACCTCCCCCCTACATACAACTCATCGCCTTCAGCCCCTGGATGTCAGTTTCATGGCTCCACTGAGCACGTCTTATGAACAAGAAGTTCAAAAGTGGCTGTTCAACCATCCAGGTAGGTGCGTCACAATTTACGATGTTGCAAAACTGTTCAACGCAGCTTTTTCACAGGCAGCTGTTGCAGAAACTGCCGTTAAAGGGTTGTGAAAAACTGGCTTAAGTCCTTACAATCCTGACGTCTTCCCAGATCACTTGTTTGCACCCTCTGTCACCACAGACCACCCTACGTCAGACCTGCAGCAAGAACCTCCAGGCGTTGGGCACCAGACTGATATGAGCAAAGACTAAGAGCAACCTTCAACTTCTTCAAGGGACATCGTAGAAGTAGACCAACCAACAAATTTGTCAGGAGACAGCCTATGTCCAGACCAACCTGCAACATCCTCAGGGGAGAAAGGATTAGAACTCTCTTGTTATTGACCTAAGCTACCATTTTCCATCTCTCCAAAGTTTGTTCTGACTGTACCTCAAGTAAAATGTCCTCGCCCCAAAAAAAAGGCTGATAAGGGAAAGAAGAAAACTGTAGTAATAGCATCTTCTCCATATAGGAGTAAGTTAGAAATGGAAGAAAAAGAAAGTACGATTAACTACAAGAAAGAACCAAGAAAATTGAAGAAAAGGCTGCTAAGAAATCCCCCTTAAAAATTCCAAAAGAGAAGTTTGTATGTAAAGGAAAGGGAAAAGAGGATGAAAAAGAGCTACCAGGTCCAATCAAACCTAAAAGTAGGCCTACAAAAGAATCCAAAGGAAAGCCTAATCCTAATGTTAAAAGTCAAAACATAGAAAAGTTTAATAAACCTTCACCAAGCAGCCAAGAATTCATGCCGTCATCGTCTGAAAATGAAACAGAGAGAGGAGAAACCCGCATATTTTGTAATGCACTGTACTTCGACTCTAAGGCTAGTGAAGGTTGGATCCAATGTTCTGGATACCAAGAATGGGCTCACAAAGCGTGTTCTAATGCCGACGAAGAGGACGACACCTTTATATGCGACTTTTGTTCTGCTATAGGCCAAAATAAAAGGTCTTTCCCATTTTGTAAATAATAACATAAAAAAACTCTTATTTCAAGTCTCTGGTTACTGAAGGCATTGTTCTTTCAAGCAGAAATTTTGCTTTACAGGTTTTTGCCAGTTAATTATGCTTTTCAGTTAGGTTTACACAAAAAATTAAACATTGTAATCCCTATCCCGTTTTGTCCAACCCAGGTATGCTAAAACGGGTTGTGTAAGAGTTTGGTAAATATATTATTTTACTATTTCATAGTCATTAAAATTAGTTAAAAATATGTTTTTTGTGTGCTTCAATAAATGTTGTAGTTATAAAAAAATAAAATGTGTGGTTTTCTTCAAAATATTTTCCGTAGTAAAGAAAAACAAGAATGGTATCCCGTTTTGTCCAACTTTCCCCTATTTGTCTGCAAAGTTCCGTTTTTATGAATCAGTACCTTCTTGGTGCATATATTATTTTCAGTGGATTTCTTTTCGTGACTTTAATGTATATTTTTGCATTTATTTCGTAAGGATTTATCGCGGTTAAGAGGTACAAAAATTTCACAAATTTCAAATTTCAAAGCAAATAGTTAAAACAGTGTTGATTTTTAAAAGCCATTTGAGTATGGAAACAAATTTTTGAAACTATGTTATAGCCCTACATTGTAAAAAAAAAAAAAAAAAAAAAAAAAAAATTATACAGACACGACATTATTTCATTATTTAAAACATGAAAATCTGACATTGACAGATTTTAATTTAGTGCCAAAGGCCTACTGCTAAACTTGTTAATATCGACAAATTCTTCTTTAGTTAATTCGTGACGATCTAAATTCCATGATAAAGTTTTCATTAAATCAAACCAATGTGTTTCAGCTGCAGATATTGTAACAAATAACGTTAGAAGTCCAAACTGTCTTATAGCCGCAAAACAACGTTTTTTCTCTTTTTCCCAATGAGGGGGAGGTGTGTCTTGGGGGGGACTCATGTCAAAGGTGTGCCTTGGGGGGGACTCCTGTCAAAGTTGTACCTTGGGGGGGACTCATGCCAAAGTTGGGCCATGGGGGGACTCATGTCAAAGTTGGGCCTGGGGGGGACTCATGTCAAAGTTGGGCCTTGGGGGGACTCATGTCAAAGGTGTGCCTTGGGGGGGGACTCATGTCAAAGTTGTACCTTGGGGGGGACTCATGTCAAAGTTGGGTCTTGGGGGGACTCATGTCAAAGTTGGGCCTGGGGGGGACATGTCAAAGTTGGGCCTTGGGGGGACTCATGTCAAAGTTGTACCTTGGGGGGACTCATGTCAAAGTTGGGCCTGGGGGGGGGACTCATGTCAAAGTTGTGTCTTGGGGGGACTTCATTCAATAAATCCCCATTCAATAAACCGACTGAAATAGGCCCTTAGCACTATTAAGAGTGTATTATAAAAATTCGACAACGCTGTACCGACTGAAATAGGGGTACCTTGTGGGGGGACTCATGTCAAAGTTGTGCCTTGGGGGGACTTCATTCAATAAATCCCCATTCAATAAACCGACTGAAATAGGCCTCTAGCACTAATTAAAAGTGACCTATAAAAATTCGACAACTGTACCGACTGAAATAGGCCTCTAGCACTAAAAAAAAAAAAAAAAAAGGTCTTTTTACAGCAGAATGTGCTGGCAATATGGGTGCCAGTCTATTCTGCTGTTAGAAAGAAGTAATTTTCATCATAAACAACTTTAAAAGAGTCTCTCTTTAGAGATGTTTCTGCTGTAAAAACGATCGTCATTTTTTACAGTGTAGACTACTCAAAATCTGACAGTCCAATAGCGAAGATGTTTTTTCTTAAAAAAGTAAATACTCAATTCACTTGTTGCATGCGATCGATACATTATATATATATATATATATATATCTTATAACTAATCAGAATCAGTTTAGAATCCTCTTATGAGAATATCTCTTAAATATTTAAATTTTTTGCACAACGGACTGTTTTTAAAAAACCGATCATATTCTTAATTAACATTTCAATGTATAAGTTGGATTTAATTGAGGAGAATGCATTTGAAAATCAGCTATTCAAAGCCTACTTTTATCTTCACTTAAAGCTAAAGAATTTCATTACCAAAAATTGAGACAAATAAAATTCTCAAATAATATTTTCTTGGCTGATAATTTAGCATGCAAGCTGATTATTTCAAAGACGAGATTTGTAATGTCTGATTAATAAAAACCCTTTGCAACCTTAATCTACTCGTATTAAGCTTATACAAATATACAGGGCATACGGAAATTTTTTTTTTCTCTGTGAATAAATAATTGAATCAAAATTTTTATATATTTGTATCAATTTCAAAATGTGTTTGTTAAACTTCATTACTCACATAGTTCGAAATATTCTTATAGATCTATAATATTATGTAATACTTGGACCACTAGATAAGAAAGACAAGCAAGGTCCAGAATTATATGATTAAAATTATGATACTGTTAGGATTTTTCAAATAGTGAATTATTTATGAATTTATTGATAAATATATTTTTTCCCTTGGAATGTGAACTTCATTTCTTGCGTTTTTTACTTGAAATTATCTATCATAATCAAGTTGCACAAATATCATTCTCAAAATTAAAAATGTGGATTTTTACAAGTTATCTAAAATTACAAACAGTTATTAATACTGACGCTGAACTCTAATTAGATATTGTATGATTAATTCATATACAGTCTTGTTACAAATTTATTTTGAGAGCTTCAAATGTAATGCTAAAAAGGGCTATTATTAAGGCTATTTTTCACCAAGGAACGTTAAAAATGTTTTATCAGAACTGCAAATATTTTAAGAACAAATGATATAATGTAAATTATATCATCATCATAAACGGATAGGTTACTTATATATTTTTGTAAGACCTTAGAATAGATAGTTAATTCCTCAATATTAATGGTGTTAGTCGAAGGAAATTAACGTGATTTTGAAAGATATTTTTTAACATTTCTAGAAAAAGTCAAGATTTATCTAGTTGTCTTTGGTGTACATGCAAATTAGATTTGTGTGCAATAGAGTAAAATATTCAAACGTCAATAACTTCAAAAAATAAAGTATGTACTTTCTGAAAAATAATAATAATAAAGTGGCAATATAGAACCATTTATTTAATGGCTGTCTTTTATTTTTACACGCAAAGTTTATGTTTTGTTCATTGCACATATTTATATTAAATATCTATATCTGGGTAAATATCAAGTAGTTAATTGCATCTATATTAAAACACCTGAACGAAAATATTATAGTACGGTTTTACGGAATTAATTTTTGTTGAATTATGTCGAAAACGTCAAATTTAACGAGTTACACTAATTTATGTACAAATTAGTTTTAAATACATTTAAATAGGTGTACGAATGTTTTAAAAAAAATAAATCCTTACAGAAAAGCTTTAGTTTACAGCGCTGAAATTTATTCCTCGAGATTCATGTAATGACGATTAAATAAGTGGTGAGCGCGACAGCTTACTGAGAGGGCTCATCCATCAAGATTACGTCATGATAAAAATCTTCAGTGGTTAACTCTATAAGTGACATCTCTATTCAGCAATAAAGAAAGAACACTTTAGTCAACAAGACTGCGCTGAGCAACAAAAATACATCATATATATGGACTTAAAAGTTAGACTATCATACGGAGAAGACATTTACTGTAGACGATATTTCGTTTGAATCATGCTTAAATTTACTTTATAAGTAGGTCACATATACGAAATATATTGCAAATGAAGCTATTCTTCTCGAGAAGCAAGATCTCAAAGCAGATTATGCCATAGGACTGTTCTGACATCTATAAAGTATAGAGAAGTCTTTCTTGGACAACGCTAATAAAGGAACAGAACTTTCTTTTCAAAGTTACATAAATATATAAATATATACGTTAACTTTTTTTTTCAATATGATTACAAATATAGATATTTATTATCGTTTTAGAGAGTATATCGCAATATAAAATTTATTTGTTAATTTGATAAAATAGGGTTATATATGTAATTATTAGTAATAGTCTATTTCTACAGAAATAGCGCGAGTGAAGAATATAATACTTTAATATACTTTTTTCTAAGCCATATTTACGTTTCTGAAATATTTCGAAATTAATAAATGCTAAGTTTTTTTTTTATTTCTTCCCTGACATGTAAAGATTTCCACAAAGAAAATAAAAGATCCAGAAAAATTTCACAGAATGTCTAGAAGACTCAAAGTAGACATCATAAATAATAATAATAACAATAATAATAATAAGTTGCGTTTATTGCAGTAGTAAATTTTACATAACGGTAGAGCATTGTAAAGGATCAGCGCTATTGCATGTGCGACGGATTTGCAGTAATTTTATAAAAATAGGGGGTAAAGGTGAGAATGTGTCATTATTAGCAACTTTTCAACTCTAGCATAGACTTAGCTGTCACCCCTTTTTGGCTGTTTATTTCAGACTGGTATGCGTGAGCTGAAAGTATCAGAACACCTTTGCCAATTTTAAGAAGTAAGAAAATATCGTCTTGTATATTTGTGCAGCATGGCTTTTAAGAACAATCGCCAAATATTTATCACGACAAGTGAAGTTGATAAATTTCAAAAATAAATAAAAATATCATTTAAACTTCATACAAAATGAATGAAGTGAGAAAAGAGAATTAAATCAAAAGCTTCCCTTGGAAAGAATTTTCTTAATAATCACCTAAAATAACTTTTTGTAATGATTTATAATATGGTTATTTTTATTAGTATCATTTTGTCGTTTTTTTTTTTTTTTTTAAAGTAGGGCTAATTTGATAACTGATCTAATTTTCCATTATCATAAGCTTCGAGTAATGAAATATGCTAAGAACTTTTATACTGTGTCATATGCAATGTTGTCTGAATACTTTATATTTTTTCCTATAATTATTGAATAAAAAAGAGGGAAATACTCTTCACTAATAGGGGAAAAAATCATTTAACAATTAACTTTCCTTGAATCAAAAAGTATGATTTTATACAAATTATCGCGGTGTGTTATAATTTGAGAAATCTTTTAAAATAAAACAGGTTTCCAGTACTTCTATAGAATTTCGTTCAACTTTTGTCAATGAATTTACAAATCGGAATCCTTTTACTTAATTAAAAATATAATTGTGTCATTAATTATGTCCCGCATAAATTATATCCATTTACTCACTTTTTTGAGAACTTCACTTTTAACAGCGAAGAATAATTTATTAAATACTTCCCAAATAATAATTCAAATTTCTTGACAAACATTCGTATCACCACTATTATTAACGAAAACAAAAAATAATAATTTCAATAATTATTATTTTTAATATGTATGATATATATTAATATATATGAAAACAATATTAATATATGATATGCAATGATGATACTTCCTATAATTATTTTTTAATATATATGTTATATATTAATATATATGAAAGTGATATTAATAATGATTTATATTAATGTGTACGATTAATATATATGAAAATAATAAGCCTATTTATAAGTAAAAAATCCACTTATTATTATTATTATTGTTGTTGTTGTCATTGTTATTGGTAATATAAATGTTTGATGAAAAGTTATTGTAATATCATCTATGGTAAAAATGTATTAAAACTATAATTTGAAATTTTAATAAATATGATATTTAATAAAATATATCCATAAAACAGATGCATAAAACATAAATATGCAAATATGAAACCAATGAAATTTTTTTTAATTATTCTAAATATTTTCATATTACTTCATATATTTAGTTTTTAGTAAAGAAACATAAATAATACAAATAGAAAAAAAAATAATTTATATTTTGTTGCTGGAAATATAAAATGCAATCACAGATTTAAAAAATATAATAATGAAAGTTTCAATTGAAAGTTTGTAAATATGAAGGCAATGAAAACTTTATAGTTATTCTAAATATTTTTCATGCTACTTTATTTATATAGTAAGTAAATATTAATAGTACATTAGGAAAAAATGAATTTTATTTTGCTGATAGAAACATAACATGCAATTACAGTTTAAAAAAATATATATATATACACATATGTATTACAATGAAAGTTCCAAATGCCATTGTAATTAAACCTATTTAGAAAACAAATGCATACAACATAAATGAGCAAAACTGAATGTCTTATATTTATAATGTAAAATTCTATCTTTCTTTTTTCCTGAGCTAAATAACGATTTAAAAAAGAAAAATAATTAAAATGCTTCTTATGAATAAATAATAATTTGACATTGACAGTTTCGACGTATTTTAAATTTAAAATAAATACTTAATACATAAATACGCAAATATGAACGCAGAGGCGTATGTATAATGATTAGGTAATTTTTTTTACCAAAAGGTTTTCTGTTCTTTTGCATACGTAATACTTGGCGGTCAAAAGATAAAAGCAATTATAACGTCGTCTAGGAGAACACAAAATTGTGATGAAGTAGATTGTTAGCGAATGATTTAAATAAACTAAAAACAAAATAAATGGAGGGAATGTTATTTTTAACTCTCATACCACCAAAAGAGACATTGTCTGGTACATGACTTAGGATCCCATTCATCAAGATTAAAAAAAAGATAAAATCTAAGACGGTCAACATGTGAAAAAAAAGGCTTCTGTGTTCCAAAGACCGGTATTTCATAAACAGCTCCGACCGGGAGAATTGTTTTGACTGTATAACTAGCTTTTTGTTAAAATGATTTTCTATCATATGAAGTCAATAAGTTACGACGAAAGACATCATAGAGAAGCAGAAAATTAATATGACATGATTGTGACAGACTATAAAATATTGCATGTTAGAATGTACATAAACACCAAGATGAATCAAGTATATCATTCATAATTTTATCTGTCACTAGTGTTGTACTCAATTTCTGCGCGGTAAAAGATAAAACAAATGCATATTTAAAAAGCAAATAATTTTAATTTAAATTAATATATAAAATTATCTTATATGAATAATGTATTAAGACAAACACTGAAGTTTAATATGAAATATCAAATCCTTCATTCCTAATTTGACAGTTAAAATAAATAATCTGATCAATCCAACTACTCATATTTTGTTTTTGTTTTTTATTATTATTATTAATTTGAGGTATTTGTACTAAATTGTGATGTATGTTCGCAGATTTTCTTTTTCTTTTCTTTCCTTTCCTTCTTTTTTTCTTTTTTTGTGTGTGGGTTTAATCCGGAAGTTGTTGTCTCATAAATCGCATTTAAAAAAAAAAAAAAAAAAAAAACTCTTTAAAAATGTCTTAAATTGTAAAAATATTAGTTAGGTATTTCAAATGAACATCATTGAAATTTATTGTCTGTACCCTATGCGACTATGCTATTAATATATTCTTAAAATAAATAATTTTCATCAAAATCTAGTATGAATGAGAAATTTCTTTAAAAATAGTGCTAAAACTAAAGTAAAAAAAAAAAAAAATATTTTTTCAAAGTATTTGAAGTTTTCTTTAAAATAACTCTGGAACAAATTATTTTCTTTCGATATTTCTTTCATTTATTTGTATCTTAGAAAGCTCTGAACTTCCCCTACCAACCTGACAAAGCAAAACCTACAGGCTATTTACCGTCCCCAGGGTAGAATCATCTGACTAATTACCTACGATGCATAACTTAATTTTGAAATGAATTTTGAGTGCCAATGATGATCGCATCTAAAAGAATGGAAATTATGCATGGGAATAGAATGTCGACAAGTGAGTCGAAAAAAGAGGAACATCACAAATGGTTCAAAAATTGGTACAAAACCTGTTAACGAGGACCACCTTTTAACAGACACCACCACATCCTCGGTCTCTTGCGTCACAAACAGAAAATAAATTATAACAATACTAAGAAAACATAAGAAAAATTATAAAACAATAACGCACAAACAGAAATAAGCTTAAGTAAGAACAGAACATGAGGATAAGTATCAAATTAAATTGCAAATGATAAAATACAGAATTAATTAGAAAAGTAAAAAATAATAAAATAATTATAACTGGCTCTTTATTATCACGAAAAAAAGTTATGAAGCAAACAAAACATGAACTTTTTGTCGAAGACTGAATACTTTTAATTGTTGCCTGTAAAAGTAAACTAAATGAATTAATTTATTTTGTTTATTCTAGTACTTATGTATAAAATTACATCTCATATAGAGACATCATATAACCACACGCATCTTTGTAGAAAATCACAATTTTTATTCAAAAATTCACTATAAAACACGTATAAAACGATACATTTAATTAAAATCATTAAATGTTACTGTACTTCTAGTTAAAATGGCTCTGTTCTGATGATGCCCTGACGTTCAGGGCGAAAGGCCTTGACACGATATAATTTTAATGATTTTAATTAAATGTATCGTTTTATACTTGTTTTACAGTGAAATTTTTTTTTATAAAAATTGTGGTTTTCTAGTACTTATAGTAGTTTCTAAGGCAACTTCTAATGTAACATCAATATCAACGTGAATGCTTCGAAGTATCTGCATGTAGTCGCAATCAATGCTCACCTCCATCGAAAATATAAACAAAAACATAAAAATAAATTTTGAAAAAAAATAAGCCAAAAGCATTTAAATTTAGAATTTAAAATTTATTCTCTGAAAAAAAAATCATCGCGTGAGCAGAAATTATTCAAAGAGAAGGACCACGAGATTTTTTTTTTTTTTTTTTTTTTTTTTTTTTTCATTGAAAAAATCCTAAATGTGGCAGAAAATCTATAAAATAATCTATTAATAAAATAATTATAACTGGATAGTTATTATCGCGAAAAAAAGTAATGAAGCAAACAAAACAAGAACTTTTTGTCGAAGACTGAATACTTTTAATTGTTGCATGTAAAAGTAAACTAAATGAATTAATTTATTTTGTTTATTCTAGTACTTATATATAAAATTACCTCTCATATAGAGACCTCATAACCACACGCGTCTTTGTAGAAAACTACAATTTTTATAAAAAAAAATTCACTGTAAAACACGTATAAAACGATACATTTAATTAAAATCATTAAATGTTACTGTACTTCTAGTTAAAATGGCTCTGTCCTGATGATGCCCTGACGTTCAGGGTGAAAGGCCTTGACACGATATAATTTTAATGATTTTAATTAAATGTATCGTTTTATACTTGTTTTACAGTGAATTTTTTTATAAAAATTGTGGTTTTCTAGTACTTATAGTTAGTTTCTAAGGCAACATCTAATGTAATATCAACATCAACGTGAATGCTTCGAAGTAACTGCATGTAGTCGCAATCAATGCTCAGCTCCATCGAAAATATAAACAAAAACATAAAAAGAAATTTTGAAAAAAGAAAAAAAAAAAAGCCAAAAGTATTTAAATTTAGAATTTAAAATTTATTCTCTGAAAAAAAATCACCGCGTGAGCAGAAATTATTGAGAGAAAAGCACCCCGAGATTTTTTTTTTCATTGAAAAATCCTAAATGCGGCAGAAAATCTGTCGTAATACTCCTCTGTTTCTCTGAGACGGAGAGAAAGTCGTCGGTCTTTGTTAAAATAACCAGAGGTCATTTTTTTTCCACAACCGGCTCTCTCGGATCATAATGATATATTCAGTCGACCACTGGATTTTCAACACTGGGAATGGATTTGTGAAAATTCAACACAAGTTTCTAAATTTCAGCGTAAATTGGCTTAATAGCTTGTTTTGGAACACATAATTTTTTTTCTAAATAAGTCTTAGCAGCAGATCCGCAGATCATACAACCATGAAGTTATGACCAGACGGATCACATATTTGTAAAATAATAATTTATTTTTAATAGACAGGCGGTTATTCCAAGTCAAGAAAAAATTGAAGGATTTCGCGGCTCGATAAAATCTTTTCAGAGACTCTGAAATGTTACGAGCCCACAATAATTTCTAATTGACATGAACGCTTTGATATTTGTAAGATTGTTCCCAGTGTATGGGCTTATTTTTTAAGAGAAAATTAGTGGATGTGTCATAATTTCCTTTTGGCGAAGCAAACGGAAACACTTTTCAAACTGTTAAATTAAAAACCCTTTGCCAGTTCTTTTAAAGCTCTCTAAACGGTGTTAAGAAATTTAGGGACTCTTTTATTCAACTATCACCAATAATTTAAAGGAGTGATATTTGATATACATAATGGATGGATAACTTTTGAAATTATAAAGCAACCGTTACAATTAAAATTTAGTAATGGATATGAAATAAAAAAGTTCATAACTTTGGCAACACTGACCAGAGAAGTGAAATTAAACAGGGCCGGTGAAAAGTTAATTCTCCATTTCTTTAATCAGATCGAATAATTGTTCAAATAATTATGGAATGTATTGTAATGTAAATGTATTTTGCTCTTTTTTATTTACTCAAGCAACATTTTAAATTTAATATTATAAAATAATAAAAACTTTTTTTTTTCTTTTGTAAAATATTTTACAATTATTTATATGTAATTGACGTTGCGGAAATTAAATTTTATTATTCTAATTACTATTCTAATTATTATTTTCTTTATTATTATTATTTTTTTTTTATTTATTATTGAGTTACTTGTCGATATACGTCCGCCTAGCGCTCGATTTTTATACATGTAAGGAAATATCTCCGGTTGTGGGCACAGTTTTGATTGTGGCTTATAACTTTTGATAGATTAAATATTATGCAAACATATGAATATCAATGGTAAGCTAGAACCCTTAGCTAACGTTTGACAAAGTAACTGCATCGATTCCGTCAACCAGAAAAAACTTATAACCAATTTTGTGAATTGGTCATTTTTAGCAAATATATATATATATATATATATACATGTACCAAAACTTGAAAAATACTCTAAAAAGGGAATACAATAAGAAAAACCACCATAAATATAGAAAATAACAAAATTTATTCATTTTGTAAGGATCCAGTGGCCGAAAGAACACGAAAAATGGCATTTCCCCAATTTTATTCATCATCTCCTTCGTCCTCTAAATCAGTTCAATTTCCAACAGCATGGCGCCCCGCCGTACTATCATCGCGACGCACGAGCATACGCCTGGATCAAAATTTGACAGACCAATAGACAGGATGCAGGGGGCCAATCGAGTTCTTTCCACGCTCTCCAGTCCGGACCTTACGCCGCTGGATTTCTTCTTATGGGGCACAGTAAAAGATGAGGTGTACAAACGTAAACCATGTAACCTAGACACACTTTGGAGTGAGATTCAAGCGGTGTGCGCAGAAATCCCACTGAACACGTTGGTACGATGTACGAAATCAGTGGTGACTCGTACTCAGCAATGTACTGATGCTGAAGGCC
The DNA here is from genome assembly GCA_963930645.1 of Salticus scenicus. Taxonomy (NCBI): domain Eukaryota; kingdom Metazoa; phylum Arthropoda; class Arachnida; order Araneae; family Salticidae; genus Salticus; species Salticus scenicus. The sequence continues at coordinate 146,209,632 of OZ005654.1, forward strand.
GTCATTTTGAACAGTAATTATATTTGCATCAGAAAGTGCATTTACGTTTCAAATTGGACTTTAAGCTTTCCATTTCCAGCAATTGAACCTCGTAGAACCGAAAATAAATTTTCTGTGACGGTTCAAATTGTGTATACTTTTTTTTTTTTTTTTGATGCACCGGTATATTGGCACACTCCAAATTCCCCAAACGATCTCACTCGTTGCATTTAATTGAGTTGACTCTTGTTAGACATGGTAGCAGGTTCTCCAAACAGATGAAGCAGAAGTCGACTTCATTATCAGATTACGGATATTCCAAATTTTAACGCGTTTGGGCGGCAGTTTCACCGGTGAAATTGCATTACTTTTACCAGGCTTCTTCTGGAGGGATACAGACACTGCGAGGAATTCTATATTCTCAAGCAGCCGATTTCATGGATTTCTTATCTACTAAGCAATCCTAAATGGTTTAAACCAGTGCACTTTTTTTTTTTTTTTTTTTTTTTTTTGATCGGTTGACTTTTCCGTGGTTTTCATGGCTAAATATACCTAAAAATACATAAACCTGCTAATAAAACATCTTATGTTGACATAAATGACCCTATTTGACAATTTGTAAGTCAAACACACGCTTTAAATGAAAAAAAAAAGAAAAGAAAGAAAAGAAAACAAGAGTGCCCACAACCGGGAATGGCAGCCATTTTTATAATGACAGAAAAAGCAATTTTCAGTCCACGTTTTGGCTGAATTCGATATTGCATCACAAAATATAATGAATATACATTACACTTACATTATTAAACTAATTTTTTTCGATTTATTGCGTTCTGAAAATATTCACAAAATACTTTAGCGTTGATTTTTTTTTTTTTTTTTTTTTTTTTTTTAAGATTTTTTCACTTACTAAGCAAATGCGTCTAGTCACTTCGAAGTTATCACAAAAAATGTTAAGTAGAAGCTGAAATACAAAAGTAATGTAAACATCGTTATAAAATGATTTGTGTCTGACTTTTCTGTGTTTTTCACCGGAAGTTGCGTAATTTCGGTCTGACAATCATTAGAAATTCTTAGTACAAAATAAGAATGGAGTATTAGTGTTTGAAACTCTGGAAAATATAAAACAATAAAGAGACGTTCTGGGTTTTCTGCGGTTTTTCCCTAAACACCTGTACGAAATTTCAATCGCGTATGATTTATTGGGCCTTAAAACCTGATAATACCAATTTTTAAAGCACCAACTCTATTTCTATATTTTTCCACTTTACCCTTCCCCCCCTTTTTTTAACCACCCTCCTGATAATTTTACACTTTCGAAAATATCCGCAATTGATTTCTCTGGCCTTTAAACTTTAAAATGCCAATTTTCAACGCTCTAACTTTTTTTTTTTTCTACATTTTCGCTCCTTTGCCCCCTTCCTTCCCTTTTCTCCTAATAACTTTACACGTTCAAAAATTTTCGAAATCGACTTCTAGGCTTCAAAAACCTATACATACTAATTTTGACCTCTCTAACTCTAATTCTACATTTTTACCCATTTGCCTCTCCTTATATTTAATTTTACACTTTCGAAAATATCGCAATCGATTTATTTGGCCTTAAAACGTAATTATACAAATTTTTAATGTTCTATTTCTACATTTTAACCGATGCGCCCCCCCCCCTTTTCCGTCCCTCCTGATAACTTTACGATTTTGAAAATATCCGCAATCAATTTATCGGGCCTTAAAACCTAATAATGCCAACTTTCATTGAGCTAACCATTTTTTCCTACATTTTTTTCCTTCACTCCTCCTTTCCCGCCCTTCCTAATAAATTTATACTTTCGAAAATATCGCAGTCGATTTATCAGGTCTTAAAATTCTAATAATACCAATTTTCCACTCTCTAATTCTCTAACTACATTTTTGCTCCTTCGCCCTCCCCTCTTCCTGCCTCTCCTGATAATTTTACATTTTCGAAAATATCCACAATCCTTTCTTCGCCCCCCAAAACCTAATTGTACTAAGTTTTAACGCTTTAACTCTATGTCTACATTTTCGCCCTTTCGGCCCCCTACCCTCTCCTATTAATTTAACTCTTTTGAAAGAAAGTATTTTCATTCGATTCCCAAACCATGGAAACTTACAGTGTGGAATTTCAATGGCACATATCAATTTCAAATACAGCAAAAGAAAAATAGAAAAAAATAATCTTACATTATCCTTCAGTCAGGAGTGTTAGAAAAAATATTAAATTACCAACAAAAATGTAACTTTTTTTGTTTATTGACCTAATTTGATGAAAATTGAACTGCAGCTGATCTAGGGTTGTCTAGACCGAATATTAATTTCTGTGTATGTAAGTGAAAATTCGGAAATTTTTGAAAAATGCAATTTTTTTCTCCACTCCAAAATACGTAACGTCCTAAAGAGTTAAAACCTTTTTTTCCCCCATCGTAGATAATCGTCTGCATTGAAATGAAGTGTTGCCACTTAAATTTCATGCTTATTTAATTTTAAAAAACGTAATTGTCGTATCAATAAGTGGGTTTTATCCCTTAATTCAGAAAAATTGCCCCTTTTATTTCGTACCAAATTTGTAACGATGATCAGACTGATATTTCTATCAGTTGATCACTTTCGAATTATTTTCCACTTTTCCTGCTTTTAAATCTGCTAAAATGTCTATTTTTATATACAATCGCGGTCAATTCTCACTAATTCAGATCGCTTTTTCATTAGACATAGGTCGATGTTTTAATTAATATCTCCGCAACTATTCAAAAATTTTAAATTATTTTTTCCCTATCCTCTCGGGAAAGCTTCTGAGCACCTGCATGTCAATTTTTGTATTTCTACGTTCAATTCTGAACGTATAGACGAATAGACGCACAGAGAAACAGACAAACCTCTCCTTTTATTATTATAGATTATATGTTCCCTGCCTGTGGAAACTTTGTAAAGTCTTCACTCCGACTTCAACTGTACTCATTATACTTACATTATATGGTAGGAGACAATTAAGAGACTGATTTTAAAGTGACAATCAATTTTATTTAACTTAAACTGGAGAAGGCTTTGAATTAAGAAAGAACTCATCTATAATATCTTAGACTAAATAACCTAAAAATATCGTAAAGAAATATGGCTCACCACTTGAAGCTTTCTGTTACTAACAGGTAACTTGGATCAAGTACTTTTAAAACGATGAGGAACACTTTACAGCACCCGGAAAGCACTCCGTACTACTAATAACCACGACATCTTCATCAATTCTAAAATCAATAAACAACGCTTCTAATACATTATGTCTATCACAACTCAGTACATCTCCAGTGACACCATCACTCAATCTCCAAATAGCTCATCTATCAACACCACACACGACGACACAACTATCACTCTATTTAAAGTTCTCCAAAATAGACAATACCATTGACTTCATTTTAGAAATCTACTTCTTCAAAAACTATCCACATTTAAATCTTATACACCTTTCACAATCTACGTAGATCCTGTTTTCAATTTATCTAACAAGGAAAAGGTGTCTTCTTCAAAAAATATTGAAAAAATATATATGTGATTCTACTCTTCATAGAACACCAGGAAGTGAAAAAATTATCGGCTGAAATGAATTACAGCGACCACAAAAAATTATCAAAATGAAGCATATTTGGCGATTTAGTGTTGTTAGGCGTTCAGTTCGTTAACACCGAGATTGCCGTGTACGAACAGAGCTGTATTTTGTTTTTTCCGCCAAGCCTAAAAATCAATCGCCTAACAATGTGAAATCGTCAAATATGCTTAATATTGATTTTTTTTTTTTTTTTGTCGCTGTAATTCATTTCAGCTGATATTTTTTTTCACTTTCTGGAGTTTTTAGGAAGAGTAGAATCACAAGTATTTTTTTTCAATATTTTTTGAATACGACACCTTTTGAATGTTTCCTTGTAAGTAACGATCCAGTAACTAGACACTCCATGCTAACCTAAATTCATCTCTGCTAGACACCTTCAACATCGCCAAACTATGCTGGATCAAGCTAGAAAATTTCCCAATCTCAACCAACATTTAATCCCAACTCGACGTTATCACTTTCCACACTGAATTCCTTCGGACCTTTACTTCCTCAATTTGCCGGACCACCTCTAGGGGTGTGTCCCAGACCGTCGCTAATTGCCCATCTGCGCAGCACTAGTGCGACGTAAAAACCCAACCAACCAACCAAATTCCTCAACTTGATGCTACTACTACTTCACAACTTTTCTTTTCCTTTCTTTCTCACTCTTTTTTTTTTTTTTTTGTTTGTTTGTTTGTTTACGTCCTACGAAGATACTTCCACTTTCACTCCTTATTCTGGCCCCAACATTGTTTCTATTTTCAAATTTGTACTTTTTTTTCTTTTTATGTAGATTTACATTAATAAATATTATTTTAAAGTTAGAAATAATTATTGAATGTGTTTTTTATAATCAACGGTAGGCTACCAGATTTCGTGATTTCGCATAAAATTCCAATAAAAATATGCATTTCGAAAAAAAAAAAATCTAAATGTAATGGAACTTTATTCATTGTGTGTGTGTTTTTTTTTTATTTCAGTGATTAAAAATCTAGAAGAAACGATTAAAACATCTTATGCAGCTTTTATGGTTGCAGACCTGTGATATCTTCCTGAAATTTGTTAACCACTTTTAAAATATATTTAACTGATCTGTATATATATTTAACTGACTTTAAATATATTTAATTGCTTATGCTAATCCGAATAAAGCCCCATTGCTTAATGGACTATTCTGTTTTTTGTGCTAAACCGGATGTTTACCTTTACTCACAATACGTGGTTGAAATGTAAATATCCTTTTGAAAAATTCATTTCACATAGAATTTATTTTTAAAGGAAAAAGTTTGATTTGAGTTAAAATTTTTATTTTACCAACGAAATGGAAATTCTGTATTTCAGTTCCCTTCACTTACTTATATGAGAAAACAGAGCAGCTCGAAGTCTTGAATATTCAAACATCTACTTTATTATAATCTTTATAGAATTAAAAAAAAAAAAAAAAAAATCTGTGTCATTCAGAGGCCTCTGATTGACATAGAAGGAGTACAAACCTTCTATACAAACTCATGAAAATTATTGTGTTGATATATATATATATATATATGTATATATTAACATACTAAGCTAGTTCTCTTATATAAATATAATTTTTTCATATATACAGGGTGTCCCTGAATTCATGGGCTAAACTTTAAGGGTAGATGAGATACACATAAAGAAGCATTTTTTGTATAGTTCTAAAATGAAGAGTGTGGGCGGAAAGACAACAAATGCTGAGGAAAAGAAAGATAGCTCTTTACCAACATAATATTATAGGAAGTGCCCAAACGTGTACAATATTTATATTAATAAAACCAATATTCATATTAATACACCGAATAGAAACAGCATTATTAATATGCATACTTTTATGCAATCTCTCTAAAATTTCTGGAGTGAGAATCTCTCTCCTTAAATAAGTGACCCCTATTTTGACACCAATTAAGGTGAGAAAACACTATTACACTGCGGAACGAAAAAAAATAAAAAAATCTGCGGCATTTATTTTGTTAATGGTTTTTGTAAACACTTGTATTAGACATACACAGCATGCATTTACTTTTTTTGGATTGACTCTGGTTCTTGAGATAAACGAAACACAAGAAATCAGTGAAAAAATTTAGACTACCCTCCTAAAGATCTATTAATTTGATTAACACCACTAAATTTTATTATCTATTCACGTATATAGGTACAACAATTTTACGAATCAGCTATTAGACCTTGATATTATGAGTTCGTGTCTTATTGTAAGTTTAAAAGAGCTTTTTGTCTTGAAAAATATGAGTTCGTTACGAAAACCTTGTGTTAACAACCCCAACAGTTTTTGTTATATATGTGGCAAATTTTGTTTACAAAAGCAAAGAAAAAAGATCCCGGAGTTTGTGATAAAAACCTACGAAGCATACTTTGGGAGAACGCTTACACAAAAGTATAAGTATTGGCTGTCCAATATCGTCTGTAAGCCTTGTGTAGAATTTTTGCGATACTGGAGTCAAGGAAGCCGTAAAGGTCTTCAATTTGGAGTGCCGATGGTATGGACTGAGCCTACTAATCACTTAAATGACTGTTACTTTTGTGCAGGGAATGAAAAAGGTATCAACCGGTATAAAAAACGTACTTGGGTTTATCCTAATGTGGAATTAGCTAAACCCCCAGTATTGCACAGTGATGATTTGCCAATTCCAGTGTTTTCAGAACCATCTACTGCAAACTGTGATGATGTTGAAATTTTAGAGGGATCAGACAATCAGGCGAGCAGCAGTGAAAGTGAGTTCGAAGGAAGTAGTTCTACAAAACAGGGATTTTCTCAAGAGGAGCTCAATGACTTCGTTCGTGATTTGAATTTATCAAAAAAAATTGGCCGAAATTCTTGCTTCGAGATTAAAAGAAAAAAAACACTGTCTTCAACCTGGTGTTACCATTACATCCTTTAAGACCAGAGAGCAAGGTTACCGAAGAAGATAAGCTTGTATTATGTAACAATGTTTTTGGACTGGATAACAATGTTTTTAAATTGTATGGGCCTTCCCGAATATAAGCCTGAACATTGGAGGCTTTTTATAGATACCTCAAAAAGAAGTCTGAAATGTGTATTGCTGCACAATGGAAATAAATTTGCTTCAGTTCCAATCGGTCATACTACCAAACTAAAAGAGGAATACCAAAATAATAAAATTGTTTTAGAAAAGATTTCATACGCAATACATCAGTGGTCAGTATGCGTCGACTTGAGGATGGTGAATTTTTTATTAGGCCAGCAAGGTGGGTATACTAAATATCCCTGTTTCATATGTCTATGGAATAGTCGCGCAAAAACAGAACATTGGAATAGAAAAGTCTGGCCTTTGAGGGAAAATATGGAGGTAGGAAGAGCAAACGTAATTCATGAACCGCTGATGAGCCGAGAGAATATCCTTCTTCCACCGCTTCACATCAAGCTTGGGCTAATGAAACAGTTCATCAAAGCCCTTGATAAGACTGGTGACTGTTTTAAATATGTGTGTCAAAAATTTCCAGCCCTGAGTATGGAAAAATTAAAAGCAGGCATCTTCGATGGACCGCAAATCCGTACTCTTATAAAAGACACTGCATGTATTTGTAATCCATATGACACAAATTGAATCTGAAGCATGGCTAAGCTTTGTTTTAGTAGTCGGAAATTTTTTGGGGAATCATAAAGCACCAGACTATGCAGAATTGGTTGCTAAAATGCTTCAAACTTTTCACACATTAGGAGTTACTATGAGCATACATAGTCATTTGGACAGATTCCCGGAAAATCTGGGCGATTACAGTGAGGAACAAGGAGAACGGTTCCACCAGACATCAGGATAATGGAAGAAAGATACCAAGGTCGATGGGATCGCCACATGCTGGCAGACGACTGTTGGACTTTAATAAGGGATTGTCCTGAGCAAAACCATGACAAAAAAGCTTACAGAAAAAGTTTTTTGCAATTTTCGCTTTAATTATTTGATGAACAGCATGTATATTTTTTGTTTTTATATCGTTCTTATAAAGGATCTTAATAAAAATATTTTTTCAATACATATTGGTATTTTTATTTAGTTTTTTTCAGTGAAATAGCTAATAGTCTTTATCTCAAAAACTGGAGCCAATTTGACAAACCTAATAATTTTCTAGTATTCAGCACACTAGTCTTATACAGAATTGACTTTAAGCTACCATGCCGCAAAATGACAGTTCCCCAGTGATCGCTCTTGAAAATGTGACATTTCTCACTTTTTGTAAAAGCGTGACGTATAGTCACTTTGTCACAAAGAGTGAGGTCATCATGTATTGCAAGATCAAATTTTTGTAGAGTGAGAAATTGCTGACGCCATCTGTTAATCATAAATCAAATGAAATATGAAGGACGATTTCTGAACGATCTCATGCATGCATTTGTTTAACAGAACTTATTGAATATTTCTGATGTATAAAGAAAAGAAAAATAATTATGGTAAAAGATAATTTGGTAAATGCTTTTTTTTTTTTTTTTTTTTTTTTTTTTTTGTATACGATTGACAAAATCGAAGTAATATTATTTGTGAAGAATTGAAAATCACAAGAAAAATATCGAAATTCGTATTAGAAAGTAAAGAGTTTTATTCAGAAATATATAAAGTATAAGAGAAAATATCAATGCAAATATTTAATGCACAACGCCATAAAATCTATAACAATTCATATTTTTAGTATATTCATTGACAGCTAACCTATGTGAAATATTTAAAAATTTGGCTATAAATTTTATTAATATTTAAAATTAACAGCAAGTTCTATACTCCTGAACAGATGAGTTTTTCAGGAAACTCTGTAGTTCTGTATGTGAACATTTATTATTTATTTTTTTTATTTTTTTTATTTTTTTTTTTTTTTCAGTTTTTTTTAAACATGTACCCTTGCGTAATTTCTTGTCCCCATAAGCTACTTTAATTGACTGCTTATCTTAGGAAATTTGTTTTCAAGAGCACATTTTGCTTTTAAAATACTTCTAATTTTAGCAATTTCAAAATAATTTTAATTTTAAAATATCCGTTAGAATTCTAAAATTTTATGTTATTCATAAATGAAGTAAAAATTTAAAAATATGATTGATCATGTATAAGAATGATTTAATAATGTAAATTAAGCAGCAAATATATGTGCTTAGTGGTTCAGTGGCAAGACACTCGCTTGCTACGAGGACGGCCTGGGTTCGATTTCCGACAAATCCAAACTATATTCTTTCCACCGTTGAACTGAAGTCGATTCTTGAAACTATATCATCTCATGTACACAATTTTTTAAAGGAAAAATAATCAGTCATATTCTTTAAATTGCTCTGAATAATCTCACTCTTTCGAAGAGAGTTTTCACTCTCTCTCTTTAGAGGTTGGCTCCATTTTGGCATGTTGATATGCAACTCTTTTAAAGTGCGATCTCACTCTTCACATTTTAGAGAGATCATTTGAAAAAAAAAAAAAAAAAAAAAGAAGTTTGTTAAAAATTTAACCTTAAAAAACCACGCCCATATCTTTTAAAAAGTAACAAAAAACAACCTATTTTTAAAGGGTTAAGATGACATTTGTGGCCATGGGCTCCTATGCAATTCTGAATCCTTATGATGAGCTCTATCTCCCATTAAAGTTTGGTCCATGAATTTAGGTCCATGAATTTTTTTTTCATATTATTCCCTGTATAATATGAAAAGCGCTATGTGCTGCTTTTCTTAATATTTAGTATATAATTAATAAAAGATCATAGAGACTGAATCATGATTCTTTGCCTTAAAAAGTGCCGTAGATAATCAGTTTTCTATTGTTAGTTATCATTCCTTTGAAAGTATTATATTTAAAGGACGTATTCCAAATAATAATTTTTAGATTGGTTCATGACACTAAAAAAAATTAAAGTTCTATAGAACAATATTTTTTTAAAGATCGTATAATGAATAAAAATATTTTTTAATGAATTGAACTAAAATACAATATGAGTTTTTCCTTATCACTATAGGTATGAATAATCATTCAGATACCAGCGACTGCTACGTAGTGATCAGCTTTAATCAAAGTTTTGCTTGGTCTTCATCAATATATTTTAAAATGTATGTAAAATTATGTTGCTAAACAAATTCATTTATGTTATCTATTAATTTGAAATTAACGTCATTACTCTTAACTGAATAACCGTTGTTAACCAAATAAAATTTGACGATTTTTCTATTAAGCTTTTGCATAAACTTTTTGTATTTAAAATGACGTATTTTAAATTTTTTTACCATACTGAGTTGTCTTTAAACAAAGCATTGGCATTTTCTGATAATATTTGACTCATTAATATTTTTTTAACTTTTATAATTAGTTTTATTCATTTATTTCATTTATACTGTACTATGAAAATTTAAATTTTTTTACTTTTTTCTTTTACTTTTTTTCTTTATTGGATATATTTCTATCTCGGGTTTATAAATGTCTTAAATTTTAAGTATTCAGAAGTTTAATGCATTAAAAAAGAATACATAATGATAAAATTTTAATATTAAAAGAACATTATTTTATATATATATATATATATATATATATATATATATATATTATAAAATTATCCTTATCTTATCTGTTCGTAAGCGGCCTGTGTTATTAGTTTTATCAGTAAAAAAAAAAAAAAAAAAAAAAACTAAACCTTGTCAACATATTAAAGGGAGACTTGGCGCTGGATAACTAAACCCAGGGAAAATCTTCAACGTCTTGAACGCCAAAGACAAAAATTGAACACCAGACAGTGATTTCGGCAGCATTTAGCGTACCTTCTTCAATGCATAAAGAAACGAGAGATATGGACTCTATATAAAGGAAAGAAATCGGATTCTGACCAAGCATTAGAATTATATGTGAAATTGGGGAGGGGGGGGGGGGATTGTTCAATAGGAAATTAAGAAACGGTAGTTGTGAAAAAATGTTTAAAAAATTAAGAAAATGTGGGCTAAATATAAAATTTTCGATCGAATGGGATATGGATACATTGCTGCGAGAAAAACCATAATTTCAAATTTGATACATTTAAAATAATTTACTTGCCCAAGTCTACACATGAACTGGATTTCTTTTAAGCTTTTCACATTTAGAATAATCTTAAAAATATTGTTAGTTGCCAGTTCACTGAACCCCATTTGTTTCATTGTTAGAAATTTTACATTCAGTCCACATTTTCTTAATTTCTTCTAAAATTTTTTCACAATTACCCTTTTCTGAATTTCCTATTGAGCAGTTACCTACTTTCTGCGGAATTCTATTGGTTGATCAGAATCCGATTCCTTTCCTATATATATGGCCACTTCCCACCATTTCTTTATGCACTGAAAAAGGTACGCTAAATGTTACCAAAATAGTAGTTTCTTTGTCAGTTTTTTATCTTTAGGGTCCAAGACGTTGAAGTTTTTTCCTGGGTTTAGTAAATCTCGTCAACGCTACCGTTAATGTTTTGGAGTACTTGTTTGCGATCGCAAATAATACTTACCCTCATCAAATGGTAAAATTACATTAAAAAATAAAAATAAAAATAAATAAAAAAGAAAGACAGAAAGAAAATTAATTAACCCAACAATAATTAAATTTAGAATTTTTAATCTAAACCTAGTACCACGGAAGCGAAAGAACATTCAGCACCAGGAAAACAAAAGAATTGATTAAAATAAATAAATAAATATATTGTACGAGAAATCCTAAACGTGACAGAATTCCTAGGGATTATACCTGATAAGCCATAATTCTTAATGAGCAGACTTTGATGTAAATGAATTAAACAATTCATTATAGCAAAAATTCTTATCATTATTATCATCGCAATTATTATTATTATTAAAAATTAGAGTGCTATTTCAAGAATGGCGTCCATTTATAAATCAATTTTTCGTACCAAAACATTATAGTGGTTTTAGATTCTTTAACTAGAATAGTTCATTAACTTTTTTTCTAATTTCTTCTTTGGAATATAATTAATACAATAAGATGAATAAGAATTCCATTTGACTATTATTCACTTAATTTTAATTAAATGCAATATTTTATAGCGCAATTACATATAACATTTTTTGTACGATATGTTTTTTATAATCTATTTGTTTTATTTATTTATTTATTTTTTTTTAAGTATTTCATTATTATCTAAATACAAAAGACTGCTTGAGAAAATATAACATGGAAATGGAGTGCAATTTCAGATGAAACACTTTTTCTATTTTTTTAATTGTGAAAGAAATTAGACAGATCGACCTTTCGTGCTCTATATTAACACTTCCTTAACTTTTACCATTCGGTAATTAGCATTGATGGCGGCATTTTTTAGCATGTCAGGAGTTTTCAATTATTCCTTTGTTGAGAAATGTCATTTCTACCTGACGTCCCTCTTTTGATAAGGTCATGTCGTTGCACCCAAAGAGAAATAAAATAAATTTTAGCTTTATGTTTTCTATTAATTTGATTTTTGACTGCACGTATTAGTATATATCAGATGGTTAAGCAGTTGCTGTTTCCAATCGGAACTTCATTGTGAACGCCCGTTTACCAGTTAGCAACGCAGTATTATGCATATGACTTTGATTCTTGTTAAAATTTATTGAAAGTTTCATAACACTGATTGGCATGATTATATCCCAGCTTCTATGAAAGGTTTCACACTTTTCTGAGTTAATCAATTAGAGGAGATTGCGAGATAAATGTCATAATTAGGTCACAAATAGTTATTTATTCGTGTAATATTGTAAGATTGATTTATGAAAAACACTCGAAAACATTTCCAAAGTTGTTATGTGATAAAATAGTTATTTAGATACATTGTCGCAACTAAAAATGCTTCCGGGAATAAATTCGAAAAACTAGAAGTAAGTTACTTTTCTTAAAATTTAATTTACCAAATGATAAAATAGAAAAGGAGAAAGAGAAAAATAATTAACAGCAGCTTCTTTAAAAAATAACATTAACAAAAAAATAACATAAATAAATAAATAAATGAAAATAAATAAATAAAAATAAATAAAAATAAATATAATACTTAAATAAAATGTACTGTAAAGGAATTTCGCTTAGAAATATTTTAAATTCATGACTGAAATGTTTTCACTATCTTATAAAAAGATCAGTTTTGCACTTACTAAATTTTTTGATTACTTTAGTTGTACAGATAATCTTTTTTTTTCCCTTTTAAATAATAATAATAAAAAATATTTTATTTAAAAAAAAAAAAAAATGCATGTTTTTAATCCAAGAGATTTTATACCAACACATATATTTTTGTAAATAACATTAAAATTCACAAATTTTAAGTGAATATATTATCAACTTATGATACCTTTACTACTTTCTCTTACCCATAAGGTAGAGAAAGTATTGTTTTAGGGTCAAATTTTAGAACGTGAGTTTTTGTTATATTTACACATTTTAAAATCCCCTGAATCCGAAAATCATGTTTTTAGCGAATGGTCTGTTTGTCTGTCTGTGTGTGTTATCAGCATAGCTCAAGAAAAAATAGTTGTAGAAAATCCAAACATGGTATTCTAAATGTGTATTACATAGGTATGCTACACTAAGGTTTTCGTTGCGATGAAGCAAATGGTTCGTGTACAGAGATACCCAAGACAATTCAAATACATTGCGTCTATGGGGAAAATTGCAAGTAAGTCAAGTTTAACATCTATAGACTTCACTAAACCAAATGAAACGAATATATATTTTTTATATTCGTAAAAGCATGTCTCGTGTAGAATATGGTAGATAAATCATTCACTGTTCGTTTACAGGGCTACACAAAAGAACTAGATAAAAGTGCGACAATAGTTGCAAATTGATGGAAGTGTATTTCAGGCTGGGCCCTGCATTGTTACTATAGGATTATATTTAGGTGCACCATGTGGTCTGTATGTAATCTTCGAAAGATATACAGGGCTGCAAATATTTAAGCGATAATATTCTTTTATGTTGTTAGTGAATGTGCTTTATTAATAATATTTTACCATTTCCGGGAAAGCTGTTCGGGAATCGAAATGAATTCCTCGTAGAGATATGGTAAATAATGTATGTTTTTAAGCTAAATATTCATCGCTTGTTTTTCGTATATTTACACGTTTTGAGGCTTCCTGATTACCGTAGTCAAGTTTTTTAAAGTTTGATCTTTGTCTGTGTTTCTTTGAGTGACTTATAAACGAATAATTTTAGGAGAACCAAATGTGTATTTTGAAGTTAATATAAGTTTGTTGCTGGAAAAGTTTGATCAAGATTGATAAGTTTATGGGAATATTGCGTGTGAAAATTGTCTGAATAATTTTAAGTGAACTTTTAATAACAGATTTAAATTCTACATAAATGTAGGTGGATTAATGAAACAGGGGATTGACGGGGACGGCAGTCCCCCTCACACAGGACTAATTATCATATAAAACTTTTCAGAAGCCTAATTTGAATTGTTTAACATAGGTTTAGATAACAGTACTCTTTAGCTTACGTCTTAATCTCCAACCTGTATTTATATTTTTAAATTTCAGGGTAAGAGAAATTCATGTGAGTGACACACCAGGTTATTAAAATTTATAAATGAAAATATAATAGTCCAGTCAATAGGTATGTAAAAAAGGGCTTACCTAGCAAAAGGTGGGTAGAAGATTTTTTTAATTTGTACATATTAGTGTCAATATGAAAAAAAACGATTTATCCAACATGGTCGACCCCGGGAGAATTATTGTCGGCTGAAAAACCTCGAAAATTTACTAGTTTTTTGGCTTTTTTTGAAATGTCTCAGAAACAGCTGAATTTAGCGATATTTTTCTAGTATAAAGTTTAAAGAGGATTAAATTTCCTACAATTTTCTTCATTACAACTTTTTTGTAGTACTAATAGCAAGCGCATTACAGCCTCTTGAATGTCGACATTTTTTCTCAAGCTAATAAAATACAACTCAAAGAAATGGGTCGATGCATGAACTTTTATTAGAAAACGGAAAAAAAGGAAAGGACATATTCAGCTGTCTGACCTTAGGGAATGATATCTGCTTCGTAGCAAAGGAAGTAAAAAAAAGAGAAAACTCCCCCCCCCCCCTCCCAACACACACATAGCTTTCCCTTTCCTCCCGCGTCTTCCCATCTTGCAGTACGCTGCCTAGGCTGAGCGTACCTATGTTATTCAGTTCAGTTTGGATGTGTGAACATACTGTTTCAACCCATGAGCGTTTTCTATTAGAATAACCAGAGTGTATGTTTTATTTACGAAATCAGTTTGAATAAAGGTGAAATAAAGATTCTGAAGGAGAAAGGCATACAAAAAATCTGCAAAAGTGCAATGCAAAACGTCAAAATGAAGGCCATCGGTGTTTTCTGAAGAACCTACAACAAGTAAAAATTCACAATGCCTGTCACAACTGATACACCAATGAGCGAATGATTGCAGCTTATGTACGGCGTCATACAACTGGTGATGGAGCTGGTGCAAACTGTGTGGCTACATATCTTGCATCAAGAACTGAAGGTTTCAGTTTTAAAGATCAGTGTTTCTTGTGTGGAGAAGAGGATACTTGAAGATTTCTTTAAAAAACAGGAACGACTAGCTGAGCATGAAAGAAATTTTATCCACCATGCTATGAAACTGGGTGTGAAAGAAACAATTGTAAATGGTGCCGAAAATCGTAGAGATCAGTGAAGAAAAAAAGTATTTGAATGCATCGAAAATGTAAAAAGTTTAGTTGCTGTAGATGCTTGGTATCACAGGATTTGTCGGCAAAAACTGCATTGGAGGCCTAAAAGTGAGATGAAACGAGGATACTACCCTGCAAGTAACACTGATGAGGCAATGGAATCAATTTACTCCTACCCTGAAAACGACTTGGAGGAGTGCCAGTCTCATTAAGTATTTGATGAATAAAATAGAGGGCGATTTTCGTCCTAGCATCAGAACGGTTACATCACGTCTTTGCAAAAAATATGGTGAAGATGTTTTAATAGCCGAAACTGCCAACAAGAAAGTAGTTGTTTGCTTTTAAAATGTTGGCTATAAAATACTCAGTTAAACTAGTATAGTAACAAGGACTCTTATCCTCAACAGGAAAATGTCATATTAATTTCATAATTGGACGAGACTGAAGAAGATGATAAGCTATTCTAAGAGCTTTTGTAATTATTGTAAGAGGGAGAGGAACAATTTGAGGATGACACACCTTCCTTCTACCTCTGATGACTATTGAAATTTAAAAACCCGGGCTTTCAAAACAACCACGAAGAAAATAAACATGTATATTATACATTAATGTACTTTTCGTTATTTGTTTCAAGGGTAAATGATCTCCCTATCTGTATATATATATAAATTACGTGTCACGATGTTTGTCCGGGGTAAACTCCTAAACTAAGGAACCGATTTTAATGAAATTTTGCATACTGTGTGCAGTTTGGTCCAACTTGAGAGATAGGATAGTTTTTATCTCAATTTATTGCCACAATATTGTTTTATTGCAATTATTTGTTAATTATAGACCTTTATTAAAGTTGCTCCAAAATATCTGTGAGTTCCATTAATTTAATTGTTGCCAAAAAAAAAAAAAAAAAAAAAAAAAAAAAAATACGAGTTCATTTTCTTTCGACATAAAAATAAATACATTTAATCGAACGTGAACGTTAAAAAATTATAAAAAGTTAAATTATGCATCTCACGAAAATTGACGTCATAATCAATTTAAAGATTTTATACACATTGATAAAGTGCTAATGTAGTTCTATCATAGATATAGTAATATATATAGATCTCTCATCCCCATGTTATCGTACAAAGATTTTTGATGCCGAAAAAATAAAAATAAATAAAAGTTTTGGAAACAGCCATTAAGTGGTATTGAAAAAAAAAAAAAAAAGAAAAAGAAAAAGAAAAAAAAAGAAAAGAAAGAAAGAAATATGAATTTGAAACTGTATCTGGAGTCTTCCATTCCCCTTTAGAAAATAAATTATTCATAAATTTTATTTGCTAAAATATTAGTATGTATTCCCGTGTGTATTCACTCGGGGAAAGACGGCCATATTTTGGTAAAAACGTCGTCTTTTCCCAAATGAAAAGGAATAACTTTTTTCTCCCCAATGATCACTCTATTCTATATATGCTATACTATATCTATGAGTTCTATACGCAAGCGAAGTTTGACTCACTGACCGTCTGTGCAGCCAAGAAAAAGATTTCCTATGTTAATTGCCCACTGGATTTTTTGTAAGAAATTATTAAAAATCGAGGAAATTTATTTCCCGATTTTAATCCTTATATTTGGGTATAGATATGTATTAGTTATCGCGGGTGTTAGATTGATTTATTTTGCTGTCAAATTGACAAAATTTTAATTTTAAATTTCAAAACTCTGTCGCCCTTGGCTTTTATTATTATTATTATTATTATTTGGCGATCAAAAGCGTAACACGAAAATATACATGCCAGATGTATACATTGTACGAAATGTAATATGTATTATTCATTGTACGTATGTATGACATGTAATATGTATTGTACGAAATATTGTTTCATATTATTCATTACTCTTTTAATATAAGATGTTAAAATAACCATGATTTTTGAAAGGAATTAAATATTTTCGCCAGATAATTTGGCGATATTCTTTTTTTTTTTCGCCAAGGATGACAGAAATGAAATCTATTCCGCTGCAAAATATTAGTATCTTACATCAGATATTTTATTTAGACATTTGAAAATAATATTATAGTTTTAAAAAATTAAAGAACACGCTTTAATTTACTTTCCTTATTTTAAATAAATGTAATTTTTATTGTTCACGTTTTTTTTTTTTTTTTTTTTTTTTTTTCTGTCGAAAAAATAATGATAATTTTTTTGGCAACAATTAAATTAAGGAATAATATTAAATATTTTAAATAAATGTAATTTTTATTGTTCACATTTTTTTTTTTTTCTGTCCAAAAAATAATGATAATTTTTTTTGGCAACAATTAAATTAAGGATTAAAATTAAATGGCCAATTTATCAGTAATTAGAAGGTTTTTATTTTAACATTTTAATTAATTAAAAGAAAACTAAAACAAAATTCGAAAATCGGGCTTCGAGGTGCATCAGGAGAGGTCATTACGAACCACCATGCAAATTTTTGTAGCTCAGCCATCAGCCGTTTTCTTAAAAAGCTCTGGAAACCATACACAATGGTTTTTTGTTTGAGATATGAAGGATTTTGTGCAATCACGTTTTGCTCCCAGAGAAGTTACAAACATACATACATACAGGTGAAGCTAATATAAGCGTGTTAACAAATTTGACTTCAAACTATGATAGAATATTTATCATTTTCCTTTTAATTAGTATATTATTAGTATATTAAAATTTAAAAGCATGGTATATAAAAAGTTTTTTTTTTTTTTTTTTTTTTTTAATCTTATAATTATTCTTATCTTAATCCTCAATGTTTCCCATCTTTATTAACTTGAATTTACTATTAAAATTTTAACATACTCAAAAACTTCTCATCACTTCGTTAAAATACACTAAACTTTTCCAAAATCTTTTTCTATTTAAAATGATACATGTATTTACTTTAAATGTCCAATATTTCATAAGATTTCCAATTTTAAAGTTTTAAAATATTTATCAAATTTACTTATTACTTTCCGAACACTATAGTGAGGAAAGTATTGTAATCATGTCAAAAATCCGAATTCGAGATTTTGATGTTTCTATACGTTTCGAGGTCCAACGAGTCCGTTTTCACTATTTTTACGATGATGTATGTATGTGTGTGTGTATGTATGTGTGTATGTATGTGTGTATGTATGTGCGTATGTATGTGTGTATGTCTGTGAGTGAACACGCTAGCGTCTAAACGCTTTGTTCGAATAAGCTGAAAGTTGGTACGTATATTGTAAGTCACTATAGTACGAACCCTATAGATTTTGGTGAATCTAGCACTTATAGTTTTTTTACAGGGACACAAAGAAAAATTCTTTATCATTATGGCCAAGGGACCAAAATCTTAAAAGTGCGATAGCATCTAAACGCCTTATTCAATTGAGCAAAAACTTTATACACATATTATAGGTCACAGATACTCAATCTGTATAGATTTTGAAGAATCTAGCACTTATAGTTTTTTTACAGGGACACAAAGAAAAATTATTCGCCAAATTTTTAAAAGTGTGATAGCGTCTAAACGCCTTATTAATCTCAGCAAAGAATTTGTACACATGTTATAGGTCACATTTTAACCAACTGTATAGATTTTGGTGAATCTAGCACTTACAGTTTTTTACAGGGACACAAAGAAAAATTCTTTATCATTATGGCCTATGAGACCAAATTTTTAAAAGTGCAATAGCATCTAAACGCCTTATTCAATTGAGCTGAAAATTTGTATGAATATTATAAATCACTGTTGCACTAACTATAAGCATTTTGGTGAATTGTGGCCACCACGAGACTTTCTTCTATATTTTCCTATACAAATTCACTCAGTAACAATAATTAAAAAAAAAAAAAAAATATTGGGACTTTGACAAAATTGTGGGTAAAATGTGAAAATTTGTTTAAGTTTGTCAGAATTTATAGATTTTTACAGGGACACAACGAAAAATTCTTTATCATTATGATCTAAGGGCTCGAAGTTCAGTAGCGTTAAATAAAACCTTGTGTGATATATGGAGAAAAATACTCAAACACTCTGTTTTGGTTTTCTCTCTTTTGTTTGTTTAGCAACTCCTCTTTCTTTATTTTATCTACAAAACTGTTAGTTACTCAATGTTCGGAAAGTCGAGTGGAGTCACTCCAGATTTTTTTTTCTGGTTTTGCCTTATTGTTTTCCTTTTTATAACTACAGCTGTTGCCCTCTTTAAAATATTTAATAAAATGATGAGGTCATTTTATAGTAAAATTATCCATTATAGCATATATTATATTTCACTCCTCCATAAAAATTGATTTTAAAATCGTCTGTTTCTTTTATACTTTTATTTTAATAGAATTTTAATAGAATTTAATTTATATATTAGTCATTTTAGCAATTTTATCCAAAGTAGCATTAGAAATAATATATATCACTTCTCCATTAAAATTTATAGGACCCTACAATAAAATTAATTTGTGCTTAATATCAACACTACGAAAATTTTTATCAATCGCTTCCAAATTTTGACCTAAGTTTCAAATCTCAACCCTGTGGGTTTTCACATCGGCTACAACGTTTTCGTCTTTGTTCGTAAATAATAATTTGACTGTACTAAATAGTTTACAGCCATATAATTCAACGTATAACTTAGTCACAGCAACGCGTGGCCGGGTCTGCTAGTAATTTATATATAAAATTAAATTTCTACAATTTACTTTTGTAATGTAATTATGTGCTAATGTTCTTCAAACAAGTCTGCCTATTTATGAAGTTCATTTAAAATTAAGATTGTATATTGTTATTATCCTCAATATTAATATAGCAGTAATTAATGTTTTTTACAACATTATGTATTATATCTAAATATCATTAATGTTTTTTAATTTAATAAATAGTAGAATTAAAATATTTATGTATCAATGCATTGAGTTTTTGCTTATTAGCACCCTAATATTTATTCATTTACATTTATATACAAATGTTTTTTATTTATTTTTTTCTTTGTATGTGTTTGTGTGTGTATTATGTGTTATAGTGGTAGAATACTATACATCGGCAGTTATTGGAGTCTGATGATGACTACTGTTGTTAGGCCAGAATTGTCAGTGCGTAAATTAGTAAAAAGTGAGTTAGTAAAATGGGGAAGGGAAAAAATAAAAGGGTGATCGCCAATTTACCTGGCTAATATAATTAATTCTTTTCAAAAATCACGATTATTTTAATAAGATATATGTTAAGAGAACAATCAAGAAAATAAAACAGTATTTCTTGCAATATATATTGTAAACATATACATCTGGCATGTGAATTTTCGTATTACGTTTTTGATCACCAAATCCAAAAATCCCAAGGATCGCAGATATCAGAGCTATATCATTAAAAGTTGTTAAGCTTTCTGTAAATAAAGCTTCTAATTCAAATAATTACTCTACATTATTTATAAGGAGGAATGCGCTTTTTTTATGTAGTTGAGAAAACTGTTTATTTTCAAGAAGCTGTTACGCGCTTGCTATTAGTTCTACAAAAAAGTTGTAATGAAGAAAATTGTAGGAAATTTAACCCTCTTTCAACATTAGAATAGAAAAATATCGCTAAATTCAGCCATTTCTGAGATATTTCGGAAAAAGCCAAAAAACTAGTAAATTTTCGAGGTTTTTCAGCCGACAAAAATTCTCCCGGGTCCAACCATGTTGGATAACTCGTATTTTTCATATTAGTACTAATATGTACAAATTAAAAAAACAAAATCTTCTACCCCACATTTTGCAAGGTACATTGTATTTATTGACTGGACTATAAATAAAAGCATAAAATGATTATGTCTTTATTACCAAGCTTTTCTCTTATTCCTCTCCCCCCCCCCCCTACACGCACACAAATTGTTAAATAATTAATGATTTAAAAGTAATAAAATAATTATTTATATAAAATCTCTATCCATTATTCACTTAAAATTATTCTTTTAAACATCATTCAGCACTTTTTATAGCCATATTGTTATGTACTTGGGGTTCGTGAAATGTCTGTGAATGAAAATGGAATCTTGCAAAGTTTTAAAAATTTATTTACAAAATATTCTAAATTACAGTTCTGAAAACCAAGTATCAACTTCAGTTTCTCTAAAAAACACAGCTTAAATACCAGCTGACAACATCAAATTCACGGCATAAACTATACCACAGCAATAAAACACAGCAATTGGCTGTAGTTAGCAGTGGCAAGAGACCAGTTAGGTGCTCTTCGCAATAAGCCAGTTGGCGAGAAAACTGATCCCGGTGGTGAGAACGAGATTCCTTTTATAACCTTCTATAAACCCAGAATTTTCTGGTAACTTCTCAAACAATCGAGTTCGAGCTTAGATATCCGAGATATCGATAATAAGGATTTATGTACCGAAGTCCCCAAAAAAGTCACCAAGGAGTGAAAAGCTCGCCAAATTTGGAACCAAGACCTTTACTTACCTTGGTGAAGCTTTTTAACGGGTTTTTAAAGGAAAATGAGCTATTTTAACCAACGAGATAAATAAATTAGAGTGCTGATTCAATGGATCAAGGATTAGCTTTCCGTGGTTCAAAATGAATCACGTGACATGAACCAATAGGTTGCTACGTTTAGCCCTTTATCACTATTTTGGCATTTAAAATTCTAGTTCGGCAAATTATCCTTATTGGTAAGTAACACGACAGTTCTATAACAGAAATAAATTGTTTTTTAAATAATTTTTCACACATTTCACATTATAATAAATAATAAAAGATTTTTTTTTTTCATCATTTCTCAATAAAGTTCAAAAGTGCTTATAAAGAAAAATTAAACTCTTTAAAAAGCTAAATTTAACAACAAATAGTAATGTATCAACTATTTTTAAATATTTTGTCGGTTAAATTTCAACTATACGAAATAAAAAAGAAGTAAAATAAAACTAAAATGATTTAGAACAAAAAAATATTAAACTACATAAGTAAACAAAACATTGGCGGTTAAATTTTTGCCAAGTGCAATATCGAAACCGTTGCCATAGAAATTTATTGAAAATAAGCTGTTACCAAGGAAACAACGCATAGATGGTTCATCTCACATGACTCCTGTTGGACCATGTCAGGGTTGCCATTTATCAATCAACGTTATTTATCTCGTTGATTTTAAAGCAAAAACAATCTAAAAATACAGAAAATTAACATTTCATAACCTAAGTCTCTTTCAATGAAATTTCATAAAAATAACTGCTATTATTCACAAACTCGTAACAATATTTATGAGAAACCTTATTTAACATCTAAACTCAAAATCAATGCTCTACTGTTATTGCTTATAATGCAATTATACGAAAACGCATATTTATTTGTACTAGATATCGCCCAGTGGTCGACACTCGACCATTTTTTTTTGCAAAGCGAGGCAAAGCAAAGTTATTGCCTTGTCCTAAACGGAATGCAATTGCAACACAGCTGAGGCAATTGTTTGCTGATATTCACTCTAACTGAATCAGCTGAGTTTTACTTAATATAACTATTTCTCTCTGTAGATGTTAGCCTTTCCTGAAATGAGAGAAAATCCCAACGTGAAAACGCCCCTTGTTGTGTGATACAGCCCAGAAACTAATAGGTACCATGTCAAACCAAGGCCCAACCAAGTATCAAATTCTGTTAAATTAATTCGATTGGTTCATAAAGTACAGTGTTTGAACAAAAAGAAAAAAAAAAAAAAGAAAGATATTTTTCAAGAATGGTCGAATTGAGTTCGGGAAATTTCAAAACGTGTAACTTTATCGAAAACCGAAAATCTAAAACTTTTCTGATTCTTATATTTTCTACTTATATATGCAGAGGAAAGAATAATAAATTCACTTTTTAAAAAATAAAAATAAGTAGTCAATTTCACTTAATTAAAATGTAAGGAAATCTCAAAACGTGTAAATTCATCGAAAACCGGAAATCAAAAGTTTTTATGTATCTTCTACTTGCTTCTTCTACCCACAAAAGCTAGCAATAAAGACACTTTTTTAAAAAATAAGTAGCCAATTTCAGTTAATTGAAACGTAAAGAAAGCTCATGTAAATTCAGCAAAAAACTGAAATCGGAATTTTTTCCGTATCGTCTACTTATACATGCAGCAGTTAGTAACAAATACATTTTCCTTTTATTTAGTATATTAGTTGAATATTTATTGTTTAAATATCACCCTTTGAAATGAAATGTTTATGTTTACATTCGAAACTGGAAGTTTGCCATTTTTTTTCTGGAGTTTTGTGATTTTAAATTAAAATTTTATCAATTTTACAGAAAAAATAACTCTATCAAACACATGTAGACAGTAACTTATATATAACCACGGAGTAATTATATAACTATACCCAAATATCGGAATTAAAATCGGCAGATAATTTCCGTTATTTTTTTTTACAAAAAATCCAATGGATGATTAACATAGAAAATCTTTTTCATGGCTCCATGGACAGACAGTGACGTCATCACTTCTCTTGCGTATAGTGATGCTACATTATACAAATTACTGTGTCTATGGTTTTATTTGAGCTTTATGAAATTGCCGGATTTAACAACTTTCAACTTTTAGGTATTTTTTAATGTAAAGGAATACGTGTATAAAAGGGAAAAATGGGGGAAAATGCATAAAAAAATAAATGTATTTTTAAATACCTTTTTGACATCGTAAGAAAATAATATTTGTATTCGCACCTTCCGGCTAACCATCTTTCGAATGATACCATTTTCAACCCTCTACTCCCATAATTAATATGTTAAAAAGGGACTACAAATTTTATGCTTGCCTATAGATAATTTCAGATAAGTTATTTTACACGCAAAAAAATATTTTTATGTCTTTTTTTTTTTTTTTTTATTGATTTACAACTTTTCTTTATTTTAAACATTAAAACTTGTTTTTCTCAAAAATCACATAGTTTCTAAACACTTTTTACCAACTATTTAATATGTTTTCCGATAAAATAGTAATTGTATTTTATATTAGTATAAACAACGTGTAGACTTGTTTATTTCGGAATATTGTTGGGATCGCCTTCTTTTTTCTTACTACTTTTTTTTTTTTAAGTGTAATTTTTTTCTTATTTTATCGTGATTATATATTGGATAAAATTGTTCTATAAATAAAATTTTGCGAATTGAAACGGGACTAAAAATCTTCCGGAATGAATTATAAAAGTAGGCAACTCTAAGCATGATAAGCTCAATAAAAGCGTAAATATATTAGTTTTATACTGAGAATATCCAATCTTAAATAAAATTAAATATATATATTCTTTAGAACAACGATTGCAGTTAGGTATATAGACTATCATAAACAAATGCCCCTAATGCAAATACGCTTTAATTTTATCAGTATCATAATTTAGGTGACAACGATTTTTATTTTATTTTATAATTATTATTATTATTATTAAATACTAAATAATTACATGCATTTAACAAACTATTTTAAATTTTAAACTTTAAATTAGGTATGTTACACTAGATAAAAAATTCACATCAATTCATATCATATTAATAGCAATAACACTTAAAGCAAGTCTCTTTCTAAGAGGCTCAAAGCAATGCAAGCATTAGCGAAGCTGGCTGAGAACTGAACTGAACTGGCTCCCTTGGCGAAAAAACAACCCTTATATACCCTTGTAGAAAAGTGTGGAAAGTTCCAGAAATTTCCGTATCTCATCAGCCAGTGAGATTAGAGCTTCCATATTTGGTATATCCCTAATAAGGATTTTCTCGCCAAGGTCACCAAAAAATCGCCAAGAAAAGTCGCCAAATTTGGCGCCAAATCCATTACCTGATGTTTGCGACTCTCACAGGAATAGTGCTCTTTGAGAGATCAACTAGAGAGGAAGCTACCAGAACTCTTCTTGGGCTTTTGTCTGTATTCGGGTATTCAATCAATCCATAGCGGAAGTATTGCTTGGTAGGAGGTGTTCCTGAAACTATTGTCTCTGTGTGTGGAGGGATGGAAATTTCAGACTTGGCTTTTATCTGGCAAATTTGCTGAATGTCTTGATTTTCAGTATTGAACACAGCTATGTCTTCTGAACTCGAATGCAGTTTATGATTCTTGAAGTCCAATTTAAAGTTAAATTTTCTCAGGAAATCAATTCCAGTGATTAGAGAATCTCTTATATCAGCCACATATGCCATATGATGGTAACTGGCATTCCCAAAAGTGATGATCAAATTCATTTTTCCATATATTTTGATTTCGTCTCCGGTCACAGTCTGGAGTTTAACGCAGGGCGGAGTCCAGATGATCTTCTCTTTTAGTTCTTGAGCCAAATCCGTTCTAATGATTGTCACGTTGGCTCCCGTGTCCAGAATCATCCGGCAGGTGGTGGTGTTAACGTGGCCATAGTTAAACAACAGCTGTCAATAGCAAATCCACAGTACAAACTGTAGATTTGCTATTGATAGCTGTTGTTTAAACTGTGTTTACTGGTTGAATTGAAGCTGATACTTGGTTTATAGACCTGTATTTTTCAGGAACTTTCTGTGAATAAATTACTGAATTTTTGTAAGTTTTGCCTTTCATTCTCGGACAACTCACGAACCCCAAAGTACGCAAAAATATATAAGGTTCATTGCGTTTATACAATGCGGCCCGGCCCGGCTGTGTAAAATAGATTTCCAATGCGGCTCGCGAAGAGTTTTGGGTTGCGCAGGCATGATCTAAATTAAAGTCCAAGGATAAGGCATTGGTTGTCTCAAACAATAGAGACACAGATCTCAGATATTATGGGTGAATAAGACGCTAGAAAAGTTTTTAACGATTTTAATGTACTTTTTTTTAATGTTTTTATTTAAAAAGTGAAAATAGTGACTCTTTATTATTGTTATTATTCGTTTAAATATTTTGACCAGCGAAGCGGGCAAAGCCTTCTAGTTAATAATGTATTTAATATATGTTAAAAAAAAACATTAATTTACATAAACATAAATATTAATATTATTTATAATTGAATTAAAATAACTTTTATGTGTGTGTTGTTGGTATTATCATGTATCTGTTAATTGCTAAATTTTATAACGTTATTAAATTCTTCACTATATATACTGGTCGATCCAAAAGTCACAATATATATATATATATATATATATATATATAATACTATACAAAAAGTATTGACCGTAGCAGTATGCGATTTTCACTGAAATGTACAGAAAGACATGGGATTATGTTAGGTAAAAAAAAATTTATTATCAAATACGTTTAAATTTTTTTCACCAGGTAGCGTGTTAATTGTAAAATTACTTTTTTACAGTGTCGCAGCACATTCAAGAACGTAATTAAGACTTTAAACGCTTACTGTGACGAACGTCTTTCATTAGAATGACCGTCAGACTTTGTGCACTGGAAATTCTCCTAAAAAAAGCTTCAGTATTCGGAAAATTGCGTCATTTAATCAGGCGGATTTGTTTTAAATGTGAGAGGATACTGCGAATATATCAGGATATGCCGGAGAAAAACGTAACTATTTTTTTTTCCCTCATATGTTTAAAAAAATACCACACTTTTCTGTACATTTTAGTAAAAACCACATAGTACTTTTGAATAATATATCTTTTATTTTTTCTGTGACTTTTGAATCACCCAGTATTTATTTATTTATTTAATAAATGACCAGATACTCTAGATTTCAGCCTTTTTGTCAAGTATATCAAAAGTACTTTACGAATTACCTTGAAACTTCAAGGGTGTAAAGAATACGTTATACCACTTATATTTTAGCAATTTTTTCTCCTAAAGCAAAAAGAGTAGCAGTAAAAAGAAAAAAAAATTAATAATAATAATAATAATAAAAATGTTGGCATCACCCTGTAAAAAGTAACTAATCCCAATATAACGACCCCTTTAGGAAACGTGGTATACTATATTTACACACAACATATTACAATCAGAATATATTAAATAATAAATATCTAATGAAATATGAGCATTTTTAACAAATGGTTTTTAACAGCGAACGTTAATTAAATTTCATTTGCATAATTTAGTAGCCAAATGTACTGAGCTGTTTGTATAAAACACGGAAGAAAATATCGTATACATTCAAAAAGTTAGCGTCGATAGCATGAACTGAATTTCAGTTCCTCTCTCAAAAAAGAAAAAAAAAGGGGGGGGGGTGAAATAATAGGGAGTTTATAAATATTCATTTGTTTGAATAGAAGTTTTAATGCTACTGGAATGTTCGATTTGACCTGTTGAATGAGTATTAAGAGCTTAAATGTTTTTGCAATACAAATTACCTTAAACATCTAAGCTGTAAAATATCACAGATTTTAAATTAGTTCACTCATAAAATATTGGTAAATCTAAATACATGAATTTATAAACAAAATTATATAACCTTTAAAGCCCTTTTTAATATAACGAAATGACTCTTTATGAAAATGTAAGTAATAAGCTTTTAAATTCATGTACAAACTTTCATCTATTTTTTCTAAATTTTATATTTTTCTTTGGTAATCACATAGGCAATGTAGGCAATATTCCCAATGCAGTTTTCTGATACTTTCATTAACTTAGTGAAAGTTTCAGTTGCTTGTGAATAGTATGCTATGGTTTTTCTACTTTCTTTTATATTAGCAAATACAGATGTTTTTATGTCGGCTTATTTTATCTTAGATCTAAATATAAATTTAATTTCTATTTGAGCCAGCGTTGCCAGATCTGGCCTTTTTTTTTTATTATTCAATAGTCACCAATAATTTTGAGAAGTGACATTTGATATATATCATAGACTATCAATCTTCGAAGTGATTAGCAAAACGTTACAAATAAAAATTATTATATATTTTTATTCAATAGTCACCATTGAATAAAAAAAAAGGCCAATTCTGGCAACCCTGATTTGAGCCCCGAATATTTGACACATATTTTGCCTGAAAAAATTGTTCAAAAATACGCTTAATTTGCTGATTTACACAGTCATAGTTGGCAAAATTACATCATTCATTAATAACCGGTTAAATTGAAGTTTTCTGAAATCCAATTCAAAAGTTGTTAGTGTATATACATAAGAGAACAGCAATCCTATTGTCTTTAGAATTTTAAAATTGGAGAGTATAGTAAATGTAACGTCAACAAAAATTATGATACAAGACATCGGGTTCCCTTTATAACGAGTATATAACGGTAAAACAATTATTGTTTTCCTGACCCCAACTATAATTATATTTTCTTTCAATCTTTTAATTATTAAGAATTTTGTAAGATCACTAGAAATTGATATTTATAACGCTTTTTTCGAATGAAACAATTTGCAGTTCAACATAAAAATATTGCCTACTTTCCTGTTCCGAACTTGATATATATTTTATTTTATGTCTTTAAATCTTAGGATTATTCACTATAAGAGCAATTTTCAATAACTGCTATTTTGTTTCATACATCATCTACGTCTATCTTTCATTATACTGACCGTACCAATTTCAAATTTTGTTCAACGATCCTCTTTTCTCTTTTTATTATGGTAATGACACATTTTAAGCAATCATTTTGTTTCTTTCCTTTCCACAAGATTAAAAAAAAAAAAAAAAAAAAAAGACTTAAAAGACACACAAAATGTCCGCATTCTACCAACCAGAAACGAACCAGAGTCCACCGCATTGTAGGCGGTAGTGTTACTTCATAGTCACGAAATAATATTTCATTCTATTACTTAGCCCTTCCTATTCCAACTTTGATATCCAGTTTTCTGTTCAGAAAACATAAAAATATGTGTCCATCAGACAAAATCTGCCATTGATACAGATTTTTGATTAGTTACAAAAGAAAAAAAAAAAAAAAGGCGTGTTATTTGAAAGTTTGAGAAGCAGTTTTATAGTAAATTTTTATAGCTTTAGAAAGCAGAAATTTTCTGTAGGAAAGTTACAGAAGTTTTTGTTTGTTAGTAGAATTTTTTTTTTTACAGGGTATATACAAATTCCTTCTTTATTGAGCACGCTCAGCGTGCCCGAAATTAGCGCTGTCTCAGTAAGTGGGTTTCCAAATCCGTCACATCATGAAAGGGAATTAGGTTGCTTGAAGCAGCGAGATCCTGTACCAAAGTTTTGACCTATATCAAAGGACTTTCGTTTCAGAGTTTAACCTTTTGAGATTTCATATTTGTATGTGGAAAATTTAATATAGTGACCCGCTAATATTGTACTTAAAAATGGCTAATCTTACTAGAAGTTCATATTTTCAGTAATAAAAGCTCAAGTTTTAATGGAGGGAGGAGGTGATAACTTAACGTTAAAGTTAAAATAATGCACAACTAACGCCACAGCTATTATAATAAATCTATTATAATAGCATTATACATCTATTATAATAGATAAATCACCTAGTTATTTCCAAATCATTTAGCTAAATTAGAGAAAAATCTAAAAAATAGTTAAAATAATTATAATAAATAATGTAATATTAAAAAGAATATAATAAAAATAATTTCCTCAAGCATTTCTAATTTTAAAATAGTTATTTTTCTTAAGATTATGCCATTAATTTAAAAATATCACTTAATCCGATGTTAAATGACTTAAATTCGCTTGAGAATCAAACGGGAAGGGTGTAGAAAATTAATTTAAAAATACGTTCGTTTGAAAATATCTACCAGTGATTTATATTTTATTACAATAAAAGTGTTACATTGAATTTCATTACATTACATTGAATTTCATTATTTTCATATTTAAAGGGTTTGGGTAAGCCCTTCTCTCTGCCACATTAAATTTACTAACTTATATATGCCTTTTTCGCAAAAATGGTGAAAGCAAGATTTTTTTTTTTTTTTTTTTTCTTTCTTTATTTTTAGTTCAGCCTTCTAAACACAATGAAAATTGTCAATGGTATTTTTTAAATGAGTTTATTCGAAAACGTAGATTTTTTTCAAGTTTGATTTCTCTTTTCTCAATACCTGGGAAATTAGTAAACTAAATTTTTCAACGACATATGTTGTATTAAATACTTTAACATATGAGTTTAATGATTTTTAAGAATTTTTTATTTTAGACAGGAAAATTTATCAAAAAATTCTAATTTAAAACCAATTATCAATTAAAACTTTATAATTTTTTATTACTTTTTTTTCTATATGCAAAGTATTGGATTCGTAAAAATTTTCACCTCAGGTTTTCGATAGATTCCCACATTTTGAGAGGTCTGGAACACGATTTGACCATTTCTAGAAAATATCAGTCTGTGTGTGATAAAAGTTTGTGCCAACATAATAAATAAATACAGCATTTTTTTTTCTTTTAAGATGACAAATAGTGAATAAAATTCACTTTTGATATTTAGTGTTACACTACCCCTCTAGAATGGAAATTGTCTGTATTCATTATGGAAGATAATTTTAATAAACAATAATTTAAAAAAAATCATTTTTACTGAATGAATTTGTAAAGGAAAATATAGATAAAAGTCATATGATGGTCACAGACCAGTTTTTACTTAAAGCATTCTTTTAAAGTAGGTGCGACACGTTAGCCTAACTGTCAAAAAATTTTCATACCTTCCCTTTCCTCCCTTCTTAAAAAAAAAAAAAAAAAAAAAAAAGAAGAAGAAGTACTAAGTAAGTGAATTTAACGTGATAATGATAGTCCTCTTTCTTGTTTTATATATACTTGATTAGCATTTTCAATTTTACTGTAGTTTAATATTTTAAACTATGTCAGACACATGATATGAGTCTTTTAATAACTTACTTAATAATTATAATCTGGAACATGGGATCTAGCATTTTTCAATAAATCCGATATGCAAGAACTACCGACTATTCAAGTATGCCTGTCAACACGTACAGTGTTAAATGATTTCTCGGAAGCGTTGTAATTAAAAAGGAAAAAGTTTTTGAATGTTGAATGAACGTTCGAACGAGTCAGACATAATGACTTTGATAACTTAATCACAATCATCATAGAATAGAACACGTGGTTTTTCTTAATATTAATTTTCAGTTTGACTGAATAATATTTTTTCATGCACACTTTTTTCAAATTGAAATGATTTAAATCTGTGTTATTTGACTATAGTTATTTAACATTTTGCTAATAGATGGTTGGACAAATATTACATGAAAAAGATATTGATCTAAAGTATTTAATTTTCACTTTATATATTTCGAATTTTATTCGTAATGTGAATGCCATTGTAAGTCTCATCATTAAAATGTCGACATTCCTTGATAATTAAATTTAACTGTTTTCGTTTAAAAGGATTATATTAGATGTAATGCATACTAAACAGTATTTTAAATTATTATTTTTTTTTCTTTCAATTTATACGCGTCTGTTCATGGTTTTTTTTTTTTTTTTAACTTTCCTGATTCTTTGATAAAAGAGTCATTGAAAAAATTGATCAATTTTTTACCCCCTTCCACCCCCCCCCCCCCCCTGCGAAAAAAAAAGATTTTAATATTAAAAATAATATAATTAATAAATATGCATGTATGAACAATGCACTAAAACCACATCACCTCATCATTCATATTCTTTCTTCTTTGGTTATATATATACATATATATATGCTAACAGGCTACGCCCGCTTCGCTGGTCATTATATTTAAATAATTTTTCAAAAGAATTGAATCACTGTTTATTTTTTATATCACATTATTAAAAAAAAAAAAAAAAAAAAAAAAAAAAAAACTACACCGAAATCGCCCTAAACCTTACTTCGATTACCTGCTCGCCCGCACTGCATCGGATCCAGGTTACTACTGCCTGTAGAAAGGTCTATTCTGGGTACTTCAATTTGGGTATTTATCGGTGAAAGGTAGATAGATTTGTTATTATTTAGGAACTACGATTTCAAAGATGACTGTATCTCGACATCTATTCAATGTTTTAGTTTCACTATTCAGTAGAAAAATTTCATTATTCGCGTGAAAATATATTTCTTTTTTTGTCGAAACAATGACCCGGAAAACTTTTTTGGCAACAATTAAATTTAAAACTAATATTTAAATGGCTAATTTTCAAGCTATTATAAGGAAATTATTTTCATATTTTAATTAAAAAAAAAAAAAAAAAAATCTAACATCTAACAAATATGAAAGAAAATCGAATGTTGTTTTCGAATGCATTTTAAAATATTTTGATTAGTTAAAATGTTTCAACTCTTGCAAAAGTGAAACATCTATTGTGCGACCGTGATAACTTGGCACGCGTGAGAGGTTATGTTTCCATGGTAACGTGGAGAGGAGTGGTTTCCTGATTTGGCGTTGTTCGCCTGTTTCTTGGTGAAAAATTATAAATATGAAATTGTTGATAAACTTTATGTTCGGAGCTATTTTTAAATACAATTTAAAAAGAGTGTCTGGAACTACTTTGATTACTATTTTAAAAGTTCGCCGATCTAAAAAAATTAATTATCTATTAATTTACCCAAATTTTATTCTAAAAATTGTGTTAACGGCCTTGGGAAAGAAAAAGGAACAAATCTTTACTTTCTCTTATCAATATATATGGTAGAAAATATATTGTTTACGAGACAAATTTTCGAAATTGAGGTTTTGTTATATTTACACATTTTAAGTTCCTCTGAATCCGAAAAACATGTTTTTAGTGGTCGGTCAGTGTGCATGCCTGCACGTGCCTGTGTGTGTGTGTCTACAGAAAATAGTAGAACAATATTTAAAAATTGATGGAAGTGTATTATAGGTTGTGCCGTGTGTTGTTAATGTAGAATTATAGTTATGTACACCATGTGGTGTACACTTAATTTTTAGAAGATACACAGTGCTACCAATAGCGAAAACATTCTTTTCTATTGAAATGAAATTAGAGTAAGCACTTTTAATATATTACTGTATCCGGGAAAACTGATCAGGAATTGAAATTAATTCCTCATACCCATGCAGTAAATAAAGTATTTTCGTTCGTTTTTTATGTAATTGCACTTTTTCAGTTTTTTTTTTTTTTTAAACACCGAAATATCAGGTTTTTAACATTTGATCTTTGTGCCTCTATTTTATCAAAGTAACTTGAAAACAAATCATTTCAGGTAATTCAAATGTTGTATTTTGAAGTTAATATAAGTTTGTTACTTGAAAAATTTAATGAAGATTGATAAGTTTCAAAGAAATGCTCGTGAAAGTTGTCTGAATAATTTTACATGAACTTTTAAAGTTAATAGCAGATTCAATTCAATTCAATTCTATAAAAATTTAGGAACAATAAAGAAACCGGTAAGAGGCCGGTATCCCCCCCCCCCCCCAAATACAAAATTATTTGTTAACTAAAGCTGTTTTGTTTCTAACGTATGTTTATACTGCAGTACTCGTTATCTAATCCCTTAATCTCCAATCTGTATTTATAATATTAAATTTCAGGATAAGAGAAAGTCGTATAAGGGCCGAACCAGATTATTTTAATAACACCTTTAAACACAATCATTACTACCACGCAGAAAGAAAGAAAAAGCACAATTAAACCTTAAAATTTAGGAAAATTGTAGCGTTTTATTCCTACGATGTGTGAAATTAAAGAAACTGTGATTAATACCATCACAGGTTTGAAAATATAAACATTAAATTATTGTCATTAAATAACATGACTTAATAGTTTTAATAGTTGTAATAAAAGTAGAAAGGAAGATATTTAACTAATCATGGTAGTTAATATTTAGAAAAAATTCTATCGTGACAAATTTAACTTTGAATATTTACAAAAAAAAAAAAAAAAAAAAAAAATGTTTTACGTGTAATTTAAAAAGCTTAAAGCTCAACGAGTAAATTTTAGAGATTTAATTAATTTAAACATTATAAATAAACATACATGTGAACACAAATTATAAGCAATAATTAAAGCGAGTATGATTCCTCATTTTTCTGCACATTTGATAAAAAATTATAAGCTGTAATCAAAACAATGTTTAAATCCACAATGATTCAGTGATTTTCTATTGAATCACGAACGACCTTCGACTGCTCGTATAGGCACTAAATAAGTGCGTGAATAATAAAAAGTTGTTTGGTGAAAATATTGCGGTTGCACAATATATATTTTCCTGTAAAATTTACTTATTGATGACGCCTTGTTTTTTTTTTTTTTTTTTTTAGCTATATCTCTTCAATAATAAATATTTATTTTATAATTTTTAGGGCTTCATTGATTTTTTTTTTCACATAAAATTTTCTTTTGTGCGTTTTAGTAACTAAAAGAAAGCTTTTAAAAATTCTAATCAAAATTTCTTAGGATATTGTGTACACAATTAAATTTTTTCTTTTACTGTTGACATCTTATCTAATAATTATCTGCAAAAAAAAAAAAAAAAAAAAAAACATCCGCCACCGAGTATCGAACTCTCGCATTAACAACTTGACGCTTTAACCAACCGAGCCATTGAACAACATAAGGAATACCTCACATTTACTCTCAAATCGAAATGCCTTGTTTTTTAGCGTGACACGGAAGCACTATGGCAAAATCCAATTTCAATAATTAAAAAAAAAAAAAAAAGAAAAAGAAAAATAAAGAAACAAAAACTTCTATTTAAAATAAAACTAATCAAAAATTCGAAAATCGGGCTTCGAGGTGCATCAGATCTTTACAAATTTTATGTTTAATTTCAAATTTCATATTACTTCAATGTATTTTACTTTGCCTCGAGGAATTTCCAGTGCTTGCAAATCAAAATTAAACTTCAAAATTTTAGATCATATTTTTGAAGATACGCACAGACGATTTATTTTGCACACCTACTTTACTTTGGCGTATTCATCACTATTCAGTCTTTCAGTGACGAACCGTAACTGAAAAATATGTGATATATATAAGGTTGGTTATTCTGTGTACAGTTTCCTGTGTACAGTTTCCCTTACAGTTTCCTCTTAAATTCCAAGTTGTTTAATATCCAGGATGAGTCCAGGACAGGGGTAGTCAACCTTTTATACCTCCAACCCAATTTTGTATATCTGATGTAAAAAAAATTAACCACCTACCAGTTCTACAAAAATGGCGATTTATAAAGAAGGCAAGTAATTTTACTACAAAAATTATAAAATACAGTTATAGTAAGTTAAAACATATAGTAATACAGCGTTTTCCCATTTCAATGTTTTTAAAAAGTCAAACAATAATATATATATATATATATATATACATTAATATCGGACAAAACCCATACCGCCCACTATAATAGCTAAAACAACCACTAATGAGCGGTAGAGACCGAGGTAAATACCGCTGGTCTAGAAGATAAAGCTCAGCATCTCTTCATTCTAAACACAGCATTTAATAAGTATCAGCTTTACATATTTAATACTGACCACTTTATATTGTTACTCAAGAGAGTGCAATGCGTTTAATTTATCTCAGTTTAATGTTCAAGGAATGAATTTACCAAATAAATTTGAGTGTATTATAAGAGTGTTTATGTTTTAAGCTTTTTCACAGGAATATTAACAACAAATTAGGTATTAAAACAGATTGAACTCTCGAAATAAACTTTACTGCTTTCATTTTCAAATTTTCAACAAAATGGAAATTTTTCTTATACAGAATATTTCCAACAAGGCTATGGGCTAACAAGTAAAATTCCTTTTCGAAGCCTATATCTGCAATGTGCAACGGTTTCGGTAGTTCTTGTTAACTATAAGTAGTTTATCATCTAAATTAGTACTGAAAGAGAAGAAAGAAGTTTTGAAAATGCATATTATTGAAAACCTAGGTGGATATAAAAGAAAATTCTTCCTTACTGACATTGAAGATTCCAAAATGACATGGTAAAATAGTAAAAACCATTTTCACGTAAATTCAAAAGCGTGAATAATAGAACATTTGGATAGCTTCTTTAACTGTAAAATGAGAGAAAATGAAAATATCGACTCAATGATGCCCGACTCTCTAAAATTATTAAGCATTTAAACGATGAATGCAAAATTTAAGAAGTCTATAAAACATTTCATTTAGTACGGTATGTTCAGAAAGGGTTTTCAGCAATTCTGTAACTCATATATAGGAAGAAAACCGATTTCACATTTGGTATGGCTTTAAAAAAAAACTAACAGCAGAAGAATCGAAATGTAAACAGTCGATAGCAGATCAGTAAGAATTAGCTTTAAAAATCACTGTAGTAACTGCAAAACATGATAAAAATGAATCTATAGCGAGTTTAACTAAACGTAGAAATATTGAAGTTTGTACATTTTGTCACAAAAAGAATCGTTTGGTTTATGCATGTTATAACAAAAAGAAAAGGAAGTAAAATCAAATGTTGAGTCTAGCTATGCAACTGAAGTCAGTCTAAACATATCTTATTAAAATGCGTGGATTTTTGACACAGCTGCGACAAAACACTTTTTCGGTAATAAAAATGTATATCTTCAATATTTAAAATTAATTAATAGGTATATTAAAGCAATTAAACGTTCAAAAATGTATGTGTCTATTGGAGGTGTTACACGATCTATCAAAAGAATTGTGAAAGTATATATGATTGTAGATAATGAGGGAATCCTTGAAAAATAAATTTAAGAAGTTATGCATGCATTAAGACTGAGAAGATGTTTAATACAAAGACACAAACTTAATATTCAATCTGATCGATTTCCAGATACAACCATCATGAAAAGGATATAAAATTTAGCAGGGGAGAACTATATGTTGTACGATACATTCCAGAATCTGATTAACATCAGTTTATGTTAAATCTCTATTATGTTACATTTTTTACTTGGGACCACCTAACAGTGTGCTCCGTTTTTCGAAATAAATATCAGAGCTATTTTAAATAATTACTTTTTAAAGAAACAAGTTAAAATCTAATATTGGACATGCTTAGAATAAGGCAGATTAGAGTTAGAATTGTATAAAATGAGGTTTTTCTATGAGCTTCGATGTAACTAATCGTCATTAAAATTGTCACTTTAGAATATTTATATAAAAATTCATAAGGTACGAAAAAATGAGAAAGCTACGGAAAATCTTATAATATCACACATTTTGTCCCTCTCATGACAAATAGGCATCAGAAATGCCTTATAACTAGGCAAACAATAGGAATTGAGCTACGCCACTTTGGAATGTCACAGATACGTCCTTGAGACTTACAAAAAATGCTTAGCTCAGAATCGCGATTTTGCTAAGCTACTCAATATTTTGCTTCAACTGTTTTAATCAAAATTGCGATATTTTGCGTTACGCCTCTTTGTCACAAGGGTGACGATTTATATAAATTTCTCCGCTCAAATCAATTTTAGTAAAAAAAAAAAAAAAAAACTTAGTTTTTGGATAAAATTTGGTTTTTAAGATAATTTATTTTAATTTTGATTAATAATCGGCTTATAAATATTTGTACGTAAAAAAAAAAAAAAAAAACTAAGCTTAGGACAGTTAGTAAATTACTGTGATATGATAAAACTATGTTCTATGAGCTCTATTTTATGAACATTTAAATTGCTCTAGAATGTTAAAGATAAATTACTGTCATAATAATAATAATAATAATAATAAAAACTAACCTAATAATTCATGTTAATATTTTTATTTATTTATTTATTTTTCGTGGTATTGCAAATAGGATTTAAGAAGAGACAGTCTACTCATTACCAATCTATCTTAAAAAAAATAATAATAACAAATTCTTAACTATAAACGCATAATAAAACATTAAAGTTTCATTTTTTGGAACATTTCGTGTATAATAAAATATGATTCTCTTTTAAGACAGCCTAATTAAAAACCTTTAAAATAGTTGAGGGAATGATGAATATGCTATTGCAATGTGAAAAGACACTGTGAAATCACAACATTTTTAAAGATATGTGTGTAAGCGTATTTTACTTTTAAAGAGAAAAGCAAGCATACACTTTTTTTTTTTTTTTTTTTTTTTTCAGAAGCAATTAAAATACTTTTCAATTTCTTTTTTTTTTTTTTTTCTTCTGTTAAAGTACTTGCAACTGATTGATTTACCTAAAGTATTTTTTATGCTGTTTGCATAGTTTCAAAATATTCATGAGTTTTAAAGATAAATACATGCTCATAAAATCCGCCAAGAAAGTTGTATTTTACAAAAGATTCAAGCAGACTCAGAATAAGAAAGAATAAGACCTCACAAAGACCTCATAAAAAAAAAAAAAAAAATGGAAATTTTTATTAAAATCAACTTTGTGATGTCCATTGCAACGATGGTCAGCATAAGTTAAATTCTTATGGTAAATTTCTCATTTAAATGTATGACGAATGAGATACCGCCCATTATATATAAGTGATCTGGCATCAGCTGAAGAAAAAGAATACATTCTGTGGTTATGCAGATTAAGTCTAATTAAAGTTCTGGATATCGAGCTGTCGCATACTAACAACACTAGAAATAACTGTGCTTAATCTTTAGAGACAGTTGTTTAAGTTGGGGGAATTTAACTAGTTTACATTGTTGCAATTATGAAAAAAAAAATGAAAAGAAGTGTTCAATTGTATTTATCTAATGTAGCTGACTTATTTTGACACCAGTCAGTAAAAGTTTTAATCTTAAGTACTGGGTTTAAATGAAAAAATATATGTAAATTTGCGTAATAATTATTATTGTAGTTATGAAAAGTGACTGCAGTAGGGTTTTTTTTTCCCTTGTGCGTAAATACGAAGTACAGATGTATTCGGAAAATTAGATATATTCTGATATGAGCTGTATTTTTGCAGTTACTTTATAACTAACTATATTACTCTACTTTTTAACTGACTCTACTTTTTAACTTGTACTTGCTTATGCTATAAATACGAAATTCATTTTTAGAAGCAAGAAAGAAAGAAAATACAATTAAATATTTAAAACTTGTAATTTTCATCCGAGTTAGTTTATTTGTGTTATATATATATGCTAAGATGATAAATTTAATGAGAATTTCAAAATTTTGAAAACATTTTAATGTTATTTTGTTATTTACAGCTTTTTTAATGTATGCCAATACATAAAATCAATGGCAATTTTCTCTTTGTTACTTATAAAATCTCAAAAACAGGCTTCCAAATGCATCATAAAGAAGGGAGTTGAAAAGATCTCTATGACAAATTTTTAGCTCCACGATAGCTTGAACATAGTTAAACATCACATACAGACACAGACTTCAAATAGTTAGATGCAGAACCTTTTTTTCCTTTTATTATTAACATCGATTATGAATGCATTTTATTGGGTTAAAACTAATGTACGAGGTGTGTCTGGAAAACAAGTTTTGTTTCATCTTCCACCGCCACAACGTATCTAACATAACTCCTAACAGGCAAGTTTTTCTTTTCCTGTGCCTTTCATTGA
Source organism: Salticus scenicus (assembly GCA_963930645.1). Lineage (NCBI taxonomy): Eukaryota > Metazoa > Arthropoda > Arachnida > Araneae > Salticidae > Salticus > Salticus scenicus. The sequence continues at coordinate 146,249,074 of OZ005654.1, forward strand.
CGTCATTGAGTCCAACGTTTGATGTGATCGATGAAAATATAAGGCATTGCCATTGTTGATCGATGCTGTGAAACTTCAAAAGAACTTCAGCGTGTAATTCAAAGCAAAAGAAGAGAAATGACTAGTAAAGGAAAGAAGGAAGCGTCTTGTTTAATGACAATGCTCGGTCCCATACTACCGGCATCATTTCAAATCAAATTAAAAAATTTGGATAGCAAGAATTCTGCCATTACTCTACAGTCAAAACCAAGCACCGCCTGACTATCATTTGTTCCTTTCTTTAAAATGTCACATTCTAGGTTAGAGCATTCAAAGCGAGAAATTATAAGTTCCGTTTCGTCTTCCGCCGCCACAATATAACTAACATAACTCCCCATGTGCACACAGATCTTCCTTGTCCTGCGCCTTTCTATTGACACCCTTACATCCAAGGTTTCTTGTTATCGCTGAAAATATGTAATACATTGTCATTGCTGACCACTATTGTGAGACTTTAAAGAAACTTTAGCATGTAGTTCAAATCAAAATGAGAGAAATGACTAGTCAAGGAAAGAAGAAAGTGTCTTGCTTCACGACAATCCTTCATCTTATACTACCGGCGGCATTTCACGTCAAATTAAAAAATTTGGTTGGCATAAATTTTTTCATTACCTACAGCCCAAACCAGGCAACGTCTGATTACCATTTGCTCCTGTTCCGTAAAATGTCGCATTCTAGGCTAAAGCATTTAAAGCGAGTATAATACAAAAACTTTGTGAAGATATGACTGTCATCACTGGCGAAAACTTTTTTGAGGAAGGGACAGGAAAATTAGTAACCTTCACCGACACATGTCTTAATATCGAAAAAACTATAAAGAAAAACAGTCCATTAAATGACATAAAAAAATAAAATTTACTTAAAAAATGTTTGTGGTCATTGTATCTATAAAACGGAACTTACTTTTCGAACACGCCTCTTATCATTATGAAGTGAACTCAAATGTGAAGCAGTATTTTCGAGGGCAAACCAAAAAGATTCCAACATGAGCATTATAACTGGATTTACTTTATTAAAAATATTAAATATCTTTTATGATACCCAAAATATTGTTTAATATTAGAATATATTTACGAAGCACTGTTTTTTTTTCAAAGGAAATAGAAGGATGATTCATGATTAGTACTGAACACTAAGATTAATAATTGGTTTCTGCTGATTGTATAATATATTATTTTGTCATGGTTCTGTGTTGTTGCCATAAGAAGACTTATTTAACTGATTTGATACATGTTTATATTTTTTTAAGCATTGAAAAAATAATATTCACACGAATCTTTATTTTCATTTTTATTTAGTCACGTTGGGCATGCAAGCTCAACAATTGTAAAGCTTGCATTGGGTCGGATAACCCGATTTTACTCGAACCCAACCAGCGACTGATATTTTGATTTTACGGGTCGAGTTTGGGTCGAATAAATGAAACTTTTTTTCTCGAGGATTGGGTTTAGCTTTCAACAAGTGGGGTCGACTTGAGAACAACATCTTTTTTTTTTTTTTACAATTTTAAGCATAAATTTCTAGACTAGACATGACTGTAACTCTATAACTGATATAAAGATATTATGTTTACTAGACATGTGCCGGAATTCCGTATACGTATCCGTATCCGCGGATATCCGCCAGAGAAAAAAGACCCATATTCGTATATGGATCCGTATAAGCAAGAAAAAAATATCCGTATCCGTTATTTTTTTCTTCGAAGAATACCTAATACAGATCTTTTATAGAAATTGTATAAAAATTAGAGAGGAAGTGCTACAAATATCTATTGACTATTGTTAATATATAAGTAAATATATATATATATATATATACATCGTTTTACGTTTTCAGAATTTATGGTATTTCTGAATTTACCTTTTTTTTTTTTGATACCTTTATTTTCAATAAATTTCAATCCTAACTTTTATGCTAAACAAATTTTCAATTTTCCTCCATTTACACTTGCATACACAGCAAATATAGCGGTAATAATTGTTGTGATTCAATTAAAAAATATATATAAAGTTTAAAAAATTACGAGAGGGATTCTTTCAAGGCAGATGATATTCTTTATCTCTCCTCTAGAACAAGTAAACAATGACCAATATTGCAACTGGAGGAAGCATATTTGCTAATCGGGTTATACCCCCGTTTCGCCGACATGAAAATTTCCTACCCCCTTTTCTTTGACAAATTCCCCAAAGAAGGGAAAACCGACAATATCGGTTTAACACCTGTTTCTCCGACAGTGAATGTTCACCCCCATTTTGTCGGCGAAATGGAGGTATAACATACATTTTTCAAGCTTATTTAAGATAATCCTAAAAAACTTAGAAGCTAAGATGCAGAAAAACTTGGGAAATAAATACGAGAGTTAGAAATAAAACCCAGAGTTAGAAATTAGAATGTGAAAAACAGGCGTCAATGGCAATTAATTATTTTTTCTTAGTTGCCAAAATGGTCTATTCAGGCATAATTGTTAATTTTTTTAATAGGATAAGACCTAGTTTATTATTATTATTTACTTAAATAATAAACACAAGCACAGAAGTTTAATATGAATATATTTATATTTAAAAAATAAAATAAAATAAAATCTCCCGTAAAACAGAATAAACAATAGAATTTCTTTTTTAATTACCAGCTGGACAACTCATTTTAAAATTTAGTCGAATTCCACATATTACATCTACTATTAGAAAACATTCATTTAAACTTTTTTTTTTTTTTTTTTTCCGGTTGTTTTAATTAACTTTTACTTTCAGTTTTATAAGCCCAAAGTTTGTTAATTAATTCAGCAATTCAGAAATTATCATGATAATCATTTTCTGGTGATGTATTAATAAACTGAGAAATAACAATTGGTAACAGGAAATTAATATATATATATATATATATAAATTAAATAAATTGAAATATTATGTTTCTTTTCTTTTCTTTTTTTTTTTTTAACAGCATTTATGTGATTTTTTACTTGCTGGTTTTTATTGAGCTTATGTATCGATGTGTTTAAACTGAAAATATAAGTTTTTTTTTTTTTTTTTTTTTTTTTTTTTTTTTAAAGATAATAATAAACAAGGATTTTGAAAATTTCAGTAGACTTAGAAATCTGCTGATCACGACCAATTTAAACATTGAAATTTATGATAAAGTTCAAAGAAGAAAATCATGATAGAACTTACTTCAATGATGTTATTTTAAAAATGAAGTCTAATGAGATAAGGAAAGTTAATTTTAAGCAAGGTCTAGGTCTTGAAGATAAGTACCTAAATTCTTTTAACTCAATAATATTTGTGCTTAAACACACACACAGGGGAAAAAAATCCATAGACTGAAAATATAAATAAATAAATTACTTGTCTTTACCTATATTTCTAAACTGTAATAAAAGGCGCAAATTTATTATACAATTATTCTTATACTAGCAGGCTATGCCCACTTTCTTTTAAAAAGAATTCCTTTTGAATAGAAATTATTAAAAAATAATGATAATAAAAAGTTACTATATTATAAATGTTGCTATACTATAAATTTTATATGTGCGTTTTCATTACATTATTTATACTCTTTATTTGCCTTCATCTAACATTTCATATATCTTATGTAATGACAATCATTTACGATGCATTATAATATCAAAATTCTAATTTTAAAATGGGAAAAAAAAAAAAAAAAATCTACAAAATTTTAAAATTTGCGCAGTCTCTGGTCTCAGGCTGTATGAATTTCTGGGAGTGCACTGTAAAAAGAGAAATAATTTTATGACAGTAACGTGGTCATAAATTAGGCGTAAAAAATGACAAGTGAAAATTGTAATTCACCTGTTCTTTCAAATTGTTTGTGCACCTGAGACTGTGAGTCGTATCAACTGATAAAAAGGGGTGAACTGGACACTAATCTCCTTACGTAACTAGTACCCGCCATTTCATTGATTTGAAATTTCCTTTCCATTTGTTTTCCCCATAATTACAGGACAAATCCCTAAATAGCTGGAAAGGGAAGCTTGAATGGGAAAAACAGGGGGGTAGGAAATATTTTGTCGGCGAAACGGGGGTTACACCGCTAATCGAAAACATCCACATCAAATGAAAATAATGAACAAATATACATTTTTTTTTTCTTTCTTCAAAATATAACCTTTAAAAATAAACTAAAAACACTTAACTTAAAGTACATTTATGCATGCTTGAAGTTCACAACTCACATAAATAGTTAAAAATTACTATTAATTCATTTTCCATATTTTTAAATTTTTAACTTAATATAATTATTTATTTCACATTTTTAATTCTTTTTAAAGTAATTTACCAACTGTGTGACAAGCAAAATTTATCTTATTTTATAATTAAAAACATTTTCCATGATTTTTTGATGAATTAGTTATGTTTATTTAGTTATCGGGTTTGGGTAAAAAGAATCTGGCTGAGGGTCGGGTACGTGTCACAAAATTATTTCTTGCGGAATTCGGGGCGGGTTTCGGGTTGATTTAAAATTCATCTGTCGGATTCGGATCAAGCAGGACTCTAAACGATTGTCTAAGTGAATTTAAACTGCAAAAGTAAAACAATTTATTACATGTCCATGTGTTTCTAATACTTCCAGAACAGTATTAAATAACTGTGGAAAGTATGGACACATTTGAATATTTATTAAAATAAAAAAGAAGCATAAATATAAGTTTTCTTTTTAGTACATTCACGGACTGACACAGGAAATCCTCCCCTCGTTTAAGCACATTGCAATTATAGCCTAGTCACAACCCTTCAGACAAATTATAGAATAAATTACAACTAGATTCGAAATCATGACCAGAAAGTGATTACACTTTTAGATTCTAATAAGGAATATATTTTTTCAAACACTGTACAACATTGGAATTCATAATTAGACATGACATTAGTTTCAGTTGCTCATTTAACACAAACATAAAAAAAAAAAAAGAAGAAGAAGAAGAAAAAAAGAACTCTTTATTTTATTTACACACTTTCTTCTCGGAAGTCTTACGAACTTGAAAATGACGATATCATTATTTCAATGCTTGACATCGAATACTTTTGTGGTTTCTTTAGTTCATTGACAGTTTAGGCCACGAGAAATATTTTGCTCTTTTTCTTTTTTTGTATCATCGCAATTTTATTTACTTGTATACTGGGTAATAGCTCCTTCGATTTCCGCATCATGAGCTAACACTTTGCTAATTTTATTTAAATGTGCGAAACATTTTATCGTAGCAATAAAATTGACTGAATTGGGGAAATGAATTTTATTTCGTCACATTTTATTTAAGAAATTTACGTGTATAATTGTTTATTTTTTGAAATATATACTATTGAATTAGCGTATTTCAAATACTTGGAAGAGTTTTAAAAAATGTTTCTTTCTATTTTTAGACAAAGTAAGAGTTTAATAATAATAATAATAATATTAATAATAATAATAATAATAAAAAGAGTCATGCACCGCGTGAAATAATATGAAATATTTTACAATTTTTTCAGAAAATCGATACGAAATCTTCACCATGGTTGACTTCTGAGCCAGCCATTTAGAGCCTATTTTATCTTATTATCTACAAAATAAAAGCATGTATGTTACTCTGCGACACAAGTAATATTTTACTGAATTTAAATATTTATACTAACTCTGAAAAGTGTATGAATCTGTAAAACTAATGCGCTCAAATTATTCTTATTCATTATGATCATGAACAACGCTTGATAAATTTACTCATGTATAGTCATTATAAACTATGTATGATAATGAATGAAGATTAAAACTAACATTTAAAACTAATCATGGAATCAAATTGATTAACCGCAGTTCTTGTTGATTTCATGTCTTTATAGATTGTTACAAAGCGCTCATAAATCACCGTTATAACAATTAATCATATGAAATGTAAATTAATTGATTTACATGCTATTCAAAAAATTACAAATAGCATCATTCTGTCAAGCAATTACTTTTTTTCTCATTTTATTGTCTTCCTTAAGAAAAAAAATCTTTGTTCTAGATATATGAGAAGAAGTAAAAATGAGATTGTATTATAAGTTTTGAAAAAGTAGTTTATTATTATTATTATTATTATTATTATTATTATTATTATTATTTTTATCAGAATTATTGAAGAAAACACACTGTAAATGCATTGAGTTTAATCTAGAATTTATGCTATTCGTATTTGATAAATGTTTAACAGCAATTTGTAAATTTATTTTAATAAATTTTATTATTAAACTTTTTTCTTAAATATAAAAGTTTATGTTAAACGTTAGCCATTTCATTTTTTATATAGGTCACGAAACACTTCTAGCTGAATTCTTGAAAGCTTTATTTATTTATTTTTATTTATTTTATTTTATTTTATTTGAAAACGCGTAAAATCGGGTTGCTTATTTTTACAAATGAACAGAAATAATTAAACTTTGAACAAATTCAAATATAGAATAGCTGATAATGTAACATTTTTTTTTCTCTGTACAATGAAATGATAAATCAGTCCTGCCAATCCAAAACATCTGGTGGGCCGCATTAGAACTCCTTTTCATCTAGGCGCGTCACATTGTACGCATGTATGTATGTATGTGTATATATATATATATATATATATATATATATATATCTATTGGTGGAGATGCAGAATATAATTTATATTAATATTGTGTAACCACGTTTCTCAAAACTCGCTTTGAAGACAAGTCCAACGGCTTGAGGCGTACGAAATCGACCGACAGGTTGAGATTTGGCAATCGTCCAGTGCCTCATCGCTATTTTTCCTCAATCACCCCTATTTAAACACTGGACCGCTTGAGTCAACATTTGCGCAGAAGATACCATGGTTGCAAGAAAAATGGTTAAAGAGTATTAAACTGCATTTTATTCATAAACTGCACTGTAAATAAAAACATCTTAAATTCAGTTTTAAAAATGTCTTATATGGAGTATCACATTTTAAACGAAAAAAAAAAAAAAAGTCTGACTTTTTAAGACACTTTCTTGCATCTAAAATTAGGATGTTACAAATGCTATAAAACACTGCATTTTTAAGGATTTTTCATAAATAAATAAATAAATAAAATTAGCGTGTGATTTTGTTTTCTGTTAAAAATATATTTTCGAATTTTCTAGGCCATAAATAAAATACCAATAATTTTTAAAAGAAAATTTTTCAGCTCCTGGAATAGAACCGATGACCTGTGGTATCGGAGATAAGTGCTGTTCTTACATGGCACTGCGTTACAAAGTAAACTTGGCTTATATGACAATATATTATGCAATATTCATGAAACGAATGACAGTTTATATTACAATCGGGAATTTTTTGAGATAAAACTATCGAGATTATAGCTAAAGCATAATACATATTATTATTTTAAATTTTATATTAAGAATTTTAGAATTTTTTGAAATATTTAACAAATGTGTCAAAATCGCAGCCTGTGGCATTTTGAAGACGATTTTTGTCTACAAACTGATATTTAAAAGAAAACAAACTATGAACACGAAAAAATTTGTTGATTTGCATTTAGATGGAGGTAAAAATGTAGAAAAAAATAGATTTTACAACTAAATCGAAGAAGAAAAAAAAAAAAAAAATGCAGCTATGCAAAAATTGTTTAAGATCATTCAGTTAAAAATTGGCTTTTCTAGCTACAAGTTAATTGCTTCGCTCATTTTAATATTTTTTCATTTGAGAGAGAACTTTAAATAAAAAGTAAAATTTTATTTAAACCAAATAAGTCTCGCATCTAAATATGTTACTTTGTCAATTATTTCAAGCATAATTCCATGCAAATTAAATACACATCTCTTGCCGTTAGGGCTCATCTATTATGTTCAATCTAAATTGTTCATACTGAGATTCTTTCAAATTTCATAAATAAACGCAAATTTTGTTATTTATTCATTGTTTTAAGCATTATTTCTACATAAATGTAAACAAACATTTTGATTAAATAATATTAATTAAACAGTTTCCATGGAAATAAATCTCAAACTAGGAGTAAAATAATATTGATAGTACAAGACTGAATGTCTTTAAAATTGAAGACTTTCGTCTTCAATATCTTATTTGAAGACATATCACTATATTACGACACTTTATATTAGTTCATTTACAACACCAGTACATTAAGACACAAAAATGTCTTAAATTAAGGTATCTATTATGTGTAACCTCTATATTAAAGGGTGTATCAGATTCAGCAACTTTAGAAACAACCAATTTTTGAGCCGACTTTAGCGCCGATTTTTCCTCGACGAAAACACCGTAGAGGTTACAATAGTCGGGTGAAAAGTTGGATGAAAGAAGACTAACTTCTGACACTTATCACTTTTCTTGGCGCGAATAAATTATGCAATGATTAGCGTTAAAATTCCCTTTCATTTGTGTAAAATATCGCATTATTATTTCTATTTTGATCTTTTTTACAACTATTGTCATAACGTCATACGAAAATGAAAACGATTAATTGAAAATTCTTATCATTTAACGGTAAAATAAACGTCCTTAAAGGTAATATTTCTTCTTCAAACCTCCAGTTGAAGCGATTCCCGTGTTCCGCCATCTTGGAAATATGACGTATCAAAATAGCGCGTCCTGATTGGACGAATCCGAGGAGAAATTGAGTATACGGACAATTTTATCAAGGCAGCTCTGAAAAAGTTGGGCAACTTCGGTCTGCGCTGTCACACTGGGAGTAGAGACAATTTTTTTCCGAAAAATCGGCGCTAATCAGTGGTCGGCTCTAAAATCGCCTGTAAAGTCGTCGAGTCTGATACGCCCTTTAGACATTTGCGTGTCTTAAAATCTTTTTCAGTTTTTTTTATTATTATTATTATTTATTTATTTATTTATTTATTTTGGTCTTGCTTTAAGACGTTTTCATTTGCAGTATGATAATAAAATAGTTAAACTTTATTAAACTCCAAAAGCACGTTTGAATGTTTTGCAGATTATATCCCTAAAGCACCATCCAAAAAGCGCAATTCAATATTTTTGAATGCTTCTTTTAAAAAATTAACTGTAGTGATACTTCACTTCGTTCATCATGAAACATCTAACCTGAAAACATCGACATCCAACTGAACATTTAAACTTCACAACTTCCACTAGCACTTCTCACAATTCCTCTAAAACGAATGCTAACCTAAACTAAATCGATTGGTAGCCTTTTCTTCCACTAACCCAACTCTTCCCTGGAATATCTTATACTTTCTTCGAAACCATTGCCAGACAAAACTAGATTTGACTGGTAACATTAACTCAACCTAACTCCCTACGGACAACTTCAGTGTAAGTTCAAGCATTTGAATGCGAAAGTAATTGAGTGAAGTCACACACTGTAAAAAAATATGTCCTATTTGCTGCGAGAAATTCTCTGTAATTTGAGAAAATACGCGTCATTTACGAAAAAATTACGTTGTCAGAACGTATTTTCTCAAATTACAGAGAATTTCTGGCAGCAAACAGGACATATTCTTTACAGTGTATTATATAGCAACTACAAATGGTATTTTCACTAAGAAGAGTGGGGCGAATTTATTAATTTTCAAAATGTTAATCAAAGTTTTAAAATCGTAAATTTATTAATTTCGGGGATTAGTCACCCCTGTTATAAAGGAAAGTATATTTTATGCACCTATATGTAAATTCATAGGAAATTATATCTTATATCCAAAATGATCAAACCCACCCCTATAAAAAAATGAATATCTATATTGCTCACATTTCTATGTAAGAATTTTTTCAGTATCATACTTTTCAGAGATTTTATATATTCAAGCTATAGAACATCTACAAACATAACTAGTAATCATTTTGAAGACCGGCACGTTCAAACAGAAATTCATTAACGTTCGATGTAGTTTAAAATATAAATTATAATATATGGCTAACAAATATCTTAACAATAAATCTCTATAATTAAAAAAAAAAGCATTTACTAGTAATGTATCAAAAGAAAATAAATTTAAATATAGATGCATACATTTTTCAAAGCTTATATGTTAAGTCACAAATGTTATATTTTGACTAATACTTTTATTATGTATATATATATATATATATATATATATATATATATATTAAAACTATAATATCAGTGCAAAAATTTTTTGAAATTTAAAGATGATTTAACTTCAGTATTAAAACAGTTATTCGGATCATATGCGAAGACTGATATATATATATATATATAATTTACATATTTTAAAATTTGTAATAGGGAAATACATATAATTGACTTACGGAGTTTATATAAGTCCCTGTAAAAGAACCATAAATGCTAAAATATGACTTTCAGTTGGAAATGTGGTATACTGCACTCTACCATATGAAAATCAGCATATTTAGTTACGCTCGTCACTTGCTTGACTCTGTCACGCTAGACTCTGTCCCAGGGACAGGCTTAAGAGATTTCCTTGGACTCTGCCTGTGTGTGAATGCAAATCGCCATCAAATTTTCATATTTTAGTTAATTTAAAAAAAATTAATTGTCCGATCGATAAGCTGTTTAATCCGACAGACTCAGAAAAATCACCCCTTTCCTTTGGTACCTTATTTGTAACGAATTTTTTTATTAGATTTTTTAAAATTAGTTAAAATAAGAAAATAACAGCTTTAAAATAGACATTTAAATTTTTAATTGTCGCCAATTTCTTTCTTTCTTTTCTTTTCTTTTTTTATGAAATCAAATATGCTTTAACGTGGAAAAAAAAAATTTATATAATATTAAATTTTCTCATACATATGAAAAAAATGGCGTCTATAAAATAATAATAATAATTTTGCATTTTAAAGGTAACGAAGAGATAAATAAAGGGCGAAAATTTCGCACGGGCTTGCTAGCAAAAGAAATATTTGAAGTGAGAAATAAATAAAATAAAACGATCATTTTTCAACGGGCGCCTTAGTCGCCCCACAACTAATTAGTTCATTCATATTTACGGAGCTAAAGCAGGTGGCGGACGGACAAACTTGTACTTAGTCACACAGGAAAGTCAAAACGAAAACATAAGTACTTGTCAGACAATGTTGTAAAGCATTAAAACATGCGATTAACACTACTGAAACTCTACTTTTCAAACATTATTACCACCTTTTATATTTTAATGCATCTGGATATTTTTGTATGCCCTGTAAATAATGTTAATTTTACCATTTGCAATGGAAAATGTGCTATTATGCATCTGAAAAATATATACTATTTTTTTACTTTATAAAATGCGCTTAAAAATATCCTTTATATATCATAAATTTTATGTATGGGTTATAGCCAAAAGCTTTAAATTACAGAATTAAGAATCGTGGCTAGAAGCCAAACACGATTCAATCTGGTAACGAATAGTTTCAAATTTGTATATAAAGAATATGAATAAACAAAGCGTTAAGTCTAGTTTAATAAGACTAGTTAAATGACTACTTGATGAAAAATAAAACGTGAATTTTGACACCAACTGCCAAAATGGTGAAATATTTTGCAGCAGAAAACCAGTTAATCGCAGGTAATTACGTGTTTTTTTTTTTTTTTTTTTGAGTTTTAGAAGTACTTTTCGGAGAAAGAAAAATGTAGTTTTACCATGAAGACGATACTGTTAGTGGTGTATAAAACTAGCCGGCTATTTTTATTTTATTTAGTATAAAATAAAATAATATGTTATATTGTCACTTAAGAAAGGTTACTTTTAATACATCTATTTAACCTAGTTCGTTTATTTCGTGGTCTGCGTTTCACTCCTACTAGCAAACCAGAGACACATCGTCACAATTTGGATCCTTTGCGGAGGCATGACTCCCCTATTTCGGTAACCACCCAAAGGCATTACAATTTTAAAGAACTTGAAGAACATCAGAGCCATGAAGGATATTGCGTGCACCCACCATCATTAATATACACATTGGTCTTCGGCTCCAGAAACGAATCTACAATCCTCTGGTTGCGAGTTCGACAGAGTCTGTCAATTATGCTGCTGTGGTGTCCATCTTATTTCAAACCGTCTTCTATGTCATTAGACACTTTTAAATTGGTTTGGGGTATCAATGTACCATCACTTTTTGTTCATTAAGGCTTAAGACATCAGTTCCGATGACTTAAAATGGATTACAAATTATTACAAATATCCCTACATAAACCTGGAATCGAAGCAGGAAACTGACAACTGAATAGACATTTTTGATACGAATGTATAATAAATGTTCAATCCTTGTACCATATGTTCAGCTATTTTATTCTATCATAAATGTCTACACTTTCCTCCAGCTTACACGTATATATCTATACTCTGATGTGTAGTATCTAGTTTTTATGTCATTTTTTTAGTTAATAAACTGGTGTGTCACTCACACGACATTCTCTTTGAGATTAAGGGGTAAGATAACGAATCCTACCATGTAAACCTATGTTAAAACAATTCAAATTAGGCTTCGGAACAACTTTGTTTGACAAATAATTTTATCTGAGGGGAGCTACCACTCCTGTCAATCCCCGTTTCATTATTGTACTTACATTTATAAAGAGTTTAAATCTGTTATTAAATTCAAAAGTACATTTAAAATTATTCAGACAAGTATCACAAGAAACATACCTTGAAACTTATCAATCTTCATCAAACTTTTCCAGTAACAAACGTACTAACTTCAAAATAAAACATCTGGATCGCCTGAAATTATTTGATTTTAATTTACTCTGAGAGACACAGACAAAGATCAAACGTTAAAAACTTAACTTCGGTATTCAGGAAACCACAAAACGTGTAAATATACAAAAAGGCAAGCAATGAATATTTAGCTTAAAAAAATACATTATTTACAATATGGCTATGATGAATTAATTTCAATTCCTGACCAGCTTTCCTGGACATGGTAAAGCACTTCCACTAACAATAAAAAGAGTATTATGACTTAACTGTTGGTATCCTGTATATATTCTGAAGGTTATATGCACACCACATTTTTCAAATAAATATAATCCTATATTAATAAGAAAGGACAATATAAACGACAACCTAAAATACACTTCCATCAATTTTCAAATATTGTCGCACTATAATCTAGCTCTTTTGTGTAGCCCCGTACACGAACAGTGAATGATTTCCATACCATATTCTACATCAAACATGTTTTTATGCATATAATGTATATATATTAGTTTAAATGGATTATTACAAAAAATATATATTCCATTACAAAAAATATATATTCGTTTCATTTGGTTTAGTGCAGTCTATAGATGTTTAAACTCTGCTTGCAATTTCTCCCATAGACGTAATGTATTTGAATTCTCTTGGGTGTCCCTATACATGAACCATTTGTTTGATCCGAACAAAAAGTTTAGTGTAGCATCTCTATATGATATACATTTACAATACCAAGTATGGAATTTCTGCTATTATTTGTTCTTGGATTCATGTGACCTCAGAACGTGTAAATATAACAAAAACTCAGTTTTGAAAATTTGACTCAAAAACACTACTTTACCTACTATATACGGGTAAGAGAAAGTAAATAGAGCTAAATACCAAAGAAATGAACAAATTTGCTTCTATTTAAACTTAATAAGAGTCTTTAAATTTCTAAAATAAAATAAAACTTAATTATTTTTATAACTAGAATATGTTTTGTATAACACGGTATATTTAGTTATGATGAAATATTTCTAGTAACTGTCAATCTCAGACAAAGAAAAGCTAGTATGTTGTGTACCACATGACTTTCTTCTATAATTTTTTATACAAATTCACTCAGTAAAAGTAATTTATTTCACTTATTAGTTATTAAAAGCAAGTCTTAATTTCTTACAAAAAAAGTGTGAGAACGCTAATCTTCAGAACTTAGGTTCGTATTTATCTTTTATTTTCAGGACTATCAACGAATTTTGAAAAAAATTACTCCAAGTCAGTTTTCCAACCGTAAATCAAATCTTATAAAAAATCAGCAAGATATTTTCTCATTTTTCATTTGATACTCCAGTGAAAAAAATTATTTTCATCTTTGGAAATAAATTACTGTTTACTTTTTTGCTCTTGGTATTTTGATTAAATTGTGGTTTTAATTTGATTCTCAATAAAAGAAATAAAACAGAAACTGTATTTAGTTACGGTTAATTCTAAAAATTTCTAGCTATGAAAAGTGAGAGAGAAAAATCACTACTGTTGTTGCTGGTAAAAGTATATAGAAGAACAAGCTTGTGTTCCAAGTTACATTGCAAATGTAGACGTCCTCACAAGAAAAGAAAAGTAATATTAAAAACAGAAAAAACAATTTGGGACTTTCTTTTTTCAAAAATGAGGCACTGGTGTTTTCCAGTACGCACTATTAATGAGATCCCAAGCGTTCCATCTAACATGTAAAAATTCACTAAAATAAAAGAAATATGGGAACTGCATTCCTGCGCGTTGTTATGCAAATTAAGCCCTAATTAAAATTATCTTCCATGATGAATGCACATGATTTATATTATAGAGAAGTAGTATAACACTAAATATCCATAAAAAGTCAATTTTAATTTTTATATGATATCTTTAAAAAATGCGACCTTTTTATTTTTATTTTTTTTCTTCCCTGAGTTTTTTTTTTGTTGTTGTTTTTTTTAAATGGAAAAATTGATAACTTTATATTAAATTTTTGCAGATCGATAGTTCAACCTTTTGTTTTAAAAGTATTGAGAAGCTATTTTGAGAGATACCCATAATGAAGATTTGCGTCCTTTGAGGAGTACTTTTCCCTAGAGAGGGAAGCGATGCTCCTACATATACAAAAAACTTTCCTAGTTGACTATTACTATTATAAATAATTCTTTTTAATTTAGTAATGATTATTTTAAAAATTTCAAAGACGGAATGAGGCCGCTTACCACTATACAGCAATTTTGAATGATTTTAACCTTTAGAGAAAGGCTCTGACGGCAGTTGTCAAACTACACTGAGAAATTTTGAAAGAGCCTATCTCAAAATGTTAAGTCTCCGTCGTTCTTTACTGCATAAACAAAACAAAAGATCAATATCTGCCAGATAGAAGTTCCTACGCGACAGAGAGCAGAAGACAAAAGTATTTAATTGGTTATGGCAAAGACACTTAATTGGTTATGACAAAGACACTTAATTGGTTATGCTTGGGAGCAGGTAGTGTATGTACTATAGATGTGTGAAACTTGCCAGGGGTCCGAAAGAAATTGGTGGTATTCCACTTTTTAAAGATTTGACGAGGTTTGTGGAAATGGAGGTGAGATAAAGTGCATATGTGTCCGTTTATTGATGTGTATTGAATAGAGCTTGTCCAGGGTAAGTTATTTTTTATCGTATTCTGTCTTATAGGTAGGACAAGAGGAAGAGTTGGTTGGATGAATTGCGTTGAATTCTGTTCCGTGTTTCTGATTTGAGATGATGAAATTTATGCAAGATGGGATTTCCGTGCAGCTCTCGTTGGTATGAAGGCCGGAGCAATGGGAGCAGTGGTTACATTCGTAGCATAAGGAGCTTGAGTGCTCCAGGAACTGACATCTGGAGCATCTCTGAACTTCAGTGAAGGATTTTATCCTACACTTGTGGGGACCATAAAAGACGTTTCCCTCTGCCAGTGAGATCTCAACAAGATGAAGAGACAGCTGGATTATTACTCTTGGGGAAATTTGGATCTTTGATTTGGTGATTCTGTGTATTTTTATCCTGTTTTGGAGATTCCTTGGGAAGCCAAAGTATTGGTTTAGTGCAAAAGTTCTACCTGTTTTTATTACCCTTAAAGAAGAGCCAATAAGCGCAAAATGAACGTTACCTATTATTGGGCATAATCCCAATTGCTATCTATGACTTCTTGCCATGGTAGGAGATGAATCCCACGGTGGTTAAATATCGGCGGTTTCGAATTAAAAAAGTCTTGGATAGCAGTTTTCACATCATCAAGATCAAAGATTTTCTGACTGAAGGAACTATTCAACGCACGAAATAGGCGATAGTCAGTTGGTGACAAGTCAGGAGAATAGGGAGGCTGGGGCAAAACCTCCCAACCAAAGCCCAGTAACTTTTGGCGAGTGATGACAGCAGCATGTGGCCTGGCGTTATCGTGATGAAGGATAACACCGCGACGATTGGTGAGACCTGGCCGCTTTGCTACCAAATTTCAAAGCAGTCTGTCTAACTGTAGACAGTAGAAGGCAGCATTGATGGTTTGGTTGAGTGACAGAATCTTCCAGTGAATTATTCCCTGCACATCCCGCCACACACTCAATAACACCTTCTTGGGATGAAGTTCATCTTTCGAAGTCGATGCAGGCGGATCAGAAGGGCGACACACAGTCTTACGACGCTTTACTTTACGGTATACATAACCCACTACTCCTCTCCTGTCACAGTTCGTGTCAAGAATGGGTCATTTTTGTACCGGGAAAGAAAGGAAACACAGGTGGCGATTCGATCATACCGTTGATTAGCTGTCAGGTTATGTGAAACTCAACGTACCAACTTTCTCGTAAAATCTAACTTAACCAGCCGTCTCTTGACCGTTGTCCGGTGTACGTTGAAGGTCTTCGCTAATTCTTGCACGGTTAGGTTCGGGTTGTTCCTTATAGCTTGATCAATATAGTCGTCTCCAACGTGTGATGGCTGTGCACTCCTAGACTGATCTTGGCAGCTTGTGTCTCCTTCCCCAATTTTACGAAATCCATCGACGACATGTGTTTTCGTCTATTGCGTCCTCCCTATAAACTTGACAAACATTGCGACATGCTGCGGCTACCGTACTCTTTTTATCAGACTCGTATAACAAACAATGTCTTATATGCTCCTTCTCGCTTTTCATGTTACACCCTCTGATATATTTTTTTTGTGATGATTATCTTTGTGATACACGATGTATTTATATGTGAGGCATCCACACGTTTGATTGGCTGACGATTTGCGTCATTACAATGTCATGTGTGACGTCAATTCCGAATTGAAATTTGCATATCCAAAAACGGGTAGAACTTTCGCTCTCACCCAATAACTGCTCAATTGAGCTGTAAAGAATCGCGGAGTAAATCCATTTGGCACACCAAGCACTAGGTTTTGCATATTGGAGCGCTTTGAGCGCTGGGAGTGATTTGGAGGCTGTGTTTTTGAGTTGTTTTCATGTGTTGCTATTGTGATCTGGTGTATTAGTACGTGTAATTCCATTTGCATCACTTTAATCTCTGTTATTGTATCAGCAGATTTGCTTAGTGTTTCGGTGATTGATGCTTGCAGATGTATGAGGTCTTCTCGTGAGTAAAGCTCGGTAGGAAACTCCTAGACGCTCGAGAACTTTTAACTGGCGCTTTGTAACAGTGTCGAAGGATTTGCTGGCTTTGATGTTAGAATCAGAGGTTTCATTTTCGAAGCTCTGTAGCGTTTCACTGACTCTGAAGTTAAAATCTATGACATCTTTTTTGAAGTTCTGTAATGTTTCTTCAATCTACTGGAGTTCTTTACTAGAAGGTTCCAGTACGCCATATTTCTCTAAGCTTTCAAGATTTTTGGATATTTTATGATTCTTGTAAAGATTTCAGATATGGCCTTGAGATAGGTTTTTAGCTTTTTTGCTGTGGTTGCACTTACGGCATCAATACCCTTCCTCGCTAGCAATTTGATAGTTTGAATGTCTGTGAGTCCTAGGTCCTCACATATTACACTAGGCGAAATATTTCTTAGGAAGTATTACCTTTATGGCAATAGCTGGAGTGGATGGAATAGGTGTCTTTGAGAAATGTATTTTTCAGTTCTTGATCTTCTTGAGTTATTGCTTACGGTAGTTCGGTATCAGTATCACAATCGTCGCTTTCATTCCTAGATAGTTTCATTCTTATTTATGATGAGATAATGCAAAGTATTCAGACAAAGCACTTGGGATTAATTGAAGGAACATTAGATTATAATAAGAGTCGTCCAATAAAATAGGATGGGGTTTTCCTAGCCACACTGACGCCTTTAAGAAAAACTTTGTATGTGTGTCCTTAAGATTATGTTTTAAATTGGTTATTATGAGAAATTTACTGTTAGCTTTGAAAAAATTAGTTTTAAATTATATATATATATATATATATTTTTTTTTTTAGTATTATTATATTATGCTTTATAAAGTCATAATTGCATTAATCCTATTTGTATGTCGGCATGTAGTTAATTATTATTATTATTATTCTTTTTTTTTTTTTTTGTATAGTGAGTGCACCGCTGTTGATTTAATCGATAAAAAATTTTTATACGTTCAGGAAACTGATTGGCATTAAATTAATGAAAAATAGGTGACCTGAATAGAAGAGCCCGTTGATTTTGTTTTTAGTTATCTAGAGTATGTAGAAATTTTTTTCTGTTATGAAAAGTTTTTAATTAAGTCCACAAGTGAAATGAGTGTGTAGGTGTTGTTTTAGTTTGGTAGATGTTTTTTTAAGTTCATGTGAGTGGTTTAATTACTTTACGTTTAATTGTAATTGACTTGATCTCATTCGTAATATTGTTTCTGATTTTGAGTATGCAGATGTGTTTATTATTTGTTTTTACAAGTTTAAAATTTAATTTGTTAGT
Source organism: Salticus scenicus (assembly GCA_963930645.1). Classification (NCBI taxonomy): domain Eukaryota; kingdom Metazoa; phylum Arthropoda; class Arachnida; order Araneae; family Salticidae; genus Salticus; species Salticus scenicus. The sequence continues at coordinate 146,267,632 of OZ005654.1, forward strand.
TGAGGATGATTTAACCAAGATTCAGTGAAAAAGTTAGTTGTAAATTAATTTAGAGACATCTTTTAGTACGTAGGTGTTGTTTTAGTTTGGTAGGCATTTGATTTAACGAAATGTGAATGAGTTTTTATAAATGAATTAGTCTGTTTTTCATTGAACTAGTTACGAGAATGTCATAAATATGAGTTTGAGTGTGTAAATGTCGATTTGTTATGTAAGAGTTGATTTAAGTTTTTATTTATTAATTTAAGTTAATTTAATCAAGTTGCTTTAAAAGGTTTTGATTTAGATTAGTTCTCTTATTTTTTGAGTAAGTAAATAGTTGTAAATTAAGGGAGGAAAAGTAAAGGAAGGTTTGATTTAGCCAGAAAGTAATAAATGTATTTGGTATAAACAGGTTTTAAAAAATTTTACTGTATAGATGTTGATTTAATTTTGTAGATGATGTTTCAAAGTAATTTATGTGATATTTTGATAAATTATATATTTTTTTCTTTGTTTCTAAATTGTTGTTAATTTTTAATTTGGAGTCTGTAGATGTTGTTATAATAGACAAGTTCTAATTTAAGTGTGATATTATTAGATTTGGTTGATTTAATCTATTTATGTAAACAGAAGATTTTCAGTATTTTTTTTTTTAAAGTAATTTTTGAGTGCATAGATGTTTATTTGTTATTTAATGAGTTTGTAAATGTAGAACGTAGGTTGGGGTTTTGAATTAGTTGTTCCAAAATATTTTATTGAGGCTAATTTAGCTTAATTTTAAAATGAGTGGGTATAAAACTTACTTTAATTTTTATCTTGGAAATGTGTAAAAGGTTTAGACTAATTATGCTAACAGACGATTTTGAGTATTTTTAGTAATTTTTGCGTGTATAGATGTTTATTTTATTTATTTATTTATTTTTTACATCATTTCATCCCGTCGAGTTCCTCCTAAACTCAGTCAGTCCAACACTGAATTGCTTGATAATGTAACATCTCTTAATGCAACAACATCTTCATGTGGAGGTACAGTCGGTAGCTAACACTAGCAAAAAAAAAGTAGAGTTAATACTGTTTTGTTAAATAAATCCTTGTCGAATCTTGTTCTTAGACTCTAAGAACAGGATTCGACAAGGATTTATTTAACATAACAGTATTAACTATACTTTTTTTATATAGGAATTTTTGCTAGTGTTCGGATACTCTTGTTACCGACTGTACGCTGTGGTTTTGATCACCGTAGGTGCGTAGGCACTTCTGAACATCCTGTGATAATGATGATGCTATTTAATGAGTTTTAAAATGTAGAATTTATGTTGTGGTTTTCAAATAGTGTTTCTAAAGTATTTCATTGAGGCTAATTCAGTTTAATTTTAAAATGAGTTAGTAGGTGTGGAACTTAGTTTAATTTTTTAAATTGGAAATTTACTAAAAGATATGTGTATTAGAACTGAGCTCACTTAAAGAAATTGCCTTGAGGATTAACTTGAAATTTTTTTCCTAAAATGTTTAGAGTAAGTTAGGGTGTTGTTAGTTTGCATTATTTATTTAAGTACTGAATTTCTTGAATAACCAAAAATGAGCCTGACATCCATATACAGATACAGAAATAATGGAAGAATCAGCGTAATTTAACGTCATATAAACAATTTAAAGATGAGCTTACTTTATAAGGTTAACATTAAAATTTTGGAACAGGAATAGTGGCGGAAAAAAATTTAGTTGATTAGCTTTGAGGGGAGAGTGGTTTTAAGAGCAGTAAGTATAATTTTAGCTTAGAGAAACACAATTTAAAAAGGTTGTCTTGCTATAGATTCTCGATTAAAAATATGTTAAGAAAAAAGTTTTTGAAATCATCATATTTAAATTGCCCATTATATAATTAGTGATGAGAGTTATGTTCTACAAACTTAATGGGGTGGAGGACATCATAAATCCCTGAATTAATGTTTTAAAGAAAATTGAATTTTTATGTATTATTTAATGTTTTGATTAGTTTTAACTGGCCGCCATTATTGAGATGATGAGCATTTAGGGAAAAGTGGTTATTTTAACTTTTTCATTTTAGCTTAAATTAAAAAAATTTCAATTTTCTTGAAAAAGGTTTTTTTAGAAATAAAAGTATATAGTACGTAGCTGAATCTTACCCCGTTCCCTCTGGAGATCAGTGATTCATCGGAACGATCTGTTGTGTTCTTAACGGTTATTAAAAAATAATTTTCTTTATGTATATCGATACTGATAAGTATAAAGGATTTAAGTCCATATTCTTGATTTTTCAGGAGACGAAAAATAAAATTAAACTAACTAAAAACTAATCAGCAGAATCGATTAGGAAAAAGGGATTATGTTGGTTTATACACTTTATACCATTCAGTGATTGTCAATCTTCATTTCATAAAGGGAAAAAATTGAATTAAATATTTTATACCAAAGATTAATGCTAAATTTCTGAATTTAATCTTTTCTTACCAATGGATTTTCTCAAAGACTAAATGACATGGATTTAAATCCTTTATACCAATCGATAGAGAATTTTTCTCTAAGTCTGACTATGTACTAAACTCAAAATCGACATTTTTGGACTTAAATCCTTTATACTTATCAGCACAGATATTTATACGAAATTTCGTCCTATTCTGCCATGTTAAAAATTTAGAAAAAGCGGTGTAGCAGAACCACCTCTTAATCGATTTTCAAGAAAAGTTTATAGACGCTAATTTATGTCAAGATGGAACTACATATCAAATTTTATGAACATCTGTGCAGTAGTTCCTGAGATACAGTTGCCAAATTTTTATCACACACACAAAAGACACACAGACATTTTCTAAAAACAGTCAAAAAGAATTCTACATCTCTCAAAACGTGTAAATCCATCGAAAACCTGAGGTCGAAAATTTTTACGAATCTAATACTTTCTTCTATTTAATATAGAAAAAAAAAAAATGATTGCCAAATTTAATGCAAGACCACAACAACCACAATCTGTATCAATTACTATTATTTATTTATTTTTCCAGACGTTATTTTCTTTTCCATGCTCTATCTAATAGCTGATGCTTCAAACCTGAATTATTTGTTTTAGCTCTATTAAAATATCTTTAACTTCTTACGTCCTACAAATCAATTTCATTACCGAAGGGCTTAAACTAGAAGCTGTCTAATTCTAGATAGAGTAATAAAATTATTGTTTATTCTTCCATAATAAACTATATCACTACACGTGACGATATTCTTTTTTCTAATCTGCACTAGAATTACCGCGACTGAATTAGAATCACGTTTCAAGAATTAAAGATTAATTGAAATTGAACTTGTTGTCTTCAAGTACACAGTAATGATGATAAATCGTATGAAATTATTTTTTTTTTTTATTTTTATTTTTTTTTTTTTTTTATTCGAGTTTACATTTCAGGTTTTTGTTTTTTTTCCTTTTTTCAATTTTTAAGTACAAGAATAAAATTGATTGAATATTTTTAGTATGAGAGTGGTTTTTAATGTGTTTAAAATTGCTGCCACATAACTATTTTCTACTTTCTGTCTCTTATTTGCTTTGATATTTAATTTACTTAAGATCCATCAATGACTAAGTAAAATTAAAGCTTTACTGAAAATACGAGGGAAAATAAATTATCTTTCTCATGTGAAAATCATCCATCAATCGCTTTTTTTTTTTTTTTTTTTTTTTTTAACAAGGTGCTATTAATATTTTCTTTATTAATAACTTAAATAATATTTAAAACTTGAGTGAAAAAAAAAAAAAAAAAAAAAAAACTTTCAATAGCAGATGAAGATATAGAAAGAGGAAATATAAAGGTGGAATCCTCTATAGCTCATATACTTAAGGCTCCTCTCAATGGGGAAATTATATATATATATATATAAATTGAATAATTTAATACCATTATAATACTCAGCAATCAAAAGATAAATGAAAATACCAACAGTTCAAAATTAAATGAAATTACCAACATTACAAAATTAAAAGAGATTGTAGTTCAATTTTAACTGTTTTCACAGATTTTTTTATTATTTACTTTCAATACCAATGAATAGTAAATCATTTTAAATTACTCATAAGTGAACTGCTATAACCATAACACATAAACCTATATATATATTCTCATTGCCATAAAAATTTGCACACCAAGAAAGAATTGTCAGAAGGAAACGAAATTTTTCACACGTAAATACAACATTCATATAAGTAAATGATTACAAAATCAAAACAAAGTGATCATTTATTACAGGAAAAATTACAAAAGAATGGAGGAGTATCCTGTTGGACCACCTCTAACGTGAATGTACGATGCGATACGGGCAGGCATTAAGTACACAAGTCCCGAATGATGTCTTGCGACATCTCATTCCACATTTTTTGAAAACGCACCTCTAATTCTTCTAAACTCGTAGGCTTCCGAACTTGCCGTCCCAAGTGACTCCAGATATATGCTCGATTGGTGACAAATATTGGGATCTTGCAGACCAGGGAAGGGTGGCATTGTAATGAAGGAAATCTTGTGACACCCTAGCTGTGTGTGGCTGAGCATTGCCCCGTTGAAAAATGGCTCCTGGGAGCCCATTTATAAGGTCTAGCCACCCCTATGGTTGAAGGATGTCACGAACGTACCGCCGCGCTGTCATGGTGCCGTGGATCAATATTAGGGGTGACCGTGCGTTATGTGCAATATCCTCTCATAACACCACACCAGCTGTGGGTGAGATGTACAGCTATAAAACAAAGGCAGGATTCGAGTGTTCACCACGGTGTCTCCACACACGAACATGTTTGTACTCACATCCGAAATTGAATCTAGATTCGTTGCTGAAAACGACCTGGTTTCATTCGGTTACAATCCAACATCGTCGAGCGCGACACCTCTCCAAACGGAGGAGAGGGGTGGTATTATTGGCAGCACACGAAATGGGCGCTACGATAGCAAATGTCCTTCAGCCAGGTACCTTGCAATGGTACTTACAGACACAGGGAAAGATTGTGTAGGTGCTGCATATGTCCAAATGGCGGACAACGAGATAGTTGGCGCTATACGCATGTTTCCTATGAAGCAAAGATTTTTTTCGATTATTGGTCTGTAGAGTGTGTCCTGAGGCTGATCGCCATGTAAGAGCAACCTCTCCCTTGTCCAACAACTCCTCACAGTAAAACCAGAACGGCTTAGGTGGCTGGCTATTCACCGAGCTCATTATCCGAATTCCATCACACGGATGATTCTTCCCCTCTCGGACTCTAGCAGTGGCTCGAATTGTCTTCGATGACGGCGTAACGGCATCTCTATTTAAAAAGCGTTACTCTGAAACAAATTATGTACACCGTACAAGCTCTGCTTACCTATTTTATACTTCAAGAAGAACGAAGTTCAACGCCCTGTGGTGGCCTTACGCAATGCGCAATCACGCTGCATTTCTAATCATTTGCATATTTGCCTGGCACGTACCTTCATAACAAGTTTCGTTACTTTCGAAAGATTACTTCTTGGTGCGCAAATTTTTACGGCAATTAGTATATATAAATATTATGAATAAGTTTTCATGCATTGAAAAAAATGAAATGAGATCACCTGGAGAGCATGAACAATTTGAAAAAAGAAAATTAATGATTTTTTTTTTTTTTTTTTTAATGAAGGCATACGAAAGATGGGAAAGGTGGGGTACCTCGGACTTATTTTGACTTTTCCAATTTTAATTTTTTAATTATTCGCCAAAACTGAATAAAAATACTTTTTTTTTTTTTTTTAATACTGTATGGTGTTATATACAACATATATTTATTCCAAAATTTTATTAAAATTATATCTTATATTTAAAAAAAAAAAAATGCAGTTAGGTCCGAGGTACACCACTGGTGGTGAACCTTGGACCATTTATTAAAAGATACAGAAAAAAACTCAATTTTAAGTAAGAAAATCTGTTCATTAATCAATTACACACATATGAATTCAAATAAAACATTTTTTTATTTCAAAATCATTAATCTGTCATAATAGTATTGTTATTAAGTCTAATTTGAGTCTAAAATATTAAATTTTAACTCAAAAATGTCTACATTTAGTCATATTGGGATTATTGGTAAAGATTCTCACACTTATTTATAATCAAGATTGTAATTGAATAGGTCAATTCCAAATGTTAATTTTGGAGATGCATTTCTGATACGCCACACAATATGACTAATCAAAGATACAGTCGGTAACAAAAGTCTCCGAACACTAGCAAAAATTCCTATATAAAAAAAGTACACTTAATACAGTTTTGTTAAATAAATCCTTGTCGAATCCTGTTCTTAGTCAGTCTGAAAACAGGATTCGACAAAGATTTATTTAACAAAACTGTATTAAGTGTGCTTTTTTGTGGAATTTTTGCTAGTGTTCGGAGACTTTTGTTACCGACTGTACACTGCTTGTCTTGGGTTCAAGGTACACCACTCTGTTATTAAAAACGAAATTGCTAATTATGACGTTCAGGTTGGGCCTAACGTGATAGCTGTTTCATGATGCATAATACTCATTTCAGAATATACGATGTATCTGTGGGTATAGAAATGCATAAAAGTATCTGAGAAATATTTACTTTTGCAAGAACTCTTCAAAAAGTTGAACTTCCGAGCAAACATTAGATTATTTCACTGAGACCCCTAACAGTAAATGTTTTAACTGCATGTGATATTGTTTATATATCTAAATAAATAGAGCTAGAAATGGCATAGATCCGAGGTATGCTTATGTCCAAGGTACACCATTTCCCCAACAATACTTTTTTTTTTTTTTTTTTTTTTCATCAGAGGTCTAGATTGTATGTTGAATGCAAAAGGTATGTATTTCTGTGTACTGTAAGCAAATGCTAGGAATATTACAAGTACCTAGGCCTTATATACAACAATTGAGATTTACCAATTGAAAAAAGTATACGAAAAAATAGAAAGAACGGAAAGAATGCCTTGATTAAAATCTATAAAATGAAAAACAACTTCAAATACCAGAAAATTAAAATAACATTCAAACTATACTTTGTTTAAAAAAGAAAATATTAATCCTTTTCAGCGACAATAAATAATATATATATATATTAATTTTGTTTTCACGACTGTTAAAATAATACTCATTTTTTAAAAAAACTGATTTTTTTTTTTTTTTTTTTTTTTTTGAGTTTGAGTTTAAAATTTGAAAAATTTCACTAAATGCATTTTTCTCACTTTTTATCTATGAAATAAGACCTATAAAATTAAAAAAATAATTTTTTTAAAAACGAGTATTTATTTAACGGTTGCGAGTTTTCCGAATGGGTAGACAGAATCTTAAAAACTGCATTATGAAATATGTAATTATATAAACAAATTTCCCTATGGAGTTGCATGGGATTTGGTGACCGGACACGGGCAAATCGTGAGAAACAGATATAGTTCATGCACGGGACGATTCTTGCATAGCGAAGAACAAACAAACAAAGAAAAAATGTGCGTTTTCCTATATTATCGTGGTAAATCTTGTTTAAAGTCTCTAAAAATAAATATGAACACAGGAGGCAAGTTTTATTAAGCATAATTTTGATTTATGACCCATTTCCAGGAAATCAAGCAAACATTTCCCACAATACAAATGATTCATAATATACATAATATTGTTTCACGATCTAGAAACGCATAAACTAGAAATTCTCGATCATTTCGTCTATCCAGGTTATTTGTTTACCTTATACGCACCTTAACTCTGAAATCTATACTACTAGTTTAGGGATTTAGAAAATAACTATTTATTCGCTTTCGATGAAGGACTGATTTTATTTATTTATTTATTTATTCATTTATTTATTTCTCAGTCACGAAAACTCCAAATTCAGTTCTCAAAACTTGCAGGTAAATTTTTAATTGTAATGTTAATTATATTGCGAATACTAATTATGGTAGTAGTAACTCAATGGCATACCAAATACTCCTCTTGAAACACTTTGGTTTAGAAAATCTTACAACTCAATTTCAAATCGACATCTACGTGTTATAAAGGAAAAACTTCTGATACTTTGTATTAAAAACAGTCAGTTTCAAAGTTAAAATTCTGTGCTCAGTTAAAAGTTAGTTGCACTGTATCTGAAGAATGATATCATGAAAATGTAATTCAGATAACTGCAGCTTTTAATCTGTATACAATTATTTCCCCCGGATTTTCGTGTGCCTAAATTACCCCCTCCCCCCCTCTTTATGCATACATTTTTTTCAGTTAAGTGTATGCTATGGCAGTTCATAATAAAAACATATACAGTCGAACCTCGTTAACGTGAACACTGTTAAAGTGAATTACTTTTAACATGAACTGTTTCCACAATCCCCATCAAAATGAAGATTAGTTTATTTATATGAAGATTAGTTAAGCATGAACTACTGATAACATGAACATATTTTTTTTCCTCCTTGAGATTCACGTTAACGAGGTTCGACTGCATACATATTGAGATTTTATTACAATACTCAGCTATTTAGAGACCATGATTCAAGTGAATTTAAATTTAATTTCTTAGTAATGATGAAAAATCGTGATAAAACCAGACATTCACGAACGAAAAAAATAATAAAATAAAATAAAATAAATAAATAACAGTTTTCACTTTACGTTTTAAAGATATCTCTGCGTTGGATATTTATCATGCATAATGTGTTTAAGATTAGTGTAAAATGCATTTGGCACGTTCAATTAATTTAAATTAGCATTTCATATTAATTGAAGGAGATAAAATCCTGTTTCTAAAGTTGGAAAACATCTATTTTGATACATTTACGTTCAACAGAAATTCGTTTGCTTATCTTAGAATAACAATGTTCGCTACATAAAAAATATTTTGTATCCTTGAAAAGCAGTACTAGAGATTTAATGATAAGCATTATTTAAATGTGAATCTTAGCCCGATAAGCATCTACAGATTTAAATATGTATTTATATGAGTTGTTCCGTTAGTTCAGTTACACTGTTAGTCCAGTGTAACTAAAAATAATTTCTAATGGAATTTTTTTCTTTTTAATTTCAAGTATAATATAATCAATTTTTTTTTTTTTTTTTTTTTTTTTTTTTTTGTTGTTGTTGTTGTTGTTGTTGTTTATTGAAGCAAAACTTTTACTTTGAATTGGCATTTTACTGAATAAAGCTCAAAAGTGCTAATGAATAAAGCTAATGAAGAACAGCACATGCTGTTTTAGAGCTGAAGAAGAAAGGCCAAGTTCTTTCCAAATAACCTTTAGTGTTTTCTTTTATTTTATGGTGTGCAAAGAAGTTTTTATGTTTAAATATTTGCTGTACAGCAGTTCTTTAATTTAGAATTGTTTATTTACTGTCCTTGATAGTAACGGCCTCATTGTAAATAATGCATGCATAGATTATGTAAAGAAAGCATTTTACACAAATGACAAGAAAGAAAAATCATACAGTACGCATTGATTAGTAACACTTTCCAACTATACGCAATTATTGTATCGAATAACCTTTAATATTCTTTGCCTACGTAAACACACAACAGACAGAAGAACTGAAAAACATACAGATAGCCTAATTGGTTTTAAAATTACTCTTAGGCATTTTGGAAAGTGTTAAAAAGGCTTAACGCAAAAGAATATGCAGCCGTTAGATTATAATTACAGCTTTTAATCTCTCTGAATATTTTACTGTAGCCCTGTAAATCTGAAAGTTAATCATATCATATTCTATACAAAACAATATTTTAGAATATTAATAATACATGTCAATGTTTTTATGATTTATATAGTAGAAAGTTTTTTAAAGATAACTTTTAAAAAATTCTGTCCTAAAAGGTAATACATTGTTTTTTTATTGTTGTTGTTTTTATCCCTGTAAACAAAGTAGTTGTACAGGACCTATTAATGACATTTTAAATAGGGAACATTTCATAGGGAACTTGAGTGTATCATTTTTTAAAAAATCTCAAACTATTCACGGATGATAGGAGCCGGAGACAAACAGATAGAAAGGTAGACAATCGAACAGACAGATGCACAGATTGAAATCATATTTCCACTAAAATTATAAGAAAGTGTTCAAACGCTCATGTAAAAAAAAGTGCAATTCTAGCAAATTTTTATTAATAGCTCTTAATGTAACTTATTATTTTTGTGTGGCCCTGTAAAACTAATGCTATCCATACTATATTACATAGAAGGCACTCTTTTGTGCATACGAATAATATATTTCGATTTCATTAAGCTTTGTGGAAAATAAAATTATTAGAATTTGGTTTATAAAAATAACTCTCATACAACACAATGCTTTGGAATACTTTCAAGTGCCCTGTACACAAATCAGTTATAAATGTACTCTAATTTACATAGGAAACATTCGATAGGGAATTGAATAACACATTAAAATTTCATTAAAGTTTCTATACATTAAAGGTATTAAAATATGGTTTATAGAAACTCCTCTCATAGAACACAATGCTTTCAAATCGTTTTGGGTGTCCCTGTGCACAAACCAGAAGAGGTATTCCTTCCATTTTCAATAGGGAACATCCGATAGTGAACTTGAATAAAAAATTTAGGTTTAAAGAAATTCCATAAATATTTACGGAAATTAGAGCGCAGAAAAACAGAGAGAGAGACAGACAGACGGACAGAAGAACAGTCAGACAGATACACAAACTGAAATTATATTCACACTAAAAAAATTATAGAAAGTGTCAAAAACGCTTAATGTAAACGAAAGCACAATTGTAGCAATTTTTTATTAATAGCTCTTAATATAACTGAATATTTTTATGTCACCCTGTAAATCTAATGGTAACCATGCTATATTCTATGCAAAATATTCTTTTGTGCATATATATAATATATTTCAATTTCCTAAAACTTCGTGGAAAGTAAAGTTATTAAAATTTGACTTATAGAAACATCTCACAAAGAACGCGATGCTTTGGAGTACTTCTAAGTGTCCCTGTACATAAACTAGTGGTGGTATGTAATCTATTTTATATAGGAAACTTCTAATAGTGAACTTGAAAACATATTTCAATTTCATTAAGATATGTGAACAGTAAAGGTATGAAAATATGATTTATAGAAATACCTCTCACAGAACACATTGCTTTGAAATACTTTTGGGTGTCTCTGTACACAAACCAGTAGAGGTATAAACTCGACATTCAATAGGGAACATCCGATAGTGAACTTGAATAACATATATCAATTTCAAAAAATTCCATAAATATTTACGGGAGTTAGAGCGCGGAGAGACAGATAGACTGACAGATATGCAAATTGACATCATATTCACACTTAAAAAAATGTTAGAAAGTGTTAAAAACGCTCAATATAAACGAAAGTAGAATTCTAGCAAATTTTTATTAATAGCTTTTTATATAACTCAAGTTTTTTTGTGTCACCCTTTAAATCTAATGCTAATCATGCTATATTCTATGCAAAACATTCTTTTGTGCATATAAATAACAAAGTTCAATTTCCTAAATCTTCGTGGAAAGTAAAGTTATTAAAATTTGATTTATAGAAATATCTTTCATAGAAGGCAATGCTTTAGAATACATTTCAGTGTCCTAGTATATAAAACAGTGATGGTATTTAATCCATTTTATACAGGAAACATCCAATATATTGAATAACATACTTCAATTTCATTAAGATATGTGTACAGTAAAGGTATGAAAATATGATTTATAGAAATACCTCTCATAGAACACAATGCTTTGACATACTTTCGAGTGTCCCTGTATACAAACCAGTAAAGATATAAACTCCATTTTCAATAGGGAACATACGATAGTGAATTTGAATAACATATATCAGTTTCAAGAAATTCCACAATTATTTACAGGAGTTAGAGAGCGCACAGGCATACAGACAAACCGAAGTCATTAACACTTTTCAACCTTGTTGAGAAGTATTAAAAATGTTAGAAAGTGTTAAAAACGCTTAATGTAAACGAAAGTACAATTTTAGCAAATATTTATTAATTGCTCTTTATATAACTGGATATTTTTGTGTCACCCTGTAAATCTAATGCTAATCATGCTATATTCTATGCAAAGCATTTTCTTTTGTGCTTATAAATAACACATTTCAATTTCATAAATCTTCGTGCAAAGTAAAGTTATTAAAATTTAGTTTTAACAAATATAAGATTTTTTTTTAACTTGTGATTGCAAAATTAATATGAATTATTGATAATAGTAGTAGATAACTGGGAAAAAATTTTTGTCCATGTGGGGGGCATCGCTTATGGGGGTAAATTTTCAAGATGGGTATCTTTCGAAAGGTCTCGTCAATACCTTTAAAAAGAAAAGGAGATATATTACTTATAAGGAGATATATCACTTTTATAAGAGATATTTATCTCTTATAAAACGCAATGCTTTGGAATATTTTTGTGTGTCCCTGTACACAAATCAGTGGTGGTATTTACTCCATTTTATACAGGAAACATCCGATAGTGAACTTGAATAACGTATATCAATTTCATTAAGATTTGTGTACAGTAAGGGTATGAAAATATGGTTTATAGAAATGCCTCTCATAGAACGCAATGCTTTGAAATATTTTCGGGGGTCCCTGTACACAAACCAGTACAGGTATAAACTCCATTTTCAACAGGGAACATTCGATAGTGAACTTGTATAACATATTTCAATTTCATTAAGACAGTAAGGATATGAAAATATGGTTTATAGAAATGCCTCTCATAGAACACAATGCTTTGATATACTTTTGTGTGTCCCTGTACACAAATCAATGGTAGTATTTACTCCATTTTATACAGGAAACATCCGATAGTGAACTTCAATTTCATTAAGATTTATGTACAGTAAGGGTATGAAAATATGGTTTATAGAAATGCCTCTCATAGAACACAATGCTTTGAAATATTTTCGGGGGTCTCTGTACACAAACCAGTACAGGTATAAACTCCATTTTCAATAGGGAACATCCTATAGTGAACTTGAATAACATATATCAGTTTCAAGAAATTCAATAAATATTTACGGGAGTTAGAGTGCGGACAGACAGACAAACCGAAGTCATTAACACTTTTCAACCTTGTTGGAAAGTGTTAAAAATACAAAATCTTACATATAGTGAGAATTCTTTCATTTCATATATTAACTCATGCATAAATTGAAATCTAAATCTAAATCACATCATATAACAAAATCTAAATCGAGTTGACATCTGTTCCTATTCCATGTAATTATATGGTTGGAATTCGGAAAGGTACAATATTAAAATAGATTTCAGTTCCAATACAAACTAGTATGTTGTGGCCACCACATGACTTTCTTCTATATTTTCCTATACAAATTCACTCACAAGTAAACATTCAAAAGGTGTCATCTTCAAAATGTATTGAAAAAAATATATGTGATTCTACTCTTCATAAAACACCAGAAAATGAAAAAAATATCGGCTGAAATTAATTACTGCGACCACAAAAAATTATCAAAATTAAGCATATTTGGCGATTTAGCGCTGTTAGGCGATACGTTTGCTAGCACCGAGATTGCCGTGTACGAACAGAACCGTGTTTTGCTTCTCCGTCAAGTACTCAAAATCAATCGCCTAGCAGTGTGAAATCGCGAAATATGCTTAATTTTGATAATTCTCTGTGGTCGCTATAATTAATTTCAGCCGATAATTTTTTCATTTTCTGGTGTTTTATGAAGAGTGTAATCCCATATATATATTTTTTTAATACTTTTTGAAGATGACACCTTTTGAATGTTTCCTTGTCAGTAAAAATAATTTATTAAAATTATTATTTAAAAAAATTATCTTCCATAATGATGTAGACAATTTCCATATTAGAGAAGTAGTATATAACACTAAATATCCAAAAAAACTCAATTTTATTCTCAATATTAAAAATATATATATACGAGTATATGATTCTTTTTCTGTTTTTTTTTTTTTTTTTTTTTTTTTTTTTTTTTCGTTAAAAGTAAATATATATATAACTTTGTTTTAAATTATCACAGATCTATAGTTCAACCATTCGTTTTAAAGGTATTGACGAGATCTTTCGAAAGATACACATCTTGAAAATTTACCCCCACATGCACAAAAAATTTTTCACAGTTAACTACTACTATTATCAATAATTCGTATTAATTATTAGAATCACAAGTTAAAAATAACTCTCATTATGTACATTTATACGAAATTTTGTCCTATAATGGCATGTTAAAAATTTAGAAAAATCGCCACCTGTTGAGCGATTGATCCCCAAATCTAATCAGCACCAGTTTATGTCAGGGACCAACTAAATACCAAGTTTGGTTAAATTGCGTTCATTGGTTCGTGAGATACAGCTTCCAAAAATTCGTGATACACACACACAGACAGACATTTTCTAAAAACTATGAAATCGTGTTCAGCACATCCCAAAACATGTAAATCCATAGAAAACCGGAGTTTGAAAATTTCACGAATCCAATACTTTCTCTACATTACATATAGAAGAAAGTAAAAATGCATTTCATTCCATAGAAAAATATTACTTCTCAAACATTTTATACTCAACAAGCGACAGAAAATATTTGTAAAAATTACAGTGTTTATTTAAAAAAAAAAAAAAAAAAAAAAAAAAAAAATTATAAAAGCGTTTTAATGGCAGATATTTTGTCCATTTTACTCATAATTAACAATTATTGAAAGAAAAATTAATATTTCAGTAATTCAAATAGATAAAACAACTCTGTAATTTGAGATTTTTTTTTTTTATATATACACGTTGAAGAAATAAATCTTTTGATAAAAATATACCCAATTAAAAAAATAATAATAAAATATATTTAGATGCCCTTATTTATCTTTTTAATTACCATTATGATAAAATTTCGTTACTATATGTATTTATAGAAATATTTCAATTTCGTAAGGGTAAAATAAGAAAATGGGAATTTTTTCAAAATATATCTACATTTTTAAATAATTAGTATTAAAATTAATTGATTAAGAATAATTTTTTTTTTTTTTTTTAATATATTCATTTGAAATATTTTAAAATTTATTTTCTCGCAATCTGGAAGAAAAAATATTTTTCAAACCCCATTCTTTATAGCGCAATTTTTATGAATATTCATCAAACGAGATTATTTATCAAAATATTTACTCAAAAGGGATTATTTATTGAAAATAATTATTTTTTCTGACACTTTGATTTGTTTTTACAATATTATTATTATGTAGGAAAAAAATCTGCCTAATTTATCTGCCTATTTATTATTATTGAAAAAAAAAAAAAAAAAAAAAAAATGCCTGAATACGCTTTTAAAAACACTACCTTATTTTTTAACATAAAAATTTTGTATTTTATATGTTAAATTTCGTAGCTGTTATTGGCAATTGTAGCTCTAAATTTCAATGTTCGATGTAAATTCAACTTAATGTAAATTTTCTAGCTTGATATGGATATTTTGTTTTAAAAATTTTCCACTTATTTTAAAAATTTATAGATGGTTTTATGATAGGATTTAGAAAGGTTTTTTTTTTCAAGCCCAAGAATAAAACTACTGATCAAAAAATTACAAAAAAAAAAGACAAAAAAGACAAAAATCATGAATTTTTGGCAAGAAAGCAAATAAAGAGAACTTACATCTTTATTGATTTTTTGTTCGTCTATTGTGAGTGTAGTATAATCAATGCAAAAGCTTTGTGAAATTTTATATTCACTTTTATTTATATATAAGAATAGCAATAATTCAGTAATGTTTATCTTAGTTTCATCGCTTAACATTCCAAGATCTATTCCTTCTTTCCTTTATGTTATAGAAAACTGTATTCTATTTGTTTAAATACAGCAAAGATTTTTTTCTTTAACGACAATATTTTCATGCCATTTTTGTTTTAATTTCAAAAACATTAAATTGAAAAATAATCTACCAAATTGCCATTTGGTTTATAATATCTTGAAATCTTAAATTTGTACTGTTCATTTAATTTATGGTCACTTAATTTATTCATTTAACTAATTAATTATTTTTTTTAGATAAATTTCACTTTTATTTCATTTTATATATAAGAACAGCAGTAATTGAATAAGAGTTTTCTTAGTTCCATTACTCAACATTCCAAGATAGTTTTTTTTAAATTAACGATAATATTTTCATGCCATTTTTGTTTTATTTTCAAGAACATTAAATTGAAAAATAATCTACCATATTGCCATTTGGTTTATTATTTCTCAATATCTTAAATCTGTTCATTTAATTTATAGTCGCTTAATTTATTCACTTAATTATTAATTATTTTTTTAGATAAATTTAAAAAACGCTAAACTTGATAAAAACACACTAAAACTAAAGCATTCTGTATATAAACCCAGGATTAGAATCCACTATACAGTAGAAATATGGGATATTTTACTTCAAGCCGATCCAAGATTTTTGACAATAACGTTACCAATAATGATAAATTTTCCATGATAATTTAAATAGATGCTGTGTGTGCAACATAGCATAAGGAAAAAGGAACCATGGATATCTAACATAATTTAAACACAGAATGTTTAACTCAATATGGTCTTTGCTTGATGGATCCACCAATGATACGATTTATTTATTTTATTTATTCGAGTTCTCGTAATATTATTGCATTTCTCCAAAGCACGATAGAATTACTGAAAATACCCTTATAATATACTCGTTGTTGTAATTTGAAACAAAATCCTAGTTTGTTTTGGCGTGAGACATTTTAAGGAATTGCTCATTTGTACATTGTTTAAAAAATGCAACTTTGCTGCCAAAAATTCTCTGTAATTACAGAAAAATAGGTTTTGTCAACGTAATTTTTCAGTAATTTACAACTTTTTTCTCAAATTACAGACAATTTCTTGCAGTAAAGTTGCATTTTTTTTTTTTTAACTGCGTAGGACAATTGCCCACTGGCTCTCAAAATAAGGAAACCATACAGTTTTCATTGATCTTGAGTTCTTTAAATATTATGAGCTCTTGAAAGCAATTTTAGATATTTTTCCCCAAATAACCAATTTTGAGACTAGAAACACTTTAAGATAATCCTTAATGAATCATTGCCATAAAGCCAAGAGTAGGATTAATATTTTTTCTTGCCGGGTATATGCTACGATTATGAGTTTCATGATAAAAATGTTTATTTCTATGCTTTGTACCATTATTTATTTTTTAAATTAATATATAAATATTATGCATTTAAACATTGAAATGATTTTGCCGTAGTCTTTTGACATGATAAGTTTTCCTTAAGATTAAAAGACAATAATGTTAACTTATCACTAATATATTCGTAAATGCACTTCGTAAAATCCTTTTATAAAATCATATTATAATTTAGAATTATATATATAATATAAATTACGGTATTTATTTTATCAAAGTATCGTGAATATTACACTGTATTTTTAGTACTTCAACAAACTTAAGCTTATTATGACGAGTACTGTCTTAAGGGAACAGTGGGCATTATAAATAAATATTTTTAACTTTACAGCAAAAGTTTTAATTTTTTGTATATATATCACTGAAGTATTACAATATTAATAATATAAAAATAAAAATAAAAATTATTTAATTTTTTTTTTCAATTTAAAAAAATAGAAAAAAAAAAAAAAATAGAAAAATTTAAAATGTCTCTTGCGCTTATTTTTTTGATATTTTTTTATTTTTTTGCTTGATTATTATTCATTTATATATTTTAAATAAATTTGGGTATCGGATTTTGTATTCGTTCAGAAGTTTAGTTTTAAAAATAATTTTTGTGAAATATGCTGATTTTTTATGACAATTTCAATCTCGCGCATAATAAAACAGAGTCTTAAAAATCTAAATATAGGCAAAACTTAAAACGGATACGCAGATTTCAAATGTAACATAAAACATATTAAAACAACTTTTATTAATTTTAAGCCAAAATTGTGACACGGGAGACATTTGAAAGAAGGGGAAATCGTTAAAAAACACATTAAGAGAAAACAGCATTTAAATTGAATTTCATCAGTTATCATTATTTATCAGTCAAACATTTTAGAAGGCTATATATTTTAAAATGTATGATTTTTACTATTGTTTTAACAAAATTAAAGCATCTTAAAAGTTAAAAAATATATATGATCAATCTCCGCTGACTATACCGATTTTTTTTTTTTTTTTTTTACATTATTTTTAAGGGCATTTAATGAGATTATTATTTTTTTTTTTTAAACCCTTGTAATTTTTGAAAATATCAACTTAGAAGCATGCGGTTTGTTGCATATTGCTCAGAATTAGTTATAAAAAATAAATATAACAAAACAAAAAATCGATGTTTTCCGTTGATTTTTACGATTTTCAAAGCCCACCATCCCCTTAAAATGAAAGTATGAAAATAACTCAATTTGAGTGAATTGTCCGTCATTTGCCTAGAAGAAACGTGCCCCCTCATATTGATTTAAATTCAAGAAATTGAACGAGTTAACTTAATATACGCAAACTTGAACTATTTAATGAATTTGATTAATTTATTTATTTTATCAATGATTTTAAAACAAATGATTTTAATAAACTAGATCACTGTACAATGGCGTTGCCCACTGCAAATGCGTGCTAGAGAATTGTGTTGCAGCAAGAGAGATGTTGCCACTTACAATTGTTTGAATGAACAGAAGTAATTCAAGTATCGATAAATATCGATAACTCAAATTCTCTTAAATAAAAAGTTATTAATTAGCTCAAAGAATTGCATTTTTAACTCAAGTCGATTTTAAAAAATCAAATCCTACTTGACATGGTGAATTAACTCATTTATTTTAAGAGAGTAAAAATATAGCACATTTTCACATTGTTTATTTAACAGACTATTCAAAAGATAAAGAAAAATACTAGATATAAAATAGCGTTTCACCGAATCTACAAAAGCAGACGTTTTTGTTTCCTTTGCAGCTCTTAATACGTTCGAAGAACGTCTGAATAATACTCGCAAATGCATGAATTCAACGGAGAATTTGAAAGCTAGAAATACTTGTCCCTGTACAATTATTATATGAATAACATATTTGGACAAATTAAGATACTAAAACAATATACTAGTCGATTCTACTGAAACACATTTGGCGTAAGTGCATGATGCCTTTACATAGAGCAATCGTTTATGAACACGATTTTTCTATTAAGTGAACTATAACTACATTGCTACCCTCTCATTAACGTCTTTCCCGTGTTTTCGTACTCACGTATTCAAACAAATAAACCAAAATCTATTGTTCTTACTTTTATAACGCTTCAGTTGCGCCTACTGATGAATTCTCGTTCTAAAATTTAATTTGTTTCAAGTAGACTCTTATATGGATGTTTCAATGTTCGCTTTATAATTTCGTGCCTGGATGCTACAACAGTGTGTCATTATGAATAATCAAGACAATCAAACTGGTATTTTACAAAGGAGATACTTTATAATAGAATCTACTACTTATTTTTTTACAGTTATCTTTATGTCTGAATCAAAAGCGTATAGTTATGTGTATCTTATATATGTTGTTCCATAAATTGAATTATATTTTATTATTACACGCTATATCAAAGTGTATGTCCCGATTATAAATTTATATATATATTTTTTTTTGTTTTTAAAGTTTTAAGGATGTACATCCGGGAATGAAGATTTTTGAGTAGCGGTTTTTCATGGACCGAAATAAAAAGAAAAATGTAAAAGATATAGTGTGATTACTTTCTTTTTTTATGCGTGTGTGCGTTGAAGGATTGTTATATTCGTTTCAAGTGGCTAAACATTTTATTATATTCTTTATCGATGTCTCTTTATACTTTATTTACATTTTATTCAAAGATTTTGAAACAAAATGGTATTTAAAATTGATTCTAACTTGTAAATAACGCATGATTAATGTGTTTAAATATTTAAAAAAAAATTATTTGTGTGTAAATGCAGTAATAAATGTTGCGAACGAAGAATGATACATTAGCAAAGATATTGTTTATTTTCAAAGATACTTAAATGAGAAAACAGTGAGCAAAAAACTGTTCATAAGACCATAAGATGTTATGGTTTTTGTCAGCGACTACTTTAATACAGAAGGATAAAAAAAAAATTATCAAATCCTGTAGAGTAAAGTATTAAGAGTTTTAAGTCGAAAGTATTTTATCCTGAAGCTCACCCCATGAAAAAAATATTGACTAATTTTCTGGCTTACTTGCCTTAAATAAACACTAAATAATGGCTAAAAAGTCACAATAAATACTAAAATATAGCTATATAACGTCATTCAAAAGTAAAAACAAAATTTTTCACCACAAACTTTTGAATTTCTTTTCTTTCTGCTTGCATAATCAAAATGAAAATATTCTTCATTTATTTTTTTAATTGTTTTGTTTATGTTTACTTCATTTCAATAAATGAGAATGTCATCTATATAAAGTATTACTTAGATAATGTCATGTTTTTCAATTCGTTTAAATATACGTGGATCATTTTTTTTTTCCTGTGTTAATATTCCAAGCTGCCTGTTTGAGTCCATAAACTCCTTGTGTAATGAACAAATTTCATGGTTTTCATTTGGTTGTGACATGCACTTTTCTTCTGTTTGATTTTCGAGGGAAAATCGCTGTCCTTATGTTTAGACGATTTATTTTAAAATTTTATATGCTGCTTTTGCAAAAAATGCTCTGCTGATTGTATATGTAACTACGGGCCAAGGTTTCGTCAAGGTAATCATTGCCAAGATTTTGAGAGAATCTCTTCGTGTCTAAGCATGGAGTAGATTGTATTTTTTCCCAAATTCTTATGTACTATCATTTACTACGGTATATTTGTGAATCTCAACCAAATAAAAAATGCGCCTCTATTTTAAGGTAAATACAAGTTCTTTTATTTGTCTCTCCGTGGCTCAGTTGGTAAGAGCGCTATGTTAGTTATCCGGTGGTCCCACGTTCGATACCCTGAAAACCGGAGTGTTCATTTTTGCAGATAATTAGTAGAAAAGATGTCAATTGATAAAAGAAAATTTATCGTTGACTACACAGTATTCTAAGAATTTTTGAAGAGTTTTTTTAAGAAGCCTTTTTCTTACATCTTTTTTTAGAAGCAAAAAAGAGTTTTTTGTGGACTACAAGCGCGCTCTATTTGGCGGAATATTCCCTAAAATGTCAATGAAACAATTAACAATACAAAGTAAAATTGATTAGGAAAAACACATAAACATTAACCAAATCAGTAAAATGTTAAGTTATAACATAAAAAAATAATAATAAACTAAAATAATAATAAAAAAGGTTCCTCAAACGAATAATTAAATTGCAGATATTGGCCCTTAATCAGAAAATGAAATCACAAAACTTATAGGCAATCGTGTGGTACTGCCATCTGTTGTGAATTTTAAGAAATAATTTCTCTTTTCTTAACACAGTTCAAATTTCCCCAATTTTGGTTAATAAACAAAAAAGTTACTTTTTTTTTTTTTTTTTTTTTTTTCAAATTAAATTTTATTCTAACTTCGAAAAGATTTATATGATACGCTATAATAAGAATTTGGGTTTTAAAAAGTTTTTTTCAATAGATTATTATTCTCTCTTTCTGAATTACATTTGGCTTAAAAAAATCCATTTATAATCTACGAGTTTCTTTGCTACTGGGGGTTCAACTAATTCCGACGTTTTATTAATTTCCATACACTGCACTTTTTCCTCAACTACTATTAATCCAATTTTCTTTTTTAATCAGGTTTTTCATCTCTTCTGTTTATTTTCAGGATTTTTGCTATGTAACTCTTTAATTTTGGACTAAAAAATAAAACTATCAATTGGAACTCTTTTGCATGGCCTTTCTATTCATCTAAGTAAGCTACCTTGATCTTCATGATCTATCTGTTCTGTTTCTGGAATGCTAGTTATATCAATTTCTACCGTACTGATAATTTCTTCTTCATCAGATTTGTGGTGTGTCTCATATCATCTACTTTATTCAATTTTTCTTCAATTTCTATACTTATATTCGTTATAGTAGTTTCGAAAAAATTTACAGTTCTAACTTCTTTCCCCCGATGTATATTCGGTATGCTTTGGAGGTCGTCTTAGCCAACGAAATTGCCTTATATGAAATTGTTATCTGGTTTTGCTTCTTTTAGTTTTACCTAAATAAGCATAAGCTGTATATCTGAGTTATTTTATTTGTACTAGGATTATTTTTTTGTTATTCCTCTAGAGTCCGTGTGGAATTTTAGAGTTGGATTTTGTTAATAGTCTTATATAGTTTTGCTCTATTAATAGGCTCGCCCCAGAATTTCTTTTCTAAATTTACACGGGACAGCATACTTCTTAACATTTCTACAAGTGTGCCGTATTATATTTCTTCCACCCCAATTGTGAAAGTAAAGCCGGTATTGTAGTTTGATATTTTATGCCCATTTTATTAAAAAAATCTCGGAAATCCCTATTTATGTATGCCCTTCCATTATCTGCTTGAATTATATCGAATTTATATTTTGTTAAGTCTTACAGTCGGCAGCAAAAGCATCCGAGCACTAGCAAATATTCCTATATAAAAAAAAAGTACACTCAGTACTGTTTTGTTAAATAAATCCTTGTCGAAATCATATTCTAAGTAAGACTGACTAAGAACAGGATTCGACAAATTTAATAAAACTGTATTAAGTGTACTTTTTTTACACAGGAATTTTTGTTAGTGTTCGGGTACTTTTGCCGCCGACTGTATATATCCGCGTTTGTAATAATCGACGGATGGCGCTTTTGCAACTTCTGTTGTTAGTAAATATAATAGCCACGTGTATTTAATATTGTTGTATTTGTGTTACTACTTAATATTCGTTGCTATAATTTCTCCGCCTGTACATCATGGAAAATCGATTGCCTTTGGAAAAAATATTTCAGTTTATTCAAAGTTCGATCGGAAGTAGATGTTTAACTGAAGCTGAACAAATCTGTACTGATAAGTATAAAGGATTTAAGTCCAAAAATGTCGATTTTGAGTTAAATACACAGCCAGACTCAGAAAAAAATTTTTATCGGTTGGTATAAAGGATTTAAATCCATGTCATTTAGTCTTTGAGAAAATCCATTGGTAAAAAAAGATTCAAGTCAGAAATTTAACATTAATCATTGGTATAAAATATTTAATTCAATTTTTTTCCCTTTATTAAATGAAGATTGACAATCACTGAATGGTATAAAGCGAATAAACTAACATAATCCCTTTTTCCTAATCGATTCTGCTCATTAGTTTTTAGTTAGTTTAACTTTATTTTTCGTCTCCTGAAAAATCAAGAATATGGACTTAAATCCTTTATACTTATCAGTACAGAAATATTAGTTTAAAATATTCTTTACTTCCATTAGCCGAAACAACTGAAATTTTAAATTTGTCATTTGGAAATAAGTGGAAGTTTAATTCCGAATCTCTTGATCCTTTAGAGTTACACTGTGGCACACAGCAGTATGTGTTATCTTTTTGCCGGATTTATTCATTTTTATTCAATAAATATATGTGAAACTAAACATCGAATATACTTCAAGCAATGGCGTCTCGACGAAAGCTATCCGTGGTATTGTTAATTTCACCTTAGCCCACCAGAGAGCGAGGATTTCATTACAATCACGGATTCCTTTACTCTTTTTTTTTTTTTTTTTTTTTTTTTTTTTTTTTGTTAGCAAGTCAATAACTGTGTACATGGAATAGTTGTCAGTTACTGCTAAAAAAAAAAAAAAAAAATCCTTCTATAGTTGGAGCAGGCATTGATTGCACACATCAATATGGACTAACTGTACAATTTTTGTAGCCCTGTTTTAAGTTGCTTTCGGATGTGGCATATATGCGAATTTGGCTTTTACATGTCTCATATGTGATAACTTGTCTACCGGCGCATTAATTTTGATTCCTATCGACAGATGTTTGATTACAATTTCTCTAATCGCATTTTAATTTATGTAACCAGCGCGCCTATGCCATAGTTGAATACAGTTTTTGCTGTTACATTGGTAAGCGACGCTTGGACAATATTAGTTTTCTGGTGTTTGTGAATTTACTTCATATAAGTTGTTTTTCAATTTTCCCTTTGCAACCATTTTGGGTTGCTTCTACAACCGGCAACAGATTTGATTCTAGGTCTGGCACATATAGAGCATTTCTTTGATATTATTTTATTTATTTCGCCTAGTAATATTTCAGTGTTTAAAATGACTTTTTCAGACCCATATGATAAGAGTTTTTCCTCCTTTAGCAATAATAAGCCTAGTTTTATGAAACAAACGCTTACATCATGAATTTCAATGAGGTTAAACTAAATTGGTTTCAAGATTGAATAAAATTTTCTTGAAAAATCTGTAGTCCAACAAGCCCATAAAATCCTATCTATTTCATAACTAAGTTTCTTGATCTGTTTCTTTTTTCTTTTTTCTTTTTTTTTTTTTTAAGCATAAAAAAAAAGATCTTTTAAAACAATGCGAAATTATTTTATAGTGCTTATTGTTTTAACTTTTTGCTACAGCAAGATATACAGATGAGTGACAAGATAATATAACACGTTTTAATTGAAATGTTTTGTAGAATATCTAGAGAAATACTTGATGGATTTTTTTATAACTCTGATTGCATCTATTTTTTCGATTGCAGTATGCTGTAGCTGACATAGTACGTAAAATTTTCCTAAAAATAGCTTTGTTTAGGTTTAATGCCCGCAAATTACAATTAAAAACAAACCCACTTTTTTACTTTCTTCTATCTGTAATATTGAGAAAGTATTGGATTCGTGAAAATTTTCGACCTCCGTTTTTTGATGGATTTACATGTTTTGGGATGTCCTGAACACGAATTGATAGTTTTTAGAAAATGTCTGTCTGCCTGTCTGTGTGTATCACGATTTTTGTGGACACTATATCTTACGAACCAATGAATGAAATTTGACCAAAGGGTATTTAGTTACACATAAACTGGTGCTGATTACATTTGGGGATCAATCGCTCAACAGGTGGCGCTGCGATAGCATTTTTTCTAAATTTTTAACATGGCAGTATAGGACAAAATGTCGTATAAATGTACATAATGAGAGTTATTTTTAACTTTTGATTGTAAAATTAATATGAGTTATTGATAATAGTAATAGTTAACTAGGAAAAAATTTTTGTGCTTGTGGTGTCATCGCTACCCCCCCCCTCCAGGGGGGGGATTTTGAAGACCGGTATCTTTCGAAAGATCTCGTCAATACCTTTATAACGTCAATACCTTTATATTATATCAAATTTCATATGTTGGTATTTTCATCTATCTTTCATTTGCTGAGTGTTGCAAAGGAATTAAATTATTCATATTATATATATATTAATTAGTCTTTTTCTTTCTTTCTTTTTTTCTTTTTTTTTGACAAGTTTTTTGCTTATAACTAGAACGGATTTCCATAAAAATTTTACAAAACGTGCTGAAAAATTGACAAAACAATTGAGAAACAGTTTTCTGAAAAATAAAATTCACACGTGTAATATTTCTTGAAATATGAGCATTTTTAGTAAATATTATTTTACTGCGCATGCGTGAAAGGTAGAAAAGTTTTTATGACACATATTGAAAGCTAGATATATTGAGCAACATTTCTCAAAAGTTCATTTGAATAGAATAAAAATTTAGCAAATTGTCGGCAAAAGTATGACCTAGATTTTAGTTATTTTCCAGTGTTGAAATTTCATAAGGGGTTCCACACATGCCGCGTATTTAATTTGAAGATCCAATTATTTCAATCCCGTTGAAAAAACTCTTTTTTGGGAAAAAGCCTTTATGAACTCACAAATCTTAGTAAATAAATAAAAATATGTTAAACTTACGAGACTGTAAGGAGTTTTTCACCATAAAAAACTTTTGCAATGTGGTTGAAATAATTGGATCTTCAAAATTAAATACGAAACATGTGAAAAACTCAATATGAAGTTTTATCTCTGGAAAATATCTAAAATCTAGCTCGTTCTTTTGTCGACAATTTTCTTAATTTTTACTCTGTTCAAACAGTGTTGCCGAATTTGGCGGGTTTTTAATTCAATAATCACCAATAATTTTTAATTGTAACGTTTGCCTAACCACTTCGAAGACTGCTAGTCTATTACGTATATCAAACATCACTTCTCAAAATTATTGGTGATTATTAAATAAAAAATCTGCCAGATCTGGCAACACTGTATTCAAATGAGCTTTTGACAAAAGTTGCTCAATATATTCAAACTATGCAATAAATTTTTCTTTATCTTTCTCGCATATGCAGTAAAATAATATTTAATAAAAATGCTCATATCTCAACGAATATTACACGTGTGAATTTTATGGTGCAAAATAATGTTTCTCTAATGTTTTGTGAATTTTTCTACAAGTTTTGTGAAATCTTGTGGAAATCTGTTCTAGTTATAAGCAAAAAACTTGTAAAATAAATTAGTAATTTTTGAAAAAACATTCATGTCCGTCTAAATAATTGCGCAGTTTTCGCACCAAAACATACAGATATATTGCACATAGTATGTGTAATAATATATTAAAGTTACAAGTAATTTATCGCTTTTTATGATACAGGGTGATCCAAAGTGTTTTCGCTCTTCTTCAATTTGTGGTTAGTCTCCTAAATGCACTCTGCACTAAATCGATAGTGGAAACGATGAGTTTTTAAATGTTCTTTGCATGTGTGAAGTTCCTGGCCATGTCGTCTAGTATTTTTTAATAAAATCGAAAAAATGTCAAAATAAACTTATTCTGATAACTTGATCACTCACTGTATGTTATCCGAGTTCACTATGGCATGTTCATCTTTGAAAATGATATAAATATCACAACTAGTTTGTGTACAAGGCCACCCAAAAGAATTCCAATGCATTGTGCTTTACACTGAAAAACAATTTTGTTACGGACATCTAGAAACTAAATTGTGGCTCTAATAAAAATAGTTCCATATCATCCTTACAAATTTTAGTACCCTTTGCTAGTGAGTTCTAAAAACCCCTATTAGAATTCTAGAGCGTTTTCCCATATTATCGTGGTAAATCTCATTTAAAAATCTTTGAAAATAAATACGAACGCAAGAGGTGAGTTTTAGTGACTATAATTTTGTTTTAAGACCCAATTCTAGGAAATCAAGCGAGAATTTCTTGCAATACAAAGAATTCATAACATTCGTAATATTTATAATATTTTTTCACCATCTAGAGAACTGTAGCTTAGAAATTCTAGATCATATCGTCTGTACAGGTTGTTTGCTCACCTTATACACATAACACAGAAATCTATATTTCTGGTTTAGGAATTCAGAAAATGACAACTTCTTTGTTCGAGATGAAGGCGGTATATACATTTTTTCCGCAGTGTATGAAATTTCTATTGAGCATATTTAAATACACCTGCACTGTAGAAAAATAAGTAAATAAATAAATAAAATGACTCTTATTAAAAAAAAAAAAAAAGAAAAAAGCCCTTTTCTTAATGCACTAAAAAGAACGAAATAACGTTTTTAGCTCAGTACCGCCGATCTGAATACTTGCATTTTACTACTATTCCAATAAAATTGCACCTCAAACGAAGAAAAGGGAGGCTCAAACCACTTTATACCAAAATTTCCAATCTGGCTAATTTCAGCTCATATTTTCATAAATCCATAATACTTTAAAATTTTCACGAAATATTGGTATAAAATGGTTTGAGCCGCCCTTTTCTTCGCTTGAGGTGCAATTTTATTGAAATAGTAGTAAAATGCAAGTATTCAGATCGGCGGTACTGAGCTGAAAAAGTTATCTTGTTCTTTTTAGTGCATTAAGAAAAGGGCATTTTATTATTATTATTATATTTTTTTTTTAAATAAGAGTTATTTTTTATTTTTTTATTATTGTAATATTTTATAATTTTTATATTTTTTATGCGCTACCTAGATTAAAATCGCTGTTGCTAAATTAAACTTCTTGGCGAAAAATGTTCGGTGCACTTCAACGCAAAAATTTAAAAAATCGCCCAGGAGGATCTTTAAATAAAACTGATTTTAGTACAACATATATTAGCATTTTATCAATGTGTAAAAAATTTTTAAAGTGATAATGACGTCAATTTTTGTGAGATGCATAATTTATTTTTTTATAATTTTTTATTGATCACGTTTAGATAAATGTATTTATTTTTCTGTTGGAAAAAAAATGAACTTGTAAATTTTTTTGGCAATTGTTAAATTATGGATAAAATTTAAGTGGCTAATTTTTTGCTATTATTAGCTTATTATTTTCATATTTTTATTAGTTAAAAGAAAACTAATCAGAAATTCGAAAATCTGACTGTGTTAAATTGTAGTGATTAATATTTTACATGACTAATATTTTAGTGAAGACCCAAAGTCTTTAGGTGGTCTGATTGCTGAGATATAAGCAAAAAGATGTGACACATTCGGACAAACGCCGGTGACAGACAGAGCGGGTATAAGAGAAGGTCTTAATTAGCATTTATTGTTCATACGCGCAATTTTTTTTAAATATAGTATGATTAATAGTAAGTTTACACGGTCACGCAAAAATATTCAGATACAATGGGAGAATAACTAAAAAATGCTGCAATTGTATTTTCCTTTATGTTAATCATTTTCAACACTTAAGAATTTTACAAGTGATTATGACTATAATTAGACAGTCTGCCTATTTTTCTGTCCGTCTTCTATCTACGCTGTAATTTCCGTTAATATATAATGCCTTGAAATTATGTTATTCAAGTTCACTAAGGAAAGTTTACTACTAAAAATGGTAAATAAACAGCGCAACTGGTTTGAGTATAGAGAGTAGAGTATAATTTGAGTATAGAGACTTGCAAATGATTTCCGGTGTATAACAGGTAAATTTTAAAGGTAAAATTTAATGACTTTATGTTGCAACTCTGATATTGGAAAGAGGTTTAGTTCTTCACAACAACATTGTTACAAAAAATAAAATTCATTTCTTTAAGCCTTTTTTCAGTTTGGAACGAAGTAAAAATTTTTTGGTATAATGTATCGTTTCTCATCATTAATTTTTGCCAAAGAGCATAAAAGAAGCCCATGTACACTTGAATAAATTTCTGGAACTCTAAGCTGTGCATTTGTGAATGACAGATTTTGCAATAAACTGTAGAATAATGTTCCTGAACAAGCGATATTTGTGCTTTGCGATGTATGAAATCCTATTATCGGGACTTTTGTGGTTAGAGTAATAATTTTATTGGCTTGTTCCTTAAATATTTATGACCTCACGGCCTTCCAGACAAGCCCGGGGGATCTCGCTTGGGAGGGGGGGGGATATGAAAGGGATAAAAATAAATAAGTTTAAATTATTAAAAACTCAGTTTAAAAGTGTGCAAATCGCTAGTCGAAATTATAATCGCGAATAATTCGTAATTGCCCCTTTAAAGATTGTTTTCCGACAGAAGACTTTATAACTCCGAAATCAGAAAAGGAACGAAATTATAAGTCAAAATTCGCTGACGTTAACGCAATTTGCAACTCGCACGGCATCGATCATGCATATTAATTAATCCCAAAAATTATTTTAGGGCCCAGACGATCTAAAGAACCAATCAGCAGCTCAGAAATCCGGCATATAAGTCCAAACATTAAACAAACGAAGGACTTTTGTCACGGTTTTAACTTGTTAAACACTTTCACGTTGTACCCTCCTCCGAAATTACGAAGGATGATAGTTTTCCTAACAGAGTACGCCGGGAGGCGTAAAATCCCATACGGCGATCAGTGAAGTTTCCGGAGATAGGCCTTGCATTGCCATGACGCCCCATTGCCTTGTCATGTCGCCAGAGTTTTGCCATATTGGAGAAATAAAGCTGTTTCGTTAAAGATTCCCTAGTATTAATTGTGTGCCACGACGGACATCTCGCAATCTTATACCCCCATCATTATATATATATATACATATGTGTGTGTGCGTGTAAATGTTGTAGCAAAATAATAGAATTTAGAAATTTAGAAAAATAATAAAATGCAACCGAAATCCTGAATAACCTAAATAAACTAATATATAACTAAAACGAATAACCTGTGATATCTTTAAAAACCTGTTCCACTTGATAATTTTTCATGATGATAACTTTTAAAAACTGGAAAAATTCGTACAAATTTACAAATTAGGGCAATCTTGGAACTATGGAAACCTCTAGACGGCCCCTAACTACCTGGACACTAGGCCAAGTTTAACGGGTTTGATATTATCCAAAAGGGCGAATAACGCCAGGTCACTGCCTGATGACCACCTGCTCCACGAGCTACCTGAGCTTCCCATAAAAAGGAACTTTGTCCAGAAGATCTTTATTCAGATTTCTAACTGCAGGCTTTTATATTTTACATGGGACTTCATTAATCAAATTGAATTTTCAGAGTTGTTCTTGGTCACATTGGTCTACTGGTACACCTGCATCTCCAAGAATATATAAATAGGAGCGCACAGAACACGCGCGTGGATGCTGCAGTTTTGAATAAAGTGCAGTCTAGCTGAGAAAAAAGCAAAAGAATCAATTTGAGAGGAGGGAAATGGCAGTAGATTTATCTTAGAAATATTTTGATACGATCGTTGACCAATTACATCCATCATCTTTTTTCTAAGTGTCAGCCAATTGAAAATTTAAACTTCACATAAAAAAATAAAAATCTATTTGCTCTCTAAACTCCTTATATACATAGCCTACATCAATTCCTCAAAGTTTATAAATAAACTTTATCCGCTATATTGTTTCAAATGGTGGCCACTCATTAAAAATAAATAAATAAATAAATAAAATAAAATAAAATAAAAAATGACTACTATTTTGTCTTAGCCCAAAAGAACTTGTTTTCTATTCAGTTTAAGATGGTTCGATTTTTATAATATATGTTTGAATATTAATGGTGTAATAATTAAAATTTATTTTTCGATGATATTTTAAATGCTAGACTCAAATATGCAATAAACTACTGATGCACTTAATGAACGTTTAAAATTAAGGTTAAATTTTAATTCGATAATGACACCTAATAACAAGACAATCGTGCATATTTAAAGAGAAAAAAAAAGTTTCAATTATTACCTTCTTTCCCTTTTATCAAAATGAAATGAAGTCGAAGCTGTATTCGGATTATTTTTGTCTCTCACTAAAAAAATTAAGCATACAATAAACACATTTCTTCACACTCATTATTAAAAAAATAATTAAAATACCTTTTTCTGTTTTTTTTTTTTTTTATCATTACAAAACAGTGTAATTAAATAACTGTTATTGCTTGAAAAAGCAGCCGTTTATCTATTACTATAATTCTAACAAGAATATTTAATATTGCCCTTAAGGCAAAACAGAAAAAAAAGTCATGTAACAAATTTAAAGATTCTATATTCTGGTCACCGTTTCTATGTTAATGATAAGCAAAGAAATTTTTAGATGTTCTTGAAGATTTGATCGGAATGCTATCGAAAGTTCTAAACGTTCTGTATTCATATCAAAAGAACTATTCCAAACATCTGATAAGCGTAAAAGAGAAAAACCAAACACGCTGAAATTAGGATGATGGATGACTTGTTTAATTTTATAGCATTTACTGATACTCTTTCTGCTGTGGTATGTAAATAGTATAATTCCACATACATAAGTGCATTTGTGAGTAAAAGAGAGTTGCACCATTTGCAAGACAAACCTGAAAATTTTAGATAATTAATTATCATTTTGATTTTTAATGTGGTAAGAAGTTTACTGTCACAGAAAAAAAAAAAAAAAAAGAATATCATTGTTAAGATCAAATCAACGAGATAAATAAAGTAGAATGCTTATTCAATGGATAAAGGATTATAGTCCAGGCAACGAAAGCCAAAATTTGACGGAAAAAAAAAAAAAAATCGTGTAGTTTTGAAATTTTGCATACTCACAACGGAGAGGGTCCTGAACAATATACTAAAAGTCCCCGCCCGTGGTGGGTGAGCGGGGGGCAGGGGGGGGCATTTAAGGAGGGCACTTTTCAGTTTTTAATAAATATCTTAAAAACTATCGCATTTAGTGAAAAAATTTCCAATACAAAATTAATCTACGTAAAATTTCCTACAAAAATATATCTTACATTTTGTTTGTATGATCAATAGTTTAGAAGATATAGGGGGATGAAATAACACATTTTCTTGAAAAATTCTTTTTAGCAATAGTAAAATCAACTAAAGTGTGCAATTAAAAGGGTTCTTGTCAAATGTTTTCTAATGTACAAAACAAATATATGCATAGGGAATATGCAAGGATAATACAGCATGTTTTGTAAGTTTTAAGTAATTTTAAGGCTAGTAGGCGCAAGTGGCGGTTTGAGTAAAAATCCAGATAACGAAGACCCAAAACCGATCAACATTTTAAAAAAATCGTGTAGTTTTGAAATTTTGCATACTCATAGCCAAGAGGCTCCTGAACAACATACTAAAAGTCCCCGCCCGTGGTGGGTGAGCGGGGGGTAGGGAGGCATTTATGGGGGGCACTTTTCAGTTTTTATTCAATATCTTAAAAACTATCGCATTTAGCGAAAAAATTTTACGTAGTTTAATTTTGAAATTTTTTATCTAAATGCGATAGTTTTCAAGATATTAATAAAAACTGAAAAGTGCTTCCTTTAAATGCCCTCTGCCCCCCCCCCCTCCGCTCTCCCCCCACTGTTGGGGACTTTTAGTATGTTGTTCAGGACAAGATACCTAACCTTATAACTGTACTCAGTTTCAAAGCTATACGATTTTTTTTATGTTGATCGGTTTTGGGTCTTTGTAATCTGGATTTTTACCTGAACCACCACTTGCGCCTACTAACCTTAAAATTATTTAAAATGTACAAAACATGTTGTATTATCCTTACATATTCCCTATGCATATATTTGTTTTGTACATTAAAAAATATTTGACCGGAACCATTTAATTACTTACTTTAGTTGATTTTACTATTGCAAAAAAGAATTTTTCAAGAAAATGTGTTATTTCGTTCCCCTATATCTTCTAAACTATTGATCATACAAACCAAATTTACTATACATTTTTGTAGGAAATTTTACACAGATTAATTTTGTAATTAACATTTTTTCTCTAAATGCGATAGTTTTTAAAATATTTAATAAAAACTGAAAAGTGCCCCCTTAAATGCCCCTCTGCCTCCCCCCCCCCGCTCACCAACCACGGGCTGGGACTTTTAGTATGTTGTTCAGGACCCTCTTGGCTATGAGTATGCAAAATTTCAAAACTACACATTTTTTTTTAATGTTGATCGGTTTTGGGTCTTCGTTATCTGGATTTTTACTCAAACCGTCACTTGCACCTACTAGCCTTAAAATTACTTAAAACTTAGAAAACATGCTGTATTATCCTTGCATATTCCCTATGTATATATTTGTTTTGTGAACTAGAAAATATTTAACCAAAACCCTTTTAATTACACATTTTAGTTGATTTTACTATTACAAAAAAGAATTTTTCAAGAAAATTTGTCATTTCGTTCCCCTATATCTTCTAAACTATTGATCATACAAACAAAATGTAATGTGCTTTTTTGTAAAAATTTCACGTAGATTAATTTTGTAATTGACATTTTTCTTTAAATGTGATAGTTTTCAAGACACGTTATAAAAGCTGAAATGTGCCCCCTTTAAATGCCCCCTGCCCCCCGCTCGCCCCCCATGGTTTGGGACTTTTAGTATGTTATTCGGGACACTTAACTTTATAACTGTGCTCAATTTCAAAGCTACACGATTTTTTTTTTTTTTTTTTTTTTTTTTTTTTTGTATGTTGATTGGTATGTTGTTTGGTCTTCGTTGTCTGGATTTCACCACTTGCGCCTACTAACCTTAAAATTATTTAAAATGTACAAAACATGTTGTATTATCCTTACGTATTCCCTGTGCATATATTTGTTTTGTACATCAAAAAATATTTTACCGGAACCCATTTAATTACTTACTTTAGTTGATTTTACTATTGCAAAAAAGAATTTTTCAAGAAAATGTGTTATTTCGTTCCCCTATATCTTCTAAACTATTGATCATACAAACAAAATGCAATTAACATTTATGTAGGAAGTTTTACGTAGATTAATTTTGTAATTGACATGTTTTCGCTAAATGCGATAATTTTTAAGATATTTAATAAAACCTGAAAAGTGCCCCCCTTAAATGCCCCCCCTGCCTTCCGCTCACCCACCACGGGCGGGGACTTTTAGTATGTTGTTTAGGACCCTCTGGGCTATGAGTATGCAAAATTTCAAAACTACACGATTTTTTTTTTTCTATTTCTCCTATTTTGACTGGACTATTAGGTTTCCGTTCCGTGGTTCAACATGAATCACATGATATGAACCAATAGGTTGCTATGTTTGGCCCTTTGTCGTTATTTGGCACTTTTCAGTTTTTTTTTCAAATTTCAGTTCGGCAAATTATCATTATTGTTAGGTAACACGACAGACCTACGACCAAAATAAATTGCTTTTAAAATAATTTTCACATGTTTCACATTATTATAAAGGATAAAATACATTTTTTTTCCATCATTTCCCAACAAAGTTTAAAAGTGTTTATGAAGAAAAGTTAAACTTTTAAAAGAGCTAAATTTAACAACAAATAATAATTTATCAACTATTTTTAAATTTTTTGTTGGTTAAATTTCGACTACATGAAATAAAAAAGAGTAAAATAAAAACTAAAATGATTTAGAACAAAAAAATATTAAACTACATAAGTAAACAAAAACATTGGCGGTTATGATTTGATGGTTCATGTCACATGACTCATGTTGGACCATGGTAGGGTTTCCATTTACCACTCTATTTATCTCGTTGGATCAAATAACACTAGTGTTAACTCTAACGGAGTGAAATAATTGTACTTATGTAATTTTAAAAAATATTTTCTAAAGTTACTAATTTAAAAACTTTTTTTTTTTCGTTTTTGGGATTTTGCCATCAGCACCTAATACCTTCTTCATAATGAGAATGGCCTTAATTTCATAACGATCGTGTTTTCGGTCGGTTTGAACCACTCTACTTAGAATTAACGTCATAGTTAAAATTGTCTTAAGGGAACTCTCTACCTATTGTCTCCGAAAGCCGGAGCCGATGTTATTCTATGGAAAATTTTGTCTCATTATAATTCATTAACTAATATATATTTTTAAATTCCGTTTTCACTTTCCGAAACTTCACAGCTATTAAACAATTTATCGCTTTCTAAAAATTGATTTTTTTGTTTTTAAGATTTCATTTTAAAGCTCAAAAATGAAAAATTTCAC
Source organism: Salticus scenicus (assembly GCA_963930645.1). NCBI lineage: Eukaryota > Metazoa > Arthropoda > Arachnida > Araneae > Salticidae > Salticus > Salticus scenicus. The sequence goes on from OZ005654.1 coordinate 146,302,855, forward strand.
ATTGCGAAAATTCGTATTTTACTACCTCAAAAAAAAAAAAAAAAAAAAAAAAAAGTATTAAATTGTTTAATAGTTGTAAAGTTTCTGAATGTGAAAACGGAATCTTAAAATATATATTAGATGATAAGTTATAATGGGGCGGAATTCTCCATAGAATAACATTGGCTCTGGCTTCTGGGGACGATAAGTGGAGAGGCCTCTTAAGATGAAGAAAGTAAAACTTTATAAATAGTTTGGATGAATCGAATAAAATAATAAGTAAAGAATAATTCAATGGAAAAAATTTATGTCAGATCTGCGGCCATCTTTTAAAAGAAAGAAAAGAAAATTCAACTTACAGTTTAAGTAACTACGACAAAAAGAAAAGCAATTAAAAAAAAATTATATCTAAGGTAACAATAACATCGGGATTTCAATTTATTTTATTTTATAAGTAATTTCAAACGTTATTTTAGTTCCGACATATACTTTTTCCATGCTTTATTTTTGACTGATTAACTACTTTCGAATTTGTTATTACTAGTATACTACTATTAACTAGTTTGTATACTTACAGATTATGTTATTATATTCGGTAGACTCTTCCGGTAAAAAAGTTGATAGAAGCCATATAATGATTTATATAAGGATTCATTATAAGTGCATCCATGTACCTTTCCAACAAATTTTGAAACATATAGAATCAAGATTAAAAATATTAAGCAGTCAGTTATAGGCCACTCTAGTTTTTATGTAATTTTTATGTAAAAGAATGCCGTGCGAAATAAATTAGATTTTTTTTTTTTTTTTTCTATTCGAATGTCAATACCCTCTTTAAAATTTTCAATAATACGTATTAAACATAGATTCTAAAATCTCTTGTCCAAAGATTTCTTTTATATAAAAGATTAGGCCTGTAAAATACTATGTATTAATTTCTGAGATTTATCATTAAATACTCTTTAAATACGTTAGTTATCAGTAAATTCCATCAAACTCATTTATACATATAAAAATTTGTCTCAAATATGTCATGAAGCTGTCAAACATATAGTTTGACACATTCAAAATTCGTTGACACCTTCAAAGTATATGAAGTTTTTACATGAGCGGCAAATTTATCATTATATTCATTAGTGTCACACAATATAGATATAACCCCTGATGAAAATTAAACGCAAACTTTCCCATGTATTTGCCTCCTCCTCCTAATATAACTTGATTTTCACTGACAAGAAAAAGGTGGGCCGATTCAGACATTACCCTATCGTTAGAACTCCATTTCAGCGAAATATTGACAACATGAATTATTTATGTGAATGTCAGTAATCCCAATAGTCACTTTCTTTGAAAAAAAAAAATTATGCTGAAGATAATCATAAAATGTAACGATTTGTCATTGATTTTCCGATTAATTTTGATTTAATGTGAAATAAATTGTCGAAACTGTGAATATTATGAATATCCCTTAATTAAATGTTTTCAAAATCTAGTAGACAAATTATGTAAGATGGATTTTGGAGAGATTCTCTTTTGAAAAAAAAAATCGTGTTTTGTATAAATGTCTTATATATTTGTCAATTATTGGGTGAGTGCGAAAGTTCTACCCGTTTATATTACCCATAAAGAAGAGCAAAAAAACGCAAAATGAACAGTAACTATTATTGTGCATAATCCCCTTTGCTATCTATGACCTCTTGCCATCTTTCAATGTATACAAATTACTTTTCTTTCAATTTTAAAAATTTTATTTAAAAAATTTAAAAAAAATGATAAGTACAATATTTAATCATCCGTGCGCATTGCAGGCACCCAGATTTAGAAAATGTTGATGCACAAGGTTTTTTCATATATATTTCTTACTACAATTTTCGATCACAAAATAATCATAATAGTAATAATAATTTTGACTTTTCGTATCCCCTTTCGTCAAGTCAAATGACAAGAATTCGAAATTTGAAAGAAGAATTTTCCTTTTTTTTTTTTTTTTTTTTTTTTTCTGTAATATTTTGATTACTCCTGATATCGGAACCAAAACGGCAGGACCAAAATTTCCTGGGGACCAAAGTGTCGTGTACCTGGGTAACTCCATATCGGCATCCATGACAGGGGTTGACACTTTTTTTCAGGAAAAGCAGTATCATATCATCTTCATCTCGAGCAGTCGGTGACATTCAGAACTTATACTGTATAGTTTTTACTCGACTACACTTATTCAACGACTAATAACATTTTACTTTTACTGAAAACCCAGGGAACTATATAACGTCACTTCTTCGTGTATTCATATGTCAATTTCTTTGAGGTCTTTCATTGACTGTAACTTATCTCCTATTTCTGTTAATTCTTCTATTTGTACTTCTGATTTTCTTTTCTCTGTCCCTGTTCTTGAAAATTTTCCTTTTTTGCGTCATAAATTCTCCTATAAATTTTGAGACGATCCATAATTACATTCCGAACATACATATGTAAGGAAAGTATTGTAATCTTGTCAAAAATCCGACACCAATATTTTGGTGTTGCTATACGTTTTGAGGTGTCCTGAGTTCATTTTTACTACTTTTACGATGATATTTGTATGTGTGTGAGTGAACACGATAGCATCTAAACGCTTTGTTCGAATGAGCTGAAAGTTGGTAGTATGTTATAGGTCACTATAGCACGAACTCTATTGATTTTGGGTAATCTAGGACTTATAATTTTTTTAGAAGAACACAAAGAAAAATTCTTTGTCATTATGGCCTATGGGCTCAAATTTTTTTAAGTGCGATAACATCTAAACGCCTTATTCGTATGAGCTAAAAATTTATACACATATTATAAGTCCCCGTCACACAAAGTTTTTAGATTTTGGCGAATATAAAACTTATATATATATATATATATATATATAATTTTTTTTTTTTTTTTTTTTTTTTTTTTTTACAGAGACGCAAAGAAAAATTCTTTATCATTATGGTCAATGGTCCCGAATATTTTAAATGCTATAGCGTCTAAATGCCTTATTCAAATAAACAGAAAACTTATACACATATTACAGGTCATCGTCACACAAACTGTATAAGTTTTAATGTGTATAGCAACTATAGTTTTTAACATGGACACCGCAAAAAATTCTTTATCATTATGCCCTATGGCCCCGAAATTTTTAAAGTGCGATAGCGTCTAAGCGCCTTATTCGTCTGAGCTGAAAAATTATACATATATTTTACGTCACCATCGCACAAACTATATACATTTTGCTGACTTTAGCACATCTAGATTTTTACAGGGACACAAAGAAAAATTCTTTATCATTTTGTCCTATAGGCTCAAATTATTTAATTTGTGATAGCATCTAAACGCCTTTTTCAAATGAACTGAAAGTTTATGTACATTTTATAGGTCATCATCACACGAACTGTGTAAATTTCAGAGAATATAGCACTGAAGTTTTTTTTTTTTTTTTTTTTTTTTACAGGGACATAACAAAAAATTCTCTATAATTAATATCTATGGGCTGAAATTATTTAAAGTGCGATAGTGTCTAAATACCCTATCGGATTGAGCTGAAAATTTATATGCATGTTATGCATCACTGTTGAAAGAACTCTATGGATTTTGGTGAATCTACCACTTACAGATTTCTACAGCGACACAACGAAAAATTCTGTATCATTATGACCTATGAGCTCAAATATTTTAAGTACAACAGAGTTAAATTAAACAACATACTATGTGGAGAAGATGCTGAAATATCATATTACACTGCTCGACATTGAAAATGCAACACCAAGAAGGAATGATAATAACGGAATGAAATTTGTTGGACACATATATTATAGTAGGAAGAACAATTGATTAAAATTTCAGGAAATTTGGAGTAATATGTACAGAGAAAACAGTACATAAAGCAGCGACCTCCGGGAGCAATAACAGCACTTTCTGCCTAGGCATTGATTCGAACAGCGATTGGATGACATGTACGGTTAGAGCACTTCATGAAGTTTTAACACGATGCCACAATTCATCGATCGAAGTTACTGGTGAGTGGGGGGGGGGGGCAGTCGCTTTTCAACGATTAAACAGTCATTTTCATTGGTGCGAGATCAGGCGAACGTGCTGGCCAGAGCAACAGTCGAACACATTCGGCATCAATGAAGGTCCAGACAATATGGACAACTTGCGGTCGTGCATTGTCCTGCTTAAATGTTGCGCTTCGGAGGCCTTGAACATAGGGCAGAGCTATGGGCCTTAACTCGTCAGAAATGTAATGGCTGGTATTCAGAGTGGCGGAAAGGAAAACAAGAAGGGATCGAAACGTGTATCCAATGGTACAACCTACCATCAATCCAGGTGGTGACTCATTATGCGGCTACCAAAATTCTGATTACCCTCAAAACTGCATCACTGATATGGGCGCCATTATTGTGTGATCAACGATGAACCTGGACGCAGGAATGGCGTGAAGTTACTTTTCAGACAATCATAATCCTGTTTACAGCATCAAGATTGCCTTATCCGTATTTAACGGCATTATGAATAATGCACATTGCCAACTGGGATTCAACATCATCATACTGTCCATCATTTGCAATGATGTTATGGGTTCCCATTGGATACACGTCTCGATTACTTCATGTTCGTATTCCTGGCACTCTGAACAGCGGCCATTAAATTTCTGATGAGCCCCTCTGCCCTGTATTCGAAGCATCCGTAGCGCAAAATTTAAGCAAGATAATGCACGACCTCAAGTTGTTTGTATTGTTCGGTCCTTCTTCATTACAGAATGTGTTCGACTGTTGCTCCGGCCAGCGCGTTCTCCTGATCTCGCACGAATGAAAATGACTGTTAAATCATTGAAAAGTGACTGGCCCCCCACCACTCATCAGTAACTTCCATCGATGAATTGTGGCATCGTGTTGAAGCTTCATGAAGTACTCTAACCGTACATGTCATCCAATTGCTGTTCGATTCAATGCCTAGGCAGATATGTGCTGTTATTGGTCACAGAGGTCGCTGCTTTATGTACTGTTTTCTCAGTACATATTACTCCAAATTTCCTGAAATTTTAATCAATTGTTCTTCCTACTGTAATTTATGTGTCCAACAAATTTCATTCCGTTATTATCATTCCTCCTTGGTGTTGCCTTTTCAATGTCGAGCAGTGTATAATTTTCTGTTTTGTTTATTTATATAAATATAGCGTCTTTTCTTACTGTACTTTATCGATACAACCAGTTAGTTACTTAATGTTTGGAGAGTCGAGTTGAGTCACTCCACATTTTTTTTTTTTTTTTTATTGAGGCTTTTGTACAGAAATATTCGACATTACTTATAAGATAATATTTCAGTGGAAAAAAAAAATAACGTATAATATCAAAATAGACTTAAATCTTACTATTTTCCTTTCCTTTTATTTTATTCATTGTATTTAAATTGTGTCTAATAAAGAATATCACCTACTTCAATATTTTGTCATATAATTTCCTTTTAAAAAATTGAAAAACAATTTGATATTACTTGTACTTACATTATTTCACAAATTAAAAACTTTTTTCTTTCAACTAATAAAAATACTTTTTAAATATCTTTTTTATTTTTTCCCCCAATATGACTTCAATGTAAAACAAAAATTAGTTACTTTAAAGCTTAATAATTTCTATAAAAATAAATGAAGTATTATTATACTTATTATACTCAAAATTCTGCTCCTATGTCTTAAGATTTGAATATATCATACATGTCTTAATGATATAACAATGTAGGATTAAATTCCGATATATCAGATACTATATAAAACTCCCTTGATTAAGTAACGACAGAATATTAATACTACAGCACACATTAAGTTACCTTTTGTTATTTACAAAGTTCATTAGAGTAGTTTATCAGGAAGCTTTTTGTTTACCTGTCAAAATCTCAAATTGTATGCACTACCGATGATAGAGCTAGGATATTGTGTACAAAACATCATGTGACAGACTAATCCTTGAGGCGAGTAAGAAGGTAAATATTACTGCGCAAGTCAAACAAGTTTGACTTTTCAATATTCCTCACTGAAAATCGGAAATGATGTGGAATATTTAATAAGAATCCAATTATTTCGTATCACTCTATTGTGCATCAAGTAAGCATTCATAATTTGAATAAATGTAAGATAAGACATCTAATCTAAAATCAAAGTCAAAATTAAAAAGTCTCTTGACAAGTAAATGGTTGGAAATAGATATCTTTTTCTTAAGGTGTGGCTGACCTTAGTTTAAAATAGATTACATATTCAAAATGATACATTATTATCATCATCTGGAGGGAAAAATCTAACAATTGCTACAATTTTTTAATCAATTAAAAGTAACATATAGATAAGTGATATTTGTACTGACAACTAAAACTGTTTGATTTATTTTTTAAATATTTCGTTATATGTATATTGTTCTATGTTTTAAAACTTCAATATATTTTTCGAATTACTTCGAGGTTTTTCTTTTCACACATATAATGGCTATTAGTAAAAGGTCACAAGTCATAAGGTGAAATCCTACAGCACGTTTTTAAAAATATTTTTTGCAACTAAAAATCCTACAAATTTGCATCGCCATCATCTGTTATTCACTTCTTTCTTTTCTTTCCTTCTTCTTTTTTTTTTTTTTTTTTTTTTTTTTTTATCTGCATTTTATTTTTAGCTAAAGTTTAAAACAACGATAAATATATCAATAAAGGCACTTCCTTTAAAATAAATCAAGTTTTAAATTCTCCCAATACAAATGCCATCTTTTTAATAGTTATTTCATGCCTCAACTTATAAATCAGTCAAAAGACCCTAAACATTATGCCACAATGGCATTTATGTACGTTTAATCACAGTTGACTTGTTTACATCTGATACGCTTTACAAATGACCATACGCTTTATGACCATACGCTTTAGAAATCATAACTTTATACATGGGAATAATATTTGTAATATTGTTATGTTTCGTCTAGTACAGAAGTATGGTTTATCGTAGAACGTAATACGTTGCAGTTATATTGGATGTCCCAGTATGCAAACCAGTCATGCTATTTATTTATATTATTTTCAATAGGGCACATGACCTAATGAACTTGTGTAACATACCCACTTTCACGCCTTTTTAAAATATTTATGGAAGTTAGAGCTTGGACAGATTTACAGAGAAGCCGAATTCATAAACACTATTCAACTTCGTTGGAAAGCATAAAAAAATAAGATAAAAATATGAAATGACCAGTATGAAGTTTTTTAAAAATTCACTTTTTTATTAAGCGTACTTTAACTCTGTTTTTTTTTAATTCAATAAGTTGATGTACAGGTTGATTATCAAAAGATTCTTTTTTTTCATGTACGCTTTAAGATTTAATATTCTTCAAAATCGATTACTTTGAAATATTCTTATACGTACATTTTCTTTTGCCGTTTAAATTTCGATTTCTTTATCAATTCTGCGGAAATTTCATTTAAATTTCTTTAAAACTGATTTGTATCAAGTGAAACAAAAATAAATAAATAATTTAATAAATAAATAAATAAATAAAAAATATGAACAATTTCATATTTACTTGTAAAAATTATGACAAATTATAAAAAACAGACTAAATTGTTTAAAATATTATCTTAGTATGAAGAAACGCATTTGAGTACCGCGGAACTACTTCACTAATAGAATGAATCTTAAAAAATACCAAATATATTTGAATCGTAAGATTCTTCCAAAAGTATAATGAATTTTTCTCCCTTATATAAATGTGTATGCGTATATTCTTGCTTAAATGAATGATAAATAACTGCTGAGCAAAAAATTATTTAAAGAAAATATTAATATGTATTTTTAATTTAACAAAGAACTTTGTACCAATTTATAATTTGGAAAAAAATATTGAAAACTATTTGACTTATACTTTCCTGAAAACTTATTCGTATCAATTGTTAAGTTTTAAAAGTACTACTGAATACTGACAGCATATTTAAATCTTTATTCTAAAAGCAAGATAACATAATAAAATAAATAAATAAATAAATAAATCAGAAAAAATAAATAAATAAATAATAACAAAAACAAACTCTACAACAAAAAAATTACGCACCAAGAAGGAGTAATGCAAACTGAACACAAATTGACATACATACAGGTTTTGGTGTAATCAAGCACCAATTCATCATTATCGTCGATCCTACGTGCATGAAGTTCAAATACCCTTAATAGGCGGCTCAGCGGGGTTGAGCTCAGTCCCCGGATATCTCTTCCACTGAGGACGTTTGGAGCATCATAAAAAGGGTCCTACCAATCGGGATTCTACCAATCCAACGCAACAATTTCTACAGAATTTGGCACGATACTTCACAGGAGCACACCCGCCAACTCCACCAATTAATACCAAGCCGAATAACTGCATACATAAGGGCCAGAAGTGGACCAACGCGTTATTGACTTGTTTGCTTTGTGAGGCTCTTTCTCTTGATTAAATCATTCAAATTTTCTGAAACTGTAATAAATTTTTTTTCTCCACATGTACATCACATCTACCAATTTTTGTCCCATTCGGACCACCCATTCCACCCCCATCTACCAAATTTTTGTCCCCACTTCTTCTTGTGCGTCGTTTTTTTTTTTTTTTTTTTTTTTTGTTATAGAGTGTATTTTTCCCTAACGTTATCTCTAAAGGAAATTAGAACAAATTACAAACAAAACCATTACTATTCCCTCAGAACAAATTAGCCTACACTGTAAAAAAAAAAGTTCTCTTTGCTGCCAAAAATCCTCTGTAATGGCAGAAAAATACGTTTTGTCATCGTAATTTTTCCGTAATTTAGGACTATTATCTTAAATTACAGAAAATGTCTGGCAGCAAAAGAGGCTATATTCATACAGTGTACTGAAATAGCTACTGAAATAACCTTACTAATAAAAAGGAAATTAAAATACAAAATATATTTTTAATCAGAATCGTTCTTAATGTGTTTCCTTTACTAAATATTTACTCTCTTTTTTTCTTTTTTTTTGTAAGATTAGTAAACACTGTTACAAAATGCAACTTTGCTGCCAGAAATTCTCTGTAATTTGAGAAAAAAGTCGTAAATTACTGAAACATTACGTTGACAAAACGTATATTTCTGTAATTACAGAAAATTCTGGCAGAAAAGTTGAATTTTTTTAACAGTGAATGATAATAGAAATAAACAGAAATAAATTTGAAATGAATTTTAGAAATAGTCACACGAATATTTTATTAAAAAATTTTAACCAGGTCTTTTTCCTCTTATTGACAATGTTAGATAGTGAGAATTATAGAAACAATTTTTATAACTGTAATTAATTTTTAGTGTTGATAGAGGTCATAGAATTTTTCTAGACTTACTAAAAATTTTACAAAAAAAATTAGTTATGTAGAATACATGTATTTGATATATATAACAATAGAAGAAAATAACCAGGTGACTATTGCATTAAATTAATTGTACATAAATTGGAAATATTGTTTTAAAAAATAGTTAATTCATTTAATGAAACTTTAAAATTTTTAAATATAAAATTGATTCTATAAATAAATATTAATATTTTTATTAATAATCAACAATGTAGAATATTGATTTTTTAGTCGAACACTTCAAAAATTAATTCTTTTGGGTAAAATACATATTTGATTATTTTTTACTTCTTTTAGCTCATGCACTCAAATTAAAAAACAAATATCTAGAACAAAAACGTGTTTGTCGTCGTCTCCCTTCCGTTTCCATGTAAACAGTTTTCTTTTCTAGAGAGCTTCGCCGCAAGTCTGCTACCTTTACTACAGTCTGTATAAAAGACTCATCGGCCAGGCCCGACGTCCCTTCTTACCTGTCCTTTCGACCAATCAGGCGACTTCTAAGGGGGAAAGCCAAAAGGGTGGTCGGAGTACCTTTTCCTAACATTCAAACAGACAGTCCACTCGGCGCTAGTTAAGTGCCAATCTCATCCGACGGATTTCATCCGCGGACCACCATGCACGGCTGTGCCGGCTATGAACATGCCTTACCGATCTCGGATCTCGGATCTGTGCGTTCAACTCTTCCATCTCATCTCCATCCTCCTCATCCTCAGCGCTGATGAGCATCTCAGGTAAGGAACGATTATAACGAATAATATATATATGTGTGCGTGTATTTTAGTAATTGAATTTTTTTATCTTTAAATTTATACATTTTTATATTATATCATTAACATATAATTTGAACTTTAATTGATTTCAAATCAACAACATCAACATGTTTGATTGAAGGCCTAGAATCCTCTTTGTTTTTCTTTTTCTTGAATAAAATAGTTTAGTTACAAAAGCTAAACATGCTTTACGTGCTATTTTTAGAAAAAAAAAATAATAACATAATTTGGTCTTGAATAAGAAGTGTTATTCACATAAAAACTAATGATTGCAATTAATGTCTATCGTAATTAAAATGCATTGAATCAAAATATTCCCACTACTGGTAAACGTTCTTTATGGATAATTTTTTTAAATTCTTTTATTATTATCATTATTATTAACGAACAATCTGAGGTATTTTTGATTAAACTAAATTTCTAATCTAAAAAGTATTGTGTTGTATAGGTTGGACATTTTTCACAATATTCTCCAGAAAAAACTGGGGTAAAACTTAACAGAGTTAATATGAAGTTTACTATTTTAGTGAGGACATGACGCAAGTATTATATAAATGTGCGTCTAACAATATCATAAAGCAGACTTTTAAGTTTTTGCATGTATATATAATTATACATATCGTGCTGAATACGAGGAATTTTAACGTAAATAATAGAATATGAATCAGCTTTAATATGTTAATAATAATATGATGTAAAAATTAAGAATGTACCTAAATTATCTTTAAACAGACATTGTGAATCTTTTTGTTATTAACCCAAAATAATTATACTGTAAACTAAACATATACTTAAAATTGAAAAAAGAAAGGTAATAGTGAAAACAAGAGAAATATAAAAATATGACAAATTAAAAAAAAAAAAAAGTACCTATTTTTTTATATTTTGAGACAGTTAGATTAGATTTGTAAATAAATGTATTTGTATCTAAAAAAAAAGTATTTTACAAAAGTTTTTTAAAGAAAGTTTAATTACGAAATATTTATGAGGAAACTTATTTTTAATTTAACTTAGATATATAGTACTCAATTAGACAAATGGTAGATGTCCATTTTATTTATTATTTTGATAACACTTTTAACACTTTTTTTTTATCGATATATATATATATTATGTGTAGTTTGGTGTATTTCGTTCTTTTTATTTATTTATTATTATTATTAATATTATTTAAGTGAAGTTATTCAGGTCGATTTAATGAAACATATTATTTAACTAGTATAAAACAAAATATTTACAAGTAATTTGTGCATTATTTATCATGAGATGTAAGGAAGTAATTGAACAGTCAAGAACAAAAATAAAATATGAAAAAAAGAAATGTAAAATGTAAATAAAATTATAATCACATGTATATTTTTATGTTACTAACAGAAAAATCATACTCAATAAACTTTTTATTATTATCAAACTTACCAAAAAAAAAAGAAGAAGAAGAAGAAGAAAATACTATTTAAGGAAATTTTACTTCAGTATTTACTTAAACTATTTTTTGCTTTATTCGTCACTCAAAATTTTTTGTAACTTGAAGCTATAGGTATATAATGGCGCCCCTTTTGCGTAAGGAAATACTAGCGTGTGTAAGGCCCTAAACTCACGTGAACGTGTACATATATATACTGGTGATTCATTGCATACTCTATCAAATATCATGATATTTTTTAAATGGTTAGCAAAATTGATTTAATCAGTATATAATATTGACTGAAAATTGTAATAAAAATTTTTGAATGTCGTTTGTATATTTTCATTTTATTTGTTTATCTATGGAAATAAGTTATTATAGACATAAGCGTGTTAATTGATTTTTTTCCTTTTACTTTTTGTATGTGATATTTTAAAACCAACAAATATTATTTATTTCTTTAATTATTTATTATGCTGCAATCATATTTTCTATATCCTAAAATAAATGCTCCACTCTGTATGTAAATTTATGCACACATGTGTGTGTTTCTGTGTAATATAATAATATATAATATAATATGATAAATGTATGACGAATGGCTAAATTTGAATTAAGTTTTAACGAATTTGTACTTCAAGAATAAAATTAAAATCTTGTCTTAAATGAATATGTGTGCATAAATACCATAAACGCATAAATACGGGCTCAAACTCGCAAAGCAAAGCCTATTATATATATATATATATATATATATATATATATATACATACATAAATTCATTTTAACTAATTGTAAAGTATTTAATCGTGCTAAATTTTGTCTAAAACTTTTTTTTTATCTTCCCCTTTTTTATAACTTTTGTGAACACAATTCCAAAATTTGTAACAGTTAGAAAATGAGAATCAATAAAAGTGATACTTTCATTAATAAAATATTTAGATAACTTTCAAACGAAAATTAGCTTTATATAGTAATGAATTTTTATATAGAAAATTGTAACTATATATTTCCGTGTTAAACATTTAATTTCAGCAATTTATGTCTTGTATTTATTAACAATATTTTTTTTTCTTTCTCTTTCTACTTATCATTTACTTTATTTTCATTTGTATAAACATGCGTGTGTGTGCGTTTGCGCACAATTCGCTGCAATATAAAAATAACAAAATTATTTATTCTTTTCTTGATAAAAAAGACTAATTTTTAGTAAAGCAATCTATAATTTTTTTATGTACATTTATTTCTATTTATTTCTTCTAACGACAACAAATTACAGAAAAGGGAATTCCTGATATTTTTTTCATGTTAATTATGCGAAATGTAGCTTTTTTCAATACATTAGAAATACGTTTTTTCTTTTTTGTTAAGTTCTGTTATACTTAAAAAGCAAGCTGTAAAATACTAAAAGATTTAATTTAGAAAAAAAATCGGCAAGTTAAAAAATTTAAGTTTCATTTTTCAAGTTTTCACTCAAATGCAATTTTAAAACATATGGATTATTTATAATTTTGAAAATATTATAAAAATATTATAAAAATTTCATCTGAGACGTTATGCTTGAAATTTTAAAGAAAAATTTAACATCGAAATATCTTTTATGCATATTTGACAGCACTGCATATATCTTTATTGATTGATACAATATTAATTAAGGTGATCTTGTCGTGAAACTGTACATCTTTAAATTTAGCTTCATTGATTGATGCGAATTTAATGTTGCTTGTTTTCAGTTTATTATTATTAATAGTAGTAGTAGTAGTAGTAGTAGTAGTAGTAGTTTTATTGTATACTTTAATAGATCAGCAAAATTAAAAATTGTGTTGCATAAGAAAAAAAAAAGAAGAGAAAATTGTTCATTAGTAATTATGTAAATAAGTAATAAAACAAAGCTGTTCCTTATAATAATATAAATATACTTTTACAAACAATTATTTTTTTTTTAAGTTTTTAATTTAATAAGTACAAGTACACTGTAAAAAAAATAATAATAATAAAATAAATAAATAAATAAATCTGTCTAAAAATAGAAAACTTGTGTACCTTTTCTACAGAAAAATTCTGTTTTCTAAAACTACAAAAACTTATCGTAAAATTGCATCTCAGTCTGTCAAAAAACACATTTCATTGCGTAACCAGATAAAGTCTCTATCATGGTTACAAACTTTATCTGGTTGTTTCATTATTTTCTGTTTTGGATACAGAAAACATTTGTATGAATGCAGGATTGAGAACCGTTAAGTTCTCAATCCGGCATGAAATGTGCTTCCGTGGTTGTGTGGCAACATTGTCGGCTACTAAGTGTTTGACCCTGGTTTTATCCTGGCTGGCAGAATACTGGAAACTTATTTTAAATGCGATTTTTTTTTTTTTTTTTTTTTTTTTTTGTGCTTTACGAAATAAGTCTGTCGTGAGTTAAATTTTACTGTATTGTTCTTCTGTGATTTTTTTTTCCCTCATAGTATATGGATATTTCCGCCAACTTTTTTGTCAGCAATATTTTGTTATATAACAGGTATTTTTTTTATAGTGTAATCAAAAAGAAAATTAATCATATAATAATCAATTGATTCATAATATTTGTATAATAATCTACCGTAATCTAATACCGTAATATTAAAATAATTATTTCTGTTTAGTTGTATACTAAAAGTTAATATTTGAAATTTCAAAAATTTTCGAAAGTTTTTAAATACAGAAATACAACATTTAAGTTTTTCATTTCGAATAATTAACCTTTTCACTACTGTTATAAATCCTGCATTACCATTACTGCTCCTTAAAATCAAATATATATGTGTATATGTTTATTTGGACCTCCATTTTACGACATTCTCCATTTAACGATTTTTCCTTTCAAGTAAGAATACATTATAAATTTCTTTATAAAATAATTTCTAAATAGTAAAATACAATCTCGATTAAACGAACATTTTAATTTTTAACTTATTATTATTTTTTACTAAATTTCTCAAATCATTTTCTTTTTCAATATTTTATGATATTCAATGTATCCGGAAACACTAATTGGATGGACTAGTGAGAGCAATTCGAGGTAAATTATAGTTTGATGAGGACACTTTTAACTTTTCCAGACCTGACGTTCACAAATGAGGACACAGATGTCGTCACAAATGTCGTTTACAGCGAATGTCCTTATTTATGCACATGAAGAAAGACTAGTTTCCCTCGAAAACTACACTATTAGGATTTTTTGTGTTCTTTTTCTTTCTTTCTTTCTTTCTTTTTCTTTTTTTTTTTTTTTTAAATACTAATTTAAATCCATGTTAACCCTAAAATTTAAATTATATTAGTACAAAAAAAAAAAAAAAAAAATCAGGTCTGAAAGGCATACTTGCCAACCATCTCATTATGAACCGTACAATTTTTAGTACCCGCCTTTTTTTTCACACCAATAACTTTTTAGAGTAATTTTAGTCTTATTTAATCGTAACAACATTTGGAGAGAATAACTCTAAAAATATAGTGGTGTGAGAAAAGGGGCGTTTTTTCAGGGGGCGTTAACAATTGTACGGTTATTAATGAGATGGTTGGCAAGTATGGAAAGGGATGAAAAAGTTAAGTAAAAGCATTAAAGAAAAAGATAAAAAAGCATTAAAGTAAAAGATACAATATAGAAAATACTTAAAAAAAAAAAAAAAAGGAGGGGGGATTATTATTATTTTTTTTTTTTTTTTTTTTTTTTTTATGAAGTATGCATATGGTAAGCATATGTGAAATTATTTCCCTGAAATAACTATGTTACCACCGTTAAATATTGTGAGAAAAAATTTTCAATACACTTTAGTTTTAAATTAAAAACAATTACATTTTAAAGGAATGAATTAGCCCGTTAGCGCCCAGTGTCCTCATTTGAGGACAGCTAATAAAATGGCACGTATACTTTTTGTGGTTTCCTGGAATGATTTCTGATTTTTAGTAACAGTTTATAACGTCACTCTAAATGATCCTTGAAAGTTTTATATGCCTACTATTAATTATTATTTCATAATTTGGATAGTCATTTTATGATTTTTCATTCGTCGCACATATGTTTGCTTTTTGCGCAGGTATACTAATTTAAATGAAGTTGAATAATAATATATATTATAATACTTTACTTTCGAGATCTTTGTCAATATATAATAAGAAATTAATTTATTATCTCAAAGTTTTTCTATCTCGAAGTTCTCTCACTAGAACACTAAATGAGTATGGGCTTTAAATTTAAAACTACCAGAAGAATTGTTTAAGTTAATATATTTTACTGTCAGATGTCTCTATTAATTTAGAAGTGAAATAATCAACTAATAATATTATGAAAAATTAATTCGGGCGTTAACGGTTTAATGTATTTCTAGATAGTAAAATTTATTATTATTTATTATTATTATTCCTTTCAAAAAGAAAATTTTTGTAGCAAATGAATGTAATTTATTGAAAAAAATAAGTATTGTAAAATACTTTATATAACATTTCATGCTTATCATTTTCAAGTTTGACGTTATATAGCTCAAAGAATTTTAAAATAAAAAGTTCATCTCTATTCAACGAATTTTACATTTAACAGACTTTTATTTCAGGATTTATAGACTTTAAATATAGATAAGATTGTATATATAAATAAATATATATATAAAAATATATACTGTACACTGTAGGGTTATCCCTACCTTTTTTATACTTAGAATAAATAAATAAATAAATAAATAAATCCTTACAACATTTAAATATGTAGTTACTTACGCATAAATAGCAACATGAGATAAATTCCAGAATTCTTTTATCATAAAAAGACAATTTTAATGTTTAAAGTACAAAGAACAATATTTTTATAATTTTTTTTTTATATTATATTCATTACTTTATTTCATTAAAAATCTTGGTAAATTCTTTTTAGTCGTTATAAGCTGCTTTACTTTGTCTGAGCAAACATGAAAGCTTCAAAAATGCTGAATTGTATCTTCAAATAATTTTATTCTCATGTCTAATCTATTATTAACTTTATTTATTTGGTACAATCTAAACACTGCAGAAACATAAAGAGGTCATTTCTGAAGAATCGTTTTGTGCGTTATGCATAATATATTGAGCATATAATTAGAGACATTATTTCCAGCGATATGTTTATAAGCCATTTTACTTCAAAATGCATGCAACTTTTTTCTTCAGGAATATTATTCTTATATTTGATGTAAACGATATTAGTAAATGATAAAATTTTGCAATAAACAAAAAATAGAAATTTTATTCTAAAATTCTATTGTAAAAATCCGTCTGAATAATAAAAGTAACAAGGTTTTATGATTACAAGAAAGCATCACAGAGTTGGCGTTAAAAAGAAAGTGGTACAAAACTTTGACTATACGCCATAAAATATAAAAAATCGCAAACATTGTTTCAGTTCGAAAGAAAACACGATGCTTCATCACACGAATAAAGTAGGCACGAGTGCCGTAAAAGAAAGCGGCAACGCGCAAAACCGAATTTGGTGAACAACAAAAACAAGCAAAGTTGAAAGTAAATATAAACACTGGTGTGACAAAAATTACAAAAGAAAAAAAAATATATATATATGTTAATAAATAAAATTATAAAATAAAACAAAAAATTAAGAATCTAAAAATTTAAAAAAATAAGTTAATTAATTAAAAATAACGAAAGAAAACAAAAAACCGAAGTTATGTGAGTAATTTTCAAGCATCAGACAAGAATGGAGAGGAAGAAATGACATTAACAAGATTTTTCGAATTTTTAAATATGTAGCTTCATAGAATCCAAATGGGAAGAAGAGATAGGCGAAGAAATTATGTTAGTTTTGGAAAAATCAAAACAATAACCATGAACGCAGCAGTAGAAAATAATGGAAGATTTGGAAATCTCTTCATTACGAACATTTCAATGGTGCTCATTTATTCTGTATTTCAATCGCCTCCTAGTTTGACAAATATAACCTAAATTACATGACGAACAGGGTATTAAATAGGGTAATTCACCATTTTCTTTTTAAAATTTCTAAAATTCTTTCACTGTTCGGTTTTAAAGTCATCTACAAACCTGTCAATAAAATTAAATTATCGTTTCTTAAAGATCCCATTCCTACTTTCTGGCGTTTATTTAAAACCCTGTTAACATTCCCCTATAACCTTCCCCTGTTAACCTAACCCCTATTTAATCTTCTTTACTATTTCTGATAAAAAGTTATACTATATAAAATAAATCACATACTTTTTTTTGAAACCGATAAACAATTACATCCCAAAAGTACAATAGATGAATATTAATGTATTCCCTCATAAAATTTTTATCGATATATTTACATTAGTTATGTACAGTATGCAGGATAAAGCATTGTGACACGTTCTCGCCACTGCTTGCCAAATGAAATAAAGTATGGAAGAGGCGTATTTATAAAAGAAATTTTCATTTGATTAATTGGATTAAGATTAGATACACCTATTTAATGAATATATTTAGCATATATCATGTTCTTAGAAAGAAAAGGATTATCCCCTTCTAGCAGTGAATGTAAATCAATGAAAAGCTTCGAATCCGTTCAGATATTTATTCAAAATTATGCGTATAGCTTAAAAAGAAATAACACTTTGTTTCAATAATTCCAATATAAAAATTTTAACTATAAACCTATTAAAACTTCGATGTTTTCAGCTGTTGTTAAATTTAACCTTTAATTGCTATCAACTATAATTATAAAATAAAATTTGTATTAGTAATTTTAGATCGATTTTATTAGAAATCGACCTAGTTACCATTGTGTTGAGAGTACCCCCTTAAAAAAATAGAAAATGGATAAATTAGTATTTGCATTTATGTTTTATGAACAGTATTAATGTACAAGGTGATTATAACTAAGGTTACGATTTTAAGACGCTCTAATTTTAAAATTATCGGTCAGAAGGACTTGATATTTCACCAAAATAATCGTGAGGTATTTTTTTTTCTTGGGGGGGGGGGGGGGCAAAGAAAAGAATAAAGTTCCAAAATGTTACATTAATCGTTTCATAAAGCTCCTCTTTTTCTCTTGTCACCATCACTGTTTTCGTTGTAAACACGTATTCTTTCTTTACACTTATAAATGTGTACTACACCCTGGAAGTCTATTGTTTCTTTTCGGCTAACAGCCTTCCTGTGTTGAACGAATCCATTTAGGCTTTTTTCCTGACACTACCTTGACAGTGCCATCTATCGGCACATTTTGGAACATATATTTTCCTACACCAAACAAAAATTTCATTGCCTCATGATTGTTTTAGCAAAAAGTCATTTTGATCGAGTGTTCTAAAATTGCATCTTTAATTATAATCACCCTGTATATTTGAGTGAAGATAGTAAAATTTTAGAGCATAAATGTGTACTTTTTAATTATTTTTTTAGTAATTAGATATTGTGTATATAAATAATGGGATTGTTATTTATCCAATATATAAAATAGTCAATTTGGTGTTACATTTCTGTTATATTTTTTGTTTATTCGTGTTCTATTATGAAAAGTTTCCATAATATTCTCCTTTCATGAAATCCATATATATATATATATATATACACTACTGGCCATTAAAATTGCTACACCAAGAAGGAATAATAATAACGGAATGAAATTTGTTGGACACATACATTATAGTAGGAAGAACAATTGATTAAAATTTCAGGAAATTTGGAGTAATATGTACTGAGAAAACAGTACATAAAGCAGCGACCTCTGTGAGCAATAACAGCACATATCTGCCTAGGCATTGAATCGAACAGCGATTGGATGACATGCACGGGTAGAGCACTTCATGAAATTTTAACACGATGCCACAATTCATCGATCGAAGTTACTGGTGATTGGTGGGGGTCCAGTCGCTTTTCAATCTCTGTTCGATTCAATGCCTAGGCAGATAAGTGCTGTTATTGCTCACAGAGTTCGCTGCTTTATGTACTGTTTTCTCAGTACATATTACTCCAAATATCCTGAAATTTTAATCAAATGTTTTTCCTACAATAATGTATGTGTCCAACAAATTTCATTCCGTTATTATTATTCCTTCTTGGTGTAGCAATTTTAATGGCCAGTAGTATATATATACATCTAAATTATGCATAAAAAGAAAAGTATTTTTATATTGAATTACATAATTGGACTAATTTTTAACCCTTTATCTACTAACGGTATTTTAAAGAACCATTAGTTTAAAAAGCATATAAAACCGAATTGATCCCAGAAATGTCAAAAGCATCTATAAAAATAGAACATGTATGTCTCACTTTAATCGTAAGACATGGCATTAGACGCTAGATGCAGCTGTTTTTGTCCCAGAAAAGATTTTATGGCGTGCGTTTGCTGTCTTTGCTCGGCATTTTTCACGATCGTCACTTTGTGTTATAATTAATTTCTATATTACCTCAAAAATCTACCATCAATTATCGAAAAAAATAAAAGAAACATAAAAAGAAAATACATTTTACACATTTTTAAGGTCCTAATACCTTTTACGAACTCTATGTACCAATGGTACATTACAGTATCCCCTCACTAAATCGTCATTAATTACTATGGAGAAGTTATATGCATAATTTTTATTGCATATATCATTAAATAATACTCTTAAGTAATAAAAGAGTATGTTTCAAATACTTTTTTTTTATGTAGTAGATATGCAGTAGATAAAGGTTATTTATTTCCATTATGCAGTAGATAAAGGTTTAAGAAACGCCGGGTTTTGAAAGTAATTAATTTTGGAAAATTTGCAATTTTTCTTTTACAATCACTCCTTTATAAAAATTAAATACCTAGAAATAATAGTAAAAAAAGGAAGGGGCACATTAAAAACATTTTTTTTTTTTTTTTTTTTTTTTTTTTTTTTTTTTTTGTATGTATAGCATTAAGTGTGCAAATTGAATCATGCATCATATCAAATTTTAAGAAATGTGTGAAATTTAATGTATAAAAAAGCGAAAACTGTGATAATTTGACACGATTTCTTGAATTTGTAAAACTAATCGTATTGGGGGCAGAGACCGTATATCATCGAAATAAATAAATATATATATATATATTAAATTCGTTAAAACTATCAAGAAATTTAATATCGGCTACAATTTCCTAATAAAACGTTTAAAATTTATAATTTAATTTTCAGAAAGATATTATATTTCATGTTGGAATGCATTAATATACTTTGTATTAAATATTAAAGGGCTTAACTTTTCAGACCACAGTCAAAATTAACTCAATACTTAATATGAAATTTCTATCTAAATTTTATTTTTTATATAAAAACAGCTTGTTAAATCAGACGAATAAAATTTTGCAATTCGACACCATAAGTTACAAAAATGCACTACCATTAATTTTAATTTTGCGCTAATATTTAGATACATTTTTGTAGAAGTCCCTATATCGTTCTTATATATATTTTTAAACCACCTGATCACCTGTAAAAGGTTGAAATTGTAAAGCTGTTTTCCTTGTTCAATGTTCTATAATGAAGATTATTTTACTTTAAGATTTAAAATATAACTTAAATATAAATTTTTTAAAAGATAAATCTTATCTTTATTATAAATCTTTAAAAGCAAATTTTATGAATATTATAAATAACTTTTACATATAAAAACTAAAAATCCTTAATTATGCAATTTTGCACACTTTTTTTTTTTTTTTTTTTTTTTTGTGAAAAACAACAGCTTACTGATTCCGATACCGGTGGGTGGACAGAAGGTTAATATATCAAAATTCTCAGTTTATTTGTAATTTTGCATCTTTCTGTGAGAAATAGATAATTAAAGTGCATGCTCTTTTATTCGTTTTATTCTATTTTATTTACATTATTTAACACAATATAAAAAGCATTGAAACTTCATTGTCAAACTTTAACAGTAAATTTTACGGATGAGTCTTAAAATAAGAAAAGAAAAACTTTATTTTTACCGTAAATAGCCGTAATTTTACGGCTCATTGCAAAATTTACAGCTGAAGTGAGTGCTGAAAAATAAATCGTTTTCATACCATGATCTTTTAAATGCAAATGATAATATCTTATAAATAATTCGTATACAACACTCACTTACACTATTACTCGAATTAAAGATTTTATACATTTCATGTATAAATTATTTATTGCTTATTACTGAATTTGCTGTCAAACACTATTCTTCATTGCAAAGTTTAGGAGATAAATTATTTTCTTCCATTTATCCATCATTTTTTAATTAATCAATTAATTTATTATAAAGTGAAAAGTAAAATTATTTGATTGATTTTATTTAATTTTACTATAGTAATGCAAAAGACACATCATTTTGAAAAATGTGTATCCAATGTAATTTTTTATAATTTTAAGAAATTTCAAACTATTTTGTCTCAAATTTGCAATTAAAAAGGTTTGATATATTAATATATGTTTCAAAAATTCTTCTATATACCATTTTTAGCACTTTCCAACGAGGTAGAATACTGATTCGGTTTTTCTATCTGTCTGTCTTCCACACTCTAACTCCCGTAAATATTCCATGAATATTTACGGGAATCTGCATTCATGTTCCCGTAAATATACATGGATTATTTACGGGATATGTATTCAAATTTACTATTGGATTTTTTTTTAAATATAGAATATAGAGTAAACACCACCATTGGTTGTGTACAGAGACACCCGAAAGTATTCCAAAGCATTGCGTTCTATGAGAGACATTTTTATAAACCAAATTATAACAACTTTACTTAGCATAAATTTTAATGAAATTGAAATATGTTTTTCATAAGCACGAAAGAATGTTTTATATAGAATACAGCATGATTATCATTAAGATTTACAGAGACACACAAAAATATTCACTTACATTAACGGAAATTTGTTGGAATTGCATAAGCATTTTTAACAATTTTTAACAACGTTTAAAAGTGAATATTTAAATTAGTGTATTTATCTGATGGTCTGTGTGTCCGCCTCCAGCGTCTGTAAATAATTTTAGAATTTCTTGAAAATGATATATTTTATTCAAGTTTGCTATGGAATGTTCCCTATGTAAAATGGCATTAATAGGCCCCGTACAATTGGTTTGTGTACATAGGCACCCAAAAAGATGACAATCATTCCCTTTTAAGAAACATATTTTTTTAATCACATTTAAATAACTTTCTGCTGCAAAAATAATAAAAATTGGACATTTATTGTTAATATGCAAAGCTAATACTTTATAAAGAATATAATATGCTTAACTTTCATATTTACAGGACTACACTTAAAATAGTCAGATAAGTTAAGTGCTGCAGTTGGGCATTAAGGGCTGCATTTTCGTCTGTTTCAAGCAATTTTTACACTATCCAACAATGTTTAAGAGTGATTTCTGAATTCATTTAGTCTCTCTATCTGCCTTTCTGTCTATCCGTTGTGTATTAACGTAGGCAAAGAGCATTGAAGATTTATAACGAGTACGTACAGTTGGTAAATGTTATTAATCAATAATACGTACCGCATGATTTTTCGTTCTTGTATATTATTTACTATGAAAAAATTGCAAATTTTCTTACAAAAATAAATATATGGTAGAAAATATGTCAAACGCTTAATTTAAAAAAAAATCTTTAATTATTATTATTGTTATTATTATTATTATTATTATTATTTATTTATTTTTTTATTTTTTTTTTTTTTTGAAAGAACTAAATGTTTAAAATTCTCTTGGTAATTTATTTACTTCAAAATAGTGCACTCTCTTTTAAATATTAAATATAAATAGTTTCATAAATTTCTTCTATTTATTTCATTTGTTTTAAAGAACTTGGTATTTAAAATCCAGTCTATAACTTAGGTACTTGGAAGCAGTGAATAAACTTTTAATGAAAGTACAGCGAACAATAAAATTCGTTGATTAAGCTATAATTTAAACTATTCCCATAAAATAAATAAAATTATTCTATCAAAATTAATTGTTTTTTCTGAATCTTTTTTTTTTTTTTTTTTTTTTTTTTTTAAAGCATTAACATTCATAAAGTTGATATGGTGCACTCCAAATATGGTCTATCGGGTAACGTTTAATCAGCTGAGTTATACAGTTAAAAATGATAAGATGTAGCCTTTCGAGATTAAAACTGTAAAAAAACTTTATTACTTTAGAATTTTTAATAGACACTGATATATCTTTCACTAAAAAGTGAAATGCATCCTGATAAACTTGTCTCGATTCTTTTGCTTTTAAGTATATGCAAAGTAGCGTTTATTAGTAGTTAGGTCATATTCACATATTTGTTTCATAGATAAATTTATAATTTTATTTGCGTTACACTTATCTCTCTTTAATATGTGACAAGACTAAAATGAAAGGAAATTAGTTAGAACTTAGGTAATTCTGTATTTATATTTCATTTTTATTACCATCTTTTAAATTTGACAAAATAAAAAATGTCTGTATGAATTTAAAGGCAAGTTAAATATTTTATTGTTTAATTTTGAAAAAATAATATATTGTACCCATCACAAAATTTTGTTCTAAATTTTCCTACAAAAATTCATCAGAGCATATTATTTAAAATCATTATTTATCAGACTTACATTTCGTTGTGAGTGTAAATAACCTTCACCTCAACAAAATATAACTTTAAATATCTTAGGAAAGTCAGTTTTAGGCGCTGTGGACGATATCGTAAAGAAAATTTTTTTTTCGACTACATATATATATATATATATATATATGTACATATATATATAGGTAACTATTGTAACGAATTTATAAGTTTAAAGATAAGAAAAACAAAAAAGGAGAAACGCAAACCAATGCGCAGAATTGCTGCAAAAGGAAATGCAAAACTTAAATACAGGAATAAGTTATCAATGAATAAAATGAAATAAAACCCAAAAGAAAAAAACACTGAGGTCTTCATCAGGGAGGCTTCTCAGTGTAGGGGTGAAAGAGAAGTTTCTGAAAGGACAGTAGCAATTAGCTAATAACTATCCTTAGCCCCCAACTTCTCACCAAACAGAAAACCACCATTATCTGAGAAGAAATCTGACATACATATAATTTAAAAATTCCAAAAACAATTATAAAATTACCAAAATGTACTACTTTTGTAATTTTGGTAATTTTATAATTGCTTTTGTAAATTTTAAATTATATGTATGCCATATTTCTTCTCAGTTAATGGTGGTTTTCTGTTTGGTGAGAAGTTAGGGGCTATGATAGTTATTAGCTAATTGCTGTTGTCCTTTCAGAAACTTCTCTTTCACCCCTACACTGAGGGGCATCCCTGATGAAGACCTCAGTGTTTTTTGGGGTTTTATTTCATTTTATTCATTGATAATTTATTCCTATATATATATATACATATATTACTATCAGGCTTTGCCCGCTTCGCTGGACGCTATACTTAAATGAGTTGTCAAAATCTCATATCATTATTAATAACCTATGCTCCCTCTGTGTTCGGTAGAGGTTTTTTTCGCTCGCAACGTGAGGAGTCCGAGTCTCCACTGCTTTCGGTATTAACTTACCCACATCTTATTTCCCCTTCCCTAGTGGGTAAGTTCGAAGTTTCGCGAAATCCCACCAATATACATAATGCGTACACTTCACATGTTGAGTGCCATGTTAGCCATCGGTGGCTAATATTGAACTTTCCGTTTAAGCCGCGTCAATCACCGGTGGCTGATAGTGTAAAATAAAATGTAAAGCCGCATCAACCGCCAGTGACTGACAGTGTAAAATATGATAAAAAACTATAAAAAAAAATTACATTGTTTAAAGTAATTACTAAAACTTTATTTAAAATATACTTAATTTTTATTTATTACAGAACATCATTAAGGCATTTTATTGGATTTTATTGAAACACAGTAAACATAACGCGCTTCTAAGTAGTGTGTGTGGCCTGACTGGAATTTCCTGAAGAATTCGCGTGGCGTTCAACATGTTAATCACACACCAAAATTTGCCATTCTACGATAATTTAAGGCGAATTCAAACGGAAAAAATGTTTTTACACGTGTTTATTGCCCCCCGACCTGAAAGGAGGGGGGGGGGGTTAATTTCGTAAAATACCGTTACAATAAGTGTCGGATACATATAAACAATTTACGCACCAAATTTCGTATCAGCAGATCCCATAGATTTTCCAAGACAAATTTAGTGCTAAAAGGGAGGGTCTCGAATTTGCTCCTTCGTAACCCCTCTCCCCCCCCCCCCCCCCAAAAAAAAAAAAAAAAAAAAAAAAAAATCGAAAATCATAAAAAAAAACGAAAATGTTGTTTTGGAAATATTCTAAAGGGGACACATGGTTGTTTTCAATACATTTGTACCATTTTTGGTATAGCTGCGCTCAAAAATCCGGAATTTTTCAAAATTTTCCCCGAAAAACGATTTTTCCCCTCCCTCCTTTATGATTCAAAAATTCCAAAACTGTACACAATGTTTTATTTATGCTCAAGTTTAATCTCCTCATGTGTAATTGCTTCACCGTGAAGTTATTGGGGGCCGAGTTATGCTTACAAACTTTTTTGCTTCCTGCCCCCCCCCCCTCCAGGAGGGAAGGGGGATTTCAATAAATCCTCTTACTTTACAATATAAAAAATATGTCCTATTGGTTGCTTGAAATTCTCCGTAATTTGAGAAAATACGTTCTGACAACGTAATTTTTTCGTAAATTACGCGTATTTTCTCAAATTACAGAAGAATTCTGGCAGCAAATAGGACATATTTTTTACAGTGTAGGTGTCGGATACATACAGACAATCCAAACTTTGTGACCGCAGCTTTATAAATTTCCCAGCATAAATTTAGTGCTAAAAGGGGTGTCTCAAATTTTCCCTTCGTAACAAATACCCCCTCCCCCCAAAAACAAAATTACAGATCACAAAAAATCAAAAACATGTTTTGGAAATATCTTAGGAAGACGCATGGCTGTTTTCAACATCTTTGTTCCATTTTTGGTAGCATTCTACTCAAAAACCCGGAATTTACAAAATTTCCCGCCAAAAATCGATTTTCCCCCTCTCACCCCTTAGAAATAAAAATTTCCTAAATCGCAGATAATGCTTTATTTGTGCTCATGTGTAGTCTCTCCATGTGCAATTTCTTCACTATGGAGAAATTTGGAGCCGAGTTATGCTTTCAAAGGTGTTTTAGACTTCTGCCACCCCCTCCCCCCACACACACATACACAGAAGCGGAGTAATAGGGGTAATCTCGATAAATACCGTTTTTTAGGTGTCGGATATATATAAGCAATCCATGCACTAAAATTCGTGACCGCATCTGCCTTATATATCTCAGGACAAATTTAGCCTTAAAAGGGGTGTCCCGATTTTGACCTCTCGTAACACCCCCCCCCCCCCCAAAAAAAAAAAAAAATAATAATAATAATAATAATAATAATAATAATAAAAATAAAATAAAATAAATAAAAATAAATAAATAAAATAAAAATCGCAAATCACAAAAAGAAAAAAAATGTGTTTTTCGAAATATTCTAAATAAGTCGCATAGCTTTTTTCAACATTTTTGTTCCATTTTTGGTAGAGTTCTACTCAAAAATCCGGATTTTGCGAAATTTCCCTCTAAAAATCGATTTTCCCCTTCCCTCTTCTTAAAAATCGAAAATTTCTGAATCGTAGATATTGTGTTATTTGTAGTCATGTTTAGTCTCCTCAAGTGCAATTTCTCTACTGTGAAGTAGTTTGAAGCCAAGTTATGCTTGCAAACGTGTTTTTAACTTTTGGCCCCTCAGGGGGAAACGCGGGGGAATTTCGAAAAAGTTGAAAAATGTAATTTTAAGTTGGGTAAAGACCAACATTCTGCCAAGCGCCGTTGAATTCCGTTCAACCGTTCTCACGTGATACCCGAACAAAAATAGCGTTACAGACATTCAGACACGACGACATACTCGCATACACGCACACACACAGACAAAATTTTCTGAAGTCATTTTTAGCAATGCATTGTGTATGAAACGTGACGATATCACATTTTTTTTTTTTTTTTTTTGACAAATTTGCAGTCAAAAGTCTGATTCAACGAGATATATAAAGTAGAGTGATAAATGGTAACCCTTAAGAAGGTCCAAGATGAGTCATGTGACATGCTCTCCTTCCACCTGCGCATTCGGTGGTTCCCTTGGTAACAACTTATTTTCAGTAAATTTCTATGGCAACGGTTTGGAGATTGTTCTTCGCATAAGTCATAACCGCGAATGTTTTTGTTTACTTACGTAGTTTAATATTCTTTTGTTCTAAATCATTTTGATTTTGATTTTACTTCTTTTTTATTTCGTGTAGTTGAACTTTAACCGACAAAATGCTTAAAAATAGTTTTAAAATTATTATTTGTTGTTAAATTTAGCTCTTTAAAAGTTTAAATTTTCTTTTATAAACACTTTTAAACTTTGTTGGGAAACGATGGGAAAAAAAGGTATTTTATTATTTATTAAAATGTGAAATATGCGAAAAATTTTTTAAAAAACAATTTATTTCAGTCATAGGACTGTCATGTTACCTAATAATAATGATAATTTGTCGAACTGATATTTTAAATGTCAAAATAGCGATAAAGGCCAAACACAGCAACCTATTGGAGCATGGCACGTGATTCACCTTGAACCACGGAAAGCTAATCCTTCATCCATTGAATCAGCACACTAATTTATATATTTCGTTGGTCTGATTTTATCAATATAGATTATAACTTACTACTACTATAATACTATTAATAATTTCTTTTTTAATTTCGCAATGATTCGATAAAAATAATCTCCGTTGTCTACGTTTACATGAAATTTTACCTTCTGTTGCCATACTAAAATTTATGATAAAACGGGACGAGAGCGCAATCTGTTCAGTGATATGGACCGAATATCGAAAAGCACCAAATTACGTCAAAATGCAACTGTATGTAACTTTATATAATATTTTGTAAATTAGTTCTCGTTCTAGATTTAACAGAAAATTTTTGTCAAGTGCACACAAGGACAGACAGACATTTTTTATAAATTGTTTAATTGTTTATAAGACGCTACAAAATGAGTAAATCCGTCAAAAAGCACAAGTCAGAAATTTTTACGAATTTAATACCTTCTTCTATTGTACTCGTATACATAAAAAAGTAATTAAAATCTCTTTTTTAATGTAGTGCAAGACATACAATAAATCATCTATATATTAATACGCAAACATGAAATTCGTCGTAAGTTTCTAATTTATTAATTGTAGGAGTAGAGGATAGAAAGAACCATTGTTCGAAGGGTATGATAAATGTGACTTTGAGAGAAACAAATCCTCTTTTATGATGTCGTAGGAAAAAATTCGTATAGAAAAAGTTGTTCAATTTCGTAATTTCTTAAAATTCAATAAAACTTTAGACACAGTAACTTTTATAGCTGTAGCATCCTTATTACTCTCGACTACAGTTTTTTCATCCTAAGCCGTAACTGCTACTAGAGCAGTAGAAATGCTTATTGAGTGAATGAGTGGCAGATAGAAATTTTATACTATTGAACATGCATATACGCAAATTAAAGAAGGATATGATTCATGGAAGTTTAGAATTTTTTTTCCTAATTTATTTAAGATCATTTTTAATTTTATTTTATTTTTGTATGTGTGTGGGGAGAGGGAGGAGGGGTGATTTACGTCAAAACTAATTTGAGGATATACTTTTTAAGTAAAACACAATACATTCATATTACCTGAAATATGCCTACTTATTTTTGTAAAAGCGGACTTAATTACGATATTCTGCATTAATAAAAAGAAAAACATAAGATTCTGAAATTTTTTTTTATTTATAGCTTTCGAGGAATTTACAAAGTTTTGGTATTTTTTGAACTCTATTCGACCATTTTTAGAAAATGTAGGTTTAGCAAAACTGTGCGTACTCTGCACCTTCTCAATCAATGGACTTACTTTAACAAAATTTGATATTTGGTTGAATCTTGGCTTGAATTAATGATGAGTCGCTTTCGCATTATATTGCCCAACATATGGCTTTGTCAGGTTGTGAATTCCTCTCATTTCAGATATGACTCAGTACATTGTACTAAACTTAGTATAATAAATAAATATATATATATATATATATATATATATTATAAAACCCTGTTAATCCAGTTAGAGTGCATATCGGCCAACAAGCAGCACTGCTTTATTGCAGTTTAATACCATTTTAAGGAAAACTGTATCTAAGCTTCTATAGTGTATAAATGTACAAAACTTGGTATGTGAGATGGATATTAGGTAAAACTGCATTGATTCACTTTGGATGCCTATGTATCAGATAATAGAATATTAAAAAAAAAAAAAAAAAATCAGGAACTTGAAATTCAAATAATAGTGAACCTAAGTAAAATTCAACCAACTCGCAATTTACTTTTATTAATATACAATTCCCCATAAATTTCTGTACCAGTATCGCCACATACACTAAAATAATCTTTTTCAGTTTTAAAAGGCGTACAAGAGCACAGTTGACGTAAATTATTAAAACGTTAAATTTTTACATTTCTGAGCGGGCAATTTTACATCAAGTAAAAAGACGACAAGAAATGTAAGATAGGTTTTTAAATGTAAATAGTGATTAATATACAGATTTCACGTGCACTTTTTTGAACTGGGAATTAAATTAATAAAAATTAAGATATGAAAAGTAAACATGAAGAAATACAATTTTAGAGAGAAAAAATGAAAATAATCTGTCGCTAAAAATCGAGTGATATCAAACTTACAAGCTTAAATTCAGATACATTTTAACATTTTCTATTGCATAAGAATTCATTTGTAAGTCAAATGCCTAAGTGCAATATATTGATAGTAAGCCTTTTCTTTTCACTATGTACACAATAGTGTGCTCCTGAAAATTAACTCTTTTAAAATGAAAAAATGAAAATAACTCAACTTGAGTGAATTTTCACTCATTTGCCTAGTAGAAACGCGTCCTCTCATCTTCAGTTAAATTTAGTATATTAAATGAGTTAACATATTGCACTCAAACTTGAGTTGCTTATTGTATTTAAGTAATTTATTTATTTTATTAATCATTTTAATACAAATGATTTTAACAAAATGGATCACTTTTCAATGGCGTTGCCAGTTGCACTTGCGTATTACTGAAGAAATTGTTTACAGTGAGAGCGATGTTGCCTCTTATATATGGTTGAATGAGCAGAAATAACTCAAGTATCGATAAATATCGATAACTCAAGTTCGCTTAAAAAAAAGTTACTAAGTAGCTCAAAGAATTTCATTTTTAACTCAAGTCAATTTTTTAAAAACTTAACTCCTACTTGACATGGTCAATTAACTCATTTATTTTAAGAGAATAGATTTAAAGCATTTATGAATGAAATACTTGGCACCTTTTCATATTTTACATAAATTTGTAAGAGTGATTTGTTGATTGTAGTTTTTGGGCCTACTATGTGCTCGCGAATATGAACCGTTTAAGCGCTATGGAGCAAAAGTTGTTTTCGGTTAAATTAGCGAAGAGAGAAAAAATTAAATTCGTAAAATCTTGAAACTATACGTTTTGTGTCATTTTTTACGTTGATTATGAAGATGCTATTATTTCTGCACTAAGTTGAACCGTTTAAATGTTAGGGGACAATAACTATTTTGGTTCAAATTAGTAAAGAGGGAAAAAATATGTTCCTAAAAATTTCAAAATATACGGTATTTTTTTTTTCTTTACATAGATTACGAATATGTTATTGCATTTTCTGTGCGTCGAACCGTTAAATTACAAAAGGGTTAAAAGTTTTAAGTTAAAATGATACAGAGCGAAATGCGGATGTTCCTAAGAATTTCAAAATTTATGTTTTGTCTGTTTTTTACGGCAATTACGGATATGTTAATGATTTTTTTTCCCTTAGTCAAACCGTTCAGCCGACAGAGAACCGTCAATAAATTTTTGACCCCAAATAGTTTTTGACCCGTAGTACTTAAATAGACCGACTGAAGTATAAATAGCATATTCGTAATCAGTGTCAAAAATGACACACACTGTATATTTTGAAATGCTTAAAAGTTTTAATTTGTCTCCTAACACCATCCCATTTTGCGATTTTCAGCAGCTCAACGGTTTGGCTTGGAGAAGTTTTGATAGCATATTAATAACGAGCGTCAAAAATTATTTTAAACTTATATTCTGAAATATTTACGAACATAAAGTTGTCCCCCATCACCAATCCAATAGCTGTACCTATTTGCATAGGTCCGCTAAAAAGCACTTATTTTCCTACATTACGCTTTAGCGTATTTTCTCACATAAATTCGTCGTTTTTACAGCACTATATGAAATATGAACCTCTCAAAAACTTTTGATATTATGAGTAGTTATCGCAATTTTGTGTTCAAAACTATCTAACAATTTACATTTTTAATAAATTGACTATTTATGCAGAAAATATAGGTTGTAATAAAGCAAAATTAAAGTGAATTCGTTGTTCTAAATCAAATTATTACATAGCCTTGTTAAGAGAAAAGTAAGAAAAGTAAGACCTTGACATATGAAAAGAATAAACGAAAACGGCTGAGCTTGTATGAATACTAAGTGGGTTTAACAGACATAAGCTTTTTTTTTATGATGTTATATAGGGAAAAAAATATGCTAATACAGAACTTAAAATCCATTTTATCTCTGATACACATTTAGTTTCAAATCCATTTTCTAAAGATTTACATGAAAGGTTTTTCACTATTAAAACCTGTATATACTATAAAGGCATTTCAAAATTATTTATTAAACATAACAATGAATTGTAAATTGAAAAGAAAGTAAAAATCTTTTAAATTTTTTTAATGTTTTGGTAATTTTAAAGATAATAAATTGATTTTAATTTTTTAATAAAATTAAAATTTAAATATAATATTTAATTAATTAAATTTTAATAAAAATATCTGCGAAAATTTTAAATGCACAAAAAATGAGCGGGGGAGCAACGGGAAATGGTAAATTATAACTTTTTGTGTTACCTTTCTCATTCAAATTCATGAATGACTAGTATGTTGTGGCCACTACAAAACATGCAGTATAAATTATTTATTAAATTAATGCATTTTCCATAATAAGTACAGATGATTTTTATCTGGCAGAATTATAACACTAAATGCTGAAAGAAAGTCAATTTTATGCCAACATCAGAAGGAATGCGATTTGTTTTTCTAAGTTTTTTTTTTTTTTTTTTTTTTTTTGTCATGGAAAAATGAAAAATACCGATAACTTTGTTTTAAATTGTCACAACTCTATAGTTCAACCATTCGTTTTAAAGGTATTGACGAGATCTTTCAAAAGATACCCATATTGAAAATTTACACCTCTCCCCGAGAGGATTCTTACTCCCAAGGGAGAAGTGAGGCCCCAACATCCACAAACCTTTTTTCCAAGTTTACTACTACTATTATCAATAATTCATTTTAATTTTACAACTACACGTGAAAAATAACTCTCATTGTGTACATTTGTACGAAATTTTGTCTTATACCGCCATGTTAAAAATTTAGATAAAATGGGATCACAGCGCCACCTGTTAAGCGCACACACGGAGGATATTTCTCCACAGGCCTAGGATACTCGTTTAAATTGGCATTAACCGACAGCACATCATGAACCCACAGGAACTAAACAGAGATTTGTCAGTTTTAACATAGATAACAATATTAATGTTTTACAGATCAATTTTTCTGATATCCACAACATACGAATTTCTTTCTTTACTTTATTTTCTTTCTTTCTTTATTCATTTCTTTCTTTTATCTTATTTCTTTATTTATTTTTATTTTATTTATTTTATTATTATTATTATTATTATTATTATTATTATTATCATTATTATTTTCGAAAAATTGCAACTAATATTAAGAATCAAGAGATATATATATATATAAAGAATAAATTTGATCGATAAAGAATATTTATTTTCAAATATACTAAAAGAAAAAAAAATGAATGAAGGAATAACAACTATTACTGGTAAATAAATTTTAAAAAAAAGTGTTTCGCTAAATTTCTAATATCGAATTTTTTTTTAAAAAAAAGTTCCTTTTCATTAATTCAAATTAAAAAACAATAATAATAATAACAAACTTATAATATCTACATTTATTTTCATATCAAAATCAAAAACATTAAAAAAAAAAAAATACAACAAATTATTTTTATTCTAGTGGGCTATACGCCCGCTTCGCTGGTCACTATATTTAAAAGAATTTTCGAAAGAATTTAATTACTATTTACTTTTAAATCCCATTATAAATAAAAACTAATATATATAGCAAAATAAAATAAAATATAAATAAATAAATAACAGCATTGAAATCGGTCTAAACCACACTTTGGGTACCCGCTGCCTACGGCATCTATTATTCTGCATCGGGTCCAGGTTCCCACTGCCTGCAGAAAGGTCTTTCTTGGACACTTCAATTTGGGTGTTTATCGATGACAGGTGGACCTTCTGTTATTTAAGAACTACAATTTTAAAAAAGTCTATAACTCAACATCTATTAAATATTTCCTTTTTGAACCATGTATTTTATATTGAAATTTTATTTTTCCGACTGAGTGAAAATAATGCCTGGACCGGGACTCGAACCCCGGAACTTTGACTTACAAAGTCAAGGCTCTACCAATTGAGCTATCCAGGCCGACACTCCGGTCAGCATTACTCACTCACACAACCTTTAGGCAGAAACATCTCTGGTCTATCTTGTAGATAGCTCTACAGAAAATAAGCCGCATGATATGGAATACCGGGGTGTCGGCCTGGATAGCTCAATTGGTAGAACCTTGACCTTGTAAGTGAAAGTTCCGGGTTCGAGTCCTGGTCCAGGCATTATTTTCACTCAGTCGGAAAAATAAAATTTCAATAAATGTGATTTTAATAAAAAAAACATGTATTTTATAGTCCCCGCTCTTTACACTATATTACGATTTGATTATCACCAATATAATAAATAAAATAAAAAGTACATTTACATTTAAAAAGAATTAAATAAATATAAAAAAATAATTTTAATTACATTTTAATTTTAATAAGTTTAATCCTTTCTACTATATACTACCTTTTTTTTTTTTTTTTCGATAAATACTATAAATAAATAAATAAACCTTTCAAATGAATTAATTAAAAAATAAAATAAAATAAATAAAAAGTTATACTATAAAAATTATGCATAAACATAACTGTTATAACTACGTTTTTAAATTTAAAATTTAACACACTTAATTTTTTCTACTGCATTAACATTTGATTTTCAATAAACTGAATAAATTAAAAAAAGGTTTCGCATTCAAATGAATGGATTAAATAAATAAAAAGTAAATAGCGTAATATTCATTGCTAAGATACGCAGACGATTAAAATTAAAGAATAAGTATTACATTAAGCTGATGTGTCACCCACACGACTTTCTCTTACATTGCATTTCAATACTATAAATATAGGTTGTGTATTAAGTCTTAAGATCAATAAGGTAAGATAATAATGTTCAACGTACTTTTGAAATATTCTAAAATAGGTTTAGGAATAGTTTTATTTCATATATAATTCTGTTTGAGGAGGGTATCGCCCCCTTCAAATTTGCCTTCTTTAAATAAATTAATTTGCCATAGTGTTGACCAAATTTTTAAGTGGCAACCTGATGCTAACTTCAGACTACCAAATTAGAATTTCCTGCACGTTATTGTTTTTGAGTTATGCTGATAACAGATATACATACGGATAAACCGTTAAAAATTCGTAAAAAATTTCGTAAACAGGGCACCTTGAAATTTGACAAAAAACAGGCTTGAAAACCGAATTTCAAAAAATGCTTATGGGTATGAAAAATTCCTGAGCAGTATTCGTCGACATAGTAAAATGTCACCATTTCCATCCATAACTTTAAATAGAAAAGAACATTTAGCTCAATTTTGGGTAGCCCTTTATATTGTCTATAAACAATATGAACTATAAACAATATTGTGTTCTTAAATTTAGTCTTACTTGAAAATCATTTAAACAAAATGAATTACAATTCCAGCAATTTCTAAGTATAGCACTAATATACCGAAATATTTTGGATAGCCCTGTAAACGAATGATGAATGATTTCCATACCACAATCTACACAAAACCTTCCGTTTTGTTTAAGTTAGCCTATAAATGTTACACTGTACTTACCAGAATTTTTCCCGTATATTCGTCGTGTATTTGAATTCTCTTGAATTACAATGTACACGAGCCATTCGCTTAATCTCAACGAAAAGTTTAGTGTAGCATCCCTACACGATACACATTTAGAATACTGAGTTTCGTCTTTCTACTATTTATTCTTGAGATATGCAGTTAACAGACAGGCACATACAGAGAGAGACACACAGACCAACTGCCAAAAGCATGATTTCTGATTCAGGGGATTTCACAATGTGTAAATAGAACAAAAATTCAATTCGAAAATTTGACCTAAAACCAATACTTTCTCTAAAAAACACTCTCTCTAAAAACAAATCTTTCTGTATTGGTAAGAGTAAGTAAAAATCAAACATAGAAACCGATATTTAAAATTGTAAAAAATAAATAAATAAAAAATTTCATATTCAAAATTCGAAAAAAATATCTCGATGAGGTGCGCACCTATAAGATCCCAGGTATCCATCTGCCACGTTTTGTAGCTCTGCGATCAGTAGTGTGAGAAGCGTGAGAACCAGAGCGCTGACAGTCACACCTTCTCTTTATTTATATAGATTTTGCTGGTCCACCTTTGATTGCTATAATGGAGTCAATGTGACAAAACATACTTTGAATGACAAGATTTTTTAATGTGGAGTATTACTGACATTTATTCTATTTTAGATTAAATTTTCTATTTGTTCTGTTTGAAACAGAGACGTTTAGTTCATCTATTTGGTAAAAAATTGAAAGGTAAAAAATTAGCAAATTTATTATTTTTCTCTGTTTATAATATGATATATTGCTGTTTGTACTGTAGTTTATTCTTTTATGGAAATTAAAAAATATCATCATCAAGTTTACGGAAGTTTCTAACTCTCTTTAAAAAGTTAGCGAAATACAATATTTATTTATTTGATTATGTTGTTCTTTACTTATTGTGTCAACTGTTAATGAGAAAAATTTAAATTCGGTCTCTCATGCCTAGTACTTGCAAGGAAACATTCAAAAGGTGTCATCTTCAAATAGTATAGAAAAAAATATATGTGATTCTAATATTCATAAAACACCAGAAAATGAAAAAAATATCGGCTGAAATTAATTACAGCGACCGCAAAAAATTACCAAAATTAAGCATATTTGGCGATTTCACACTGCTAGGCGATTGATTTTGAGTACTTGGCGGAAAAGCAAAACACGGTTCTGTTCGTACACCGCAATCTCGGCGCTAGCAAATGTATCACCTAACAGCGCTAAATCGCCAAATATGCTTAATTTTGATATTTTTTTGTGGCCGCTGTAATTAATTTCAGCCGATAATTTTTTCATTTTCTGGTGTTTTATGAAGAGTAGAATCACATATATTTTTTTCAATACTTTTTGAAGATGGCACCTTTTGAATGTTTCCTTGTTAGTTGTTTTACAACATTTTCACAATCTTGGATGATTCTAGAGTCAGATCTGTCCCTGCAGATAAATTATATTGACATTAGTATGCTATCTAATTTAGAATCCTGTATAGTGTCGGGTTGAGTATTTTTTTTCTCTGGGTCCAGTTTCAATTTAATTTACAATAATAAACAAAATTTGTTTGATATAATTATAACTGTGTAGCTGATGTAAACATTATTATAGGAATGTAACCATCCAAATACTGGACAAAAGCAATAAACAAAGAAACATCTTTTTTATTTATTTATTTTTTTTTAAGAATATAATCGTTAAAGAATACACTACAAGCATTAAATTTGGAGCACATTTTTGGAAAGTTGAAGATAAATGGTTAAAAATTATTTTTAAACTATTTAACTTGCTCTATTAGTAATTATATTTTTAATTCTTTTTAAAATAATTTTCAAAGTGAATGACAATGAAAATTTACTTTATTTCACAACAAGTTTTCATGATTTTTAGTTGAATTATAAATTTTGATCAGTTTTCGGGTTTCAAATACAGTTCAGGTAAAAAGAAGTCTGGTTTCTGGTCTGATTCGGGTAGAGAAGTTGTGAAAATTCCTTATTGCGGGCTCTGGTCGGTTTCTGGATTAATGGAAGCGTTTGGGTAGATTCCGGGTTGATTTAAAACTCATCTGTCGGATAAAACCCGGTCAGTGCAGGACTGTCTACAGTGCCGGGAAAAAAAAAAAAAAAAATGTTTACACTTGAGCAGCAAGAAAAAAACTTTACATGTTCAATTGCCGTTCCCGCCATAAAAATGTGTCGAACCCCAGCGATGACAGTGTTGATAGGATAGGGAGAGGTCGTCTGTGATCGACAACACCACGTGTCATCACTGGGGTTCGACACATTTTTATGGCGGGAACGGCAATTGACATGTAAAGTTTTTTTTGCCGCTCAAGGGTAAACTTTTTTTTTTTTTTTTTTTTTTTTTTTGCCGGCACTGTAATTGATGTATGCAGGGTACAGTAAAATTTAAATTATTACTAAGGGACAACCGAGATATCTGGATAGAATTTATTCAGCATACTTATTGGTTTTTAAGTGCATAATGCTGTAAATGACAATTATTAATGTTGAAATAATAACAGGAGACTTGGCGTTGGAATATTAAAACCCGAATAAACTACTACGTCAGAAACACCAAAGAAAAATATTGCCAAACGCCAATATTTTTCTTTGGCGTTTCTGACGTAGTAGTTTATTCGGGTTTTAATAATTATTAATGTTGGTTTGTTTGGTTTCAGGAAGCCATAGACCGAAGAATTTCACAACACAAGGAACAATCGAGATGATGTATTGAAATTTATTCTGCGAATTAATTAATCCTTATAAACATAATTAATGGAAATTATATTTAACAAATAATAATAATAATAATAAAATTTGTTGTCAATAGGTGGCATTTCAACAAAAACTAATTTTTGGATCTTTTTTATCTGTTGGGCAATGTTAGTTTACGCGAATTGAACTTGTTATAAACCTTGTTTGAAGCTGATTCTACACATAATAATTTTCAGTAACAATAAATTTGTTCAACGGAGATAAAGATAATAAAGTTATGTTTGTTAATTTGCTTTAAAACTCATTTTAGAAATAGTGATTATGCAGAGCCTTGCATTATTCACTGCTTTCAGATAGTTTATTAAAAGTTCGTAAAGTTAAATTACTATTTTCATGTATTTATTTAAATTTTATTTCAATTTATTGAAACTTTGTAAAATTATGTAGTATCGTTACAGTTTGATAGACTTTTCGAATGTTTTAATAAAAAGTTACGGTCTGAACTGAATTTAGTAATTTTTTTTTTTTTTAATGATGTTTAAATAAAATATTCAGCTTTGCTTCATTAAACGTAAAATATGCTGATGATTCGCAGCTTAAACAGGAACGAAGATTACCACCAAATTTAAAGCATGACTGATAAATAAGTTACGTTGAAGCAATTAAAATACAATTTCAAAAATTATAAAACCTTTGTGTGGTGTTTTACGTGAAAAAAAAGAAAAAAAAATTGACTCAAGTGAGTCCATTTCCTTCTTACATTCTTTTTCTTTTTCTTTCTTTTTTCTTTTTTTTTTTTTTTTTTTTTCCCCATACAGAATGTACCTGGTAGACCTTATTTAATTTTTTTTTTTTTTTTAATTTTTTGTGTCCATCTCATGAATCATACAAAATTTGATGAACATGCGAAATTTGACGTCGCAAATTGTCAACTGCGTTTTTAAACTCATTCAAACTTAACCCTAAAAAACTCGATTTTTTTTCTGCCTAAAATAAATATGTGTGATTATATTAATAATTAGTAATTGGGGAAAAATAATAATTAAAAATTTAACCAAATATGTTAGTAGGAAATGAATTTTTTAATGTGAAATATTATTACATTCAAAAAATACAATTTTCGAATACGTAAACTGCAGTAATATAAAAAATAACTTACCTCTTGAATGCAAACCTTTTGTTCCAGCATACAATATTTTTTTTCGGGTGAGAACTCTTTAATAACTACTATTTTTTTGTCAAATGCCAAACTTAAGGCTACGGTGCCAATTTCACATTATTTTGACAGTAAAAAGAATAGTAGTGACATCTACAGACAATTGTCTGAGTTATATAGCTGCTATGAGTGTTAATTTACTATCAAATGCCGATAGATATCTATACAATTATTTCAAAAGGTGGTGGAAATTTTTAAGTATATGTTCTACTGTTCTACATATGCCACCATGTGCTTTGTAGAGTTAACCTCATACCAAATTTGATGTCAAGACGTTAGTCTGATTCAGCTATAGAATGCTATTTATAGCGACAGTTTAATTATAACCACCATGCGTGTTTGAACATATATATTTATCTAAATGGTTTGAAAAGTATCCTAGTGAAATTTTGTTGCTTTAAAAATCATAACAGACATTAGATCTTAATTCTAACAACCCTATTACGAAATCAGTTATCAATGATAATGATTTAAAAATGCAATTTGTTATTAATAAATCTTGATTCAATTTTTTAATGTATTATAAAATTTTATTTTATTTAATATTTATTTATTTTTATTTTATTTTATTTGCGATATGGTTAGTTTAAAAAGTGAATTCTTAGAATAATCGAACTTATTCAAAGGTCTAATGCATTTCTTAATAATTCTGCTTGTTTCATGAAGCCTTATATGTGACTTAAGCTTTTCAGTGTAGTACTCTATGTCTCAGAAATAAGCCAACATCCTATAAATAAACAAAAGTATATTTCAGTATCCAATTTATATTTTCTATATGTATTTAGAACAGATTTCATTACATTGGGCTAGAATATTTTTAATCTGTTTGCACATACTGTTAAAATTGTATGCTTTAGAATTTTATTTCTGGATTTTTCAGAATGTGTTAATTGAATTATGTTAATAAACATTGATATATATATATTTTATTTCCTTGAATTCTTACAAAATTTTATTCAGGGCTTTTTGGGTAAACTTGTTTGCATTTTAACGAAATTTTATTTTTCCGACTGAGTGAAAATAATGCCTGGACCGGGAGTCGAACCCCGGATCTTTGAATTACAAGGTCAAGGCTCTACCAATTGAGCTATCCAGGCCGACAACCGGTCAGCATTACTCACTCAGACAACCTTTAGGCAGAAAACATCTGGTCTATCATTTAGATAGCTCAACAGAAATAATTATTACAGGCATTATTTACAGGCATTATTTTCACTCAGTCGGAAAAATAAAATTTCATTAAAATATGATTTTCTTCCAATCAGTTGATTGTGATTTTAATAAAAAAATTTATGGCATTATTTTCACTCAGTCGGAAAAATAAAATTTCATTAAAATATGATTTTCTTCCAATCAGTTGATTGTGATTTTAATAAAAAAAATTGTTTGCATTTTGTTTAATGTTTTATTCTAAGTATTTCCATTCCTAATAGAACTGAGAAGTGATCTCAATGCTGGTAGATAGGAAGTGCCGAGAGAAGTACTCAAACCCATGTTGCGCTCTTCGGCCTAGCCTTTCGAAGTTTTCCGTGATTTTTCACGAAATTAAAGGGAGTGCAAGGTAGATCCTGTGAACAAACTTTACAGCGTAGAGCATCCTACCAAAGTACGGGTCAATTTGGTACATTTTTGGTTTGGCTTTAAATTCAACACCAAAAGCAGCTGCTTAAATTTTTCTCATTGAAACACATTCTTGGCAAAGAAGAAGCATTTTCTGTTATAAATTAATTATTTTCATTAATTCTAGCTCTAAAAGTAGTATTTCCAATAGTTGCATTATTGCTGAACTGATTTCAATCAAAATACTTCTAAAATTAATATGGTTTAGATCTTCATTGAACCTCTTATTTCATTGCGTGGTTTTTATTTTTAATATCTATGTTCATGTTGGAAACTCTTTATTCTCTATGTGCTTCTTCCAGTAATTAATTGACTTACTTAATTACGAAAAGATCTACAACAGAAATAAACTGCTTCATCCAAATTCCAAAAACAAAAACTAAACCTTATCAGTCAACAGTTTCATTAACTTTAGAAATTCCTCAAAGGTGTAAGCATTAACTATCAGTATTACATTGAAAATATTTATTTAATTCAGAATAGTTATTTTTAAATATATTAGACAAAATTCAATTATGACGATATTTTTTGTCTATTTAAAAATATAATTAATATATGTATATATATATATATATATATATATATTATTTGAGCTATATTTTACGGGATTATTATCATTTTATTTTTAATGGATCCTCCCTCTCCCTAATTTTTCTATTTATGGACTCATCAGCATCCTGTCACTGATCACTGAATTTTTATTCACAGAATATTCCCCTTAAAATTAGCTGTTACGTTATACATTAACTCATATTTCGAGAAGGTTTTTAAAAGGACAGTTGATAAAATAATCTCAGTGAGAGAGATAAGACTGTGTGATTGACATAATGCATTTTTTATATGAATGCTTGTTAAAACTTTTTCTGGAGAAGGTACTGTCCATAAGCCGCTTATGGTCTTCTGATCCATTCTATCCATATTTAATCTCTTTTAATTCCCCCACATCTGGAAACAGTCTATTCTGAATGCATATTTTGTGAACCTCTTTTTTGGGGCTCATTGTACAATGGGGATTGCATAATGGAGCGTGTAGGGCTTCGTTATTTCACAAGGTTATTAAGTACTGGTTTCCGAAACCAACGAATGCATTTTAGAGGGTTCCCTGGGTAAAATCTGCAGCATGAAATATTTTTCTTATAATGATGTGTTGTGCTTCATTAGGCTATAGGGGATTTCTATCCATTGTTAATAAAAATTGCAGTTTTAAAACAAACATTTAAATTGTTATGCAACGTCTTACAAATTTAAATGCATTAGCTTAACGCTATTACATCAACTGAAAAATCTATATGCAAATAATGTTTGTTTATTAATTTACAGATTATAATAAATTGCAATACAAAAAATTTTAGTGTTTATTTAAAGTTCATTCGCCAATAATATTGTTGTAATACAGTACTGAAAAAAGGTAAATATTTTTAAGTGTTAGAAAGTGAATCTTTTCTAAATCTAATATAGTCACACCATACGCATAGATTCCTAGTGCACTCAGACCAATAAAGTACTGTCAAAATACTGAAAGCCTTTTTTTTTTTTTTTTTTTTTTTTTCTTATACAATAAATAATATAAACGCGCTATGAAGTTTATTAATAAGTGTGCCTTATGGTTAAGCGCAAAAAGTTTATTAAAGATAATTTACTTGAAACATTATTTTTAATATACGGTGTGACTTTAACTCGATGTTGTTAACCTGGTTAATTATTATGTCATAATTTGACTGTTATATCATAATCAACATTAATAATAAATTAAATAAGTTTGCCCCTAAAAAGAAAAAAAAAATATGATGCATTAATACAAATTAGTTCAATACTGAGCGTGAAAGTGCATTTCACACTCACTCGCCGTTTATTTGTTCGCAAAAGCATGTCTTTTCTTCTTCTTCGCGTCAAGAAAGCAATAAGTTTGCTACGCAGTTGATACAGCCTCTAACACTCATATACAAACTCAAATAAATAAATAACAGAAGAATATAATTTTATATAATAATATTATTTATTTTATATATATTGTTTTCTTAACGTAATAAATATTGAAGGTTTTTACTAGGTACAAGTTTGGAGCCACGGTAATCCAGTTGTAGTCTAGTGTTGAAATCGTAATCAGAGAATTGTAGATTCGATCCCGTAGGAGTTCGACCCATGTG
Organism: Salticus scenicus; assembly: GCA_963930645.1. Taxonomy (NCBI): domain Eukaryota; kingdom Metazoa; phylum Arthropoda; class Arachnida; order Araneae; family Salticidae; genus Salticus; species Salticus scenicus. The sequence goes on from OZ005654.1 coordinate 146,346,230, forward strand.
AATTCGGCCAAAAACACATTACTAACGACTGGTGCACGTAAAATCCGTTGCAATATTTTCCATGTTTCCTAACATCAATGCCTCGTGGGATTACCGAAGTGGGGAAGCCACCCTCTCAGTGGAGGATTAAAACTGTGATGATATGTTATCAGACCACTCCTAAGAGTGAATTCCAGATTGTGCTACGAGCACTATTACATAGCTCTAGTGCAACATTAAACACTTTCAACCTCAACCCAAGTCCAACTACATAGCAATAGGGAAAATCTGAAGAATAAATGTAAAAATAAATAGGTGAGTCATAATTATTAGAAAAAAAAAATCAAAAACTATATAACTTTTTTAAAGGAGATGAACATATTTATAGTCGAATTTATGATTTAGTCAAAATATTTACTCAAAAATAAGGCGTTATCTGATAATATAAATGCAGTTTATTTTTATATATATTATTACAATGTTTTATTTTATTTTTTTTAAATAATTATTTATTTATTTCATGATGGGAGAAAAATAATAATTTAAATCTCAAATATATATGGCGTTGATGTACAAAAACGGATGCAAAGACATTGCAGACATTCAAAGATAACGTAGAGAAAAATATTTTGCACAATTGGATCCTAAAGATTGTAATACTAAATTTTTATATGAGAATAAGATTTTTTTTTCTCTTAGCTTAGCCTATTAATGACTTATTGGTTATAGTTTTATCTTTCGGTGATAATCGTAGTTAATATATTTTGTAGTCATATAATCCCAGTGCACTTTTACTGTGTACTATACATTGCCATTTACGACCAATATTTCTTAGTTTTGCAAGGTTTTATACCATTTTGTTTCCCATTATCAATTAAAAAGATGAGCCAGTTCAAAAAAGAATATGAAAAACCGAATGTATCAAAAGAGTACTGATAATTCGTAATTACTATATAGATTATGAACACAGTAATTTTTATTAAACAGATATAATAGTCTAAATATGAAAGATTACTTTTAAGAGTAAGTATAAGTTTATATTCTTTGAATGACCTAAGCCGACTCAGCTATTCTATGTCATATCCCGAATATTCTATTTTATTATTGGTGAATTCTTTGGTTTTCTAGAATTTTCTTAATTTTAAAGTCGAATTTGTGACACTTCTTGTTGTATGGTATATGATTTTGAAAGGTTTATACATATGTATGTGTGTGTGTGTGTGTGTGTATACACCACTGGCCAAAAGTATTGCAAGATTTACAAACGATCAACTTTTTTCAATTTAAAAATTTATCTCTTGATGAAATGTTCTCAAACACTGGATATTTAAAGAACAGGTCTTTTTTATGTTTTTAGTGAAGATTAAGTTGCAATAATAATTAGGAGGGCTGCAACAAATTAAACAAAATCAATAAAGTTTGCGATTACACTATATCTTTATGAGAACGAAATTATCTGTAAGTGCAGAATATGTTAATATAGACTCTATACAATTTTATGATGCATTGTAACAATAGCATGGTTAAGAAAAAAAAAAAATCAGCATGTCCTTTATTTATAACTAACAGGCTATGTCTGCTTCAATAGTCAGTATGAAAACTAAAAAAAAAAAAAAAAAATCCATTGTAATTCCTTAAAACCTCACTACGGGTTCCTGCTGTTTTCGGCCGTGCCTTTACCACCTAAGATATGTCGATTCCGCGTCCCCACTGCTTGCATTTGCACCTTAACTGAAGATTTCAATTTAGTTGCTGAATTGAAAACGGTAAGTAGCGCTATCATTATTCAAGAACTCTCTTTTTCGTACAAACATTTCTGAGACCGATTATTATCTTCAGTCTAAGACAATAGATGGCATCATCAAACGATCTTCCAAATTGGAAAATTTTAATTAAGTAATGTGTATATTACTTAAAATCTTAAGTAAATTCTAAATTGTTTGTTTATTTTATTTTATTTCAGGAAACCGAAGAGTATATTGATTTCTGATAACCTGTTAATATATGTATATATATATGTATATATATATATGTATATGTATATATATATATATATATATATATATATATATATGTATATATATATATATATATTGTATGTTATGTACATATAGATATATATAATTGTTTTTATTCAATAACTTACTCAAATCTTGTCTTTAAATTAACTTAACACATTAACATTTAATTTGTTACTGAAACATTTCAATGCTTATTTTCGGATGTATGTTCTTAATTAATTATATATATATATAAATCTGAAAATAAAATCTGTTCCACAGAAAACAGCAACAGTAGCAACAAAATGCAATTTGATTTCTTGTTTTCCAGCAATGCTAATTGACAATTAAACTGTATAATTAATTCATTTATGCTGATTAAACCTTCATATCAAATCTTAATTTTAAAAGCAACATATACATAAAAAAAATATATAGCATATTTGTGACCGCAATCAATGAATTCATTCGTTAAAAATAAATAATTTGATATTTGCGAAAATGTAAGTGAAAAACTTTTTATGCATAACATCAATATCAAAATTCACAACTCAGTAATCAGAATCAGAATGAATATCATTCAAAATAGTATATAGTTAATGACAAACCATCAAAATAAAATACTTATTAATATATCAATTAAAAATAAAATACTTATTAACAGTCATTAACCGAGATTCTCAAAAGCTTTGATACTGGAAACTTACTTGATTATAAATTATTTCCGTACATTTATAATACTTACTTAAACTTTTTTTATTTATTCGCGTCAATAAAAAAAAGTGGAATGATGTATTAACAAAAGTACGTATTTAGGATTCCTGTATAAATTTACTTATCAACTGAAAAAAAATATGCATAATGACCATATTAACTTTGACATCAATACTCTATAGCTTCAAGCAATTAATGCATTTAATAAATTGTAATATGGAACTAAAATATAAAAAAGTATCACATAATAAAATGTGATTGGAAGAAAAAAAAAGTGCTAAATTAATGAATACCCGCGTCTGTAGACAAATATATCTTTCTGTCTGGGTCACTTATATAAGAAATTTGTTTTGGTTGCTGATTCATCTTCTTGGCAAATGAATTTGAAAATATCGTATGGGCTAAACTTATTCTAAAGCATGTAATCCTAATTATTGATGTCATTGGACTTTCATTTTGAGTAAATAAAATGTATTTTTCATGAAAACTATCCTCCCGTAAAAAAGTTAGTTTTAATCAACGAAAGTTAAATTTAAGAATTATTTTATTCAAAATGGTACCGTATACATTAGAAAAAAAAATAATTAGAAATATTAATAATTATCATGCATAAATGTTTACCCACAATTATTCATAAAGCCAATTTATGTTGCTTTTCCCTTAGCATTAAAAAATAAAGAAAGAAAGAAAGAAAGAAAAATAATATATATATATATATATATATATATTATAAACTTTTATTTTTAAACTAAAGCAGGATTTAAAAAAATAAACTTACAATATTTTATGCAACTTCAATTAAAATCTTAAATTAAATGAATAATATATATATATATATATTATATATATATATATATATATACACTTCTTCTCATAATTATAAGGACACCCGTTTTTCTATATTAACTAAACACTGAACACTATTATTTAAACAAATATATTTTTAATTAATTTGAATTTCATTAATAGACAATATTTAAAAAGTTTTATCGTTTTTCTATCTTAAAGAACTTTAAATATAGTAAAAAGATGATTTTTCAGGTGTTCACAATTATAAGGACAGCTCGAATTTTAGTAATTTTTTCAGTTATTCTTTAAATTAATATTTTATGGGATCTCTTTTTAGGACTAAACAGTCAGACGTTCTCTCTGGTATATATATATATATATATATATTTTTTAATATTCAGTTTCAATACCATTTCGTATGGCATATATGATATTCTTAATACATTTAAACTATTTAAAATTGCTTTCCACTTGCATGCACTTTTCTAATATCACAAGTTAAGGTTTTTTTAACTTTTAGGCCATGGGAAAGACAATAATACAGAAGTTTCTTTCTTCAAACTATTTCCTATTGCTCTAAAAGTAGAGCAAAAATGTAAGTCTTGTTGAAAAATATATTATTACCCCCCAAAATCTAACAAAAATCTGATAATTCCAACTTTTAAAATTTGCGGATATTCTGTTGATGTTCATAATAATAGAAAAAATTACTAAATTCATTCTGCCTACAGTAGAAGCAGCTCCCCAGAGCACCATAGATCCACCTTTAAAATGCCCGATTCATATCTGCCTTTAAAAAATATGCTCTGTCTTTCGCTATCTTCAGATCGTGCCAGTAACAGTTAAAACCATTTGGTTAATCAAAAATAAAATGTTTTTCATCCGAAAATGCAACATTTTACCATTTAATATTGTCTTTATTCAAATTTAACACAGACGTTCTTTCCCCCATTAAATGCTGATTGATTATTACAGATTTTTTATTCATTTTAACATATTATTAATTATTTTAAACATGCATAAATGTGGTCCCTAACCTTTCGTTAAAAATTACGAGCAAATTTAGCAGCAGTCATTATGAGTAGAACAGTAAGAGGAATTATGAGTCTTCGATCTGTGTAAAACAACTCTGATTTTGCATCAGATCTCTCTACTATCGAACCAGCAGTTCAACGTTTGATCACATTTCCTTCAGCAATTTTAGACCTTCGGATTTCATTAGAAATTCGACGGATTGAAATTATCTGTCCACTTAAAAAACACATTTATCATACTTCACTACTTGAACGTTCTTTTTTTCGAGGAATTATCAGTAATGTCCGTCCAAAAAAAATTGAAGGCTTATATATGAATTAATCTAGCCCAGTAGTTAACAAATTCGCATGTCAACTGCAATTTATCCGCTAGTAAGTTAAATAAAACGAAAAAATCTGGATTGTCCCTATAATTATGAACATCTAAAAACGTGGAGAAAAACACATTTTGCATTATTTTTTATTAATTTTGTTTCATATTAAAAAAATTATAGCAATTTTGGTTTTCAGAATACTAGATATATTAAGTGCACTTAGTATAATCTTGTTCACAATTATTTTTACATTAGTTATTTCAAAATATAAAGTGTCCTAAATGAGAAGGAGTGTATATATATATATAATTTTTATAGTAAAAAATAATTTTCTGATAACATTTCCTTTATCTCAGTGAAGAAATTTTTTATAATTTATTTTTTTCCCATACTTTAAAAGAGAACTTTTTTTTTTCTTTTTTTTTTTTGTGTGTGTGTGTGTGTGAGAGAGAGAGAGAGAGAGAGAGAGATATTCAGTGTGTATTTGTGTGGAATCCTTCTTAAAATTTAAATTTCTACACTGCACAAATAAACATTAAATCAAAGATGTGCTTTTGTCTATGCGATGTTTCTGCGTAAAGCATAATATAAAACTCAAAAAGTGTTTAATATTTTCAATAATGAAATTAAAATCCTACTTAAAATTAATAATTACCTAAAACTTTCATTTTCCCGTATAAGATTAGCTTTCTGTAAATCACTTTATAACGCAAGTTATCTTAAAAACCAGAAGTTTAAAAAGTTTTCCTGATAACGTAAATGCTATTCTCTATGGTCTGCGGTCAAGAAATGCAACCCAGATATCAATCAGATACAAAATAGCCAATAAAAGCAAGTAGGTAGCATCTATACATTTTCGGTCAATTGAGAAACTGCATATATAAAACCTCTTGACATTAATTGGAAACATGCCACAGCTGCCTAATCAAATTACGGGTTCGAGTTCAGGGTGCTTAGAATTGGTCATAACGTATCTTCAACAAATAATATATTATATCGTTAAGCAACAAAGTCCCGTCGTTATTTAAAGAATCCCGTAAGTTTATCACAAACACACGCACATAAAATAAGAAGAAGAAGAAAAAGGAAATTTATATTTCTTTTTCCTGTTATTAAGTAATTTATCTTTTAAGTTTAATTTTAGCTTCCTATAAATTTTTGGATTAAATATCTTACATTCCTGTTTAATTGTTCTCGTCTTGTTTAGATGTACAGAGTTGTATAGGTATTGAAATCTGTAATTTTTTTGGCTACATGCTTACATATTTTCTGAAATACACCTAATTTTGCATAAAATATTCAATCAATGCCCTTAATGAAGTATCGGGTATGGTATATTTTCATTATTTGGATTCTAATTATCTTTTAATTTTTTTAATGAAACCTTTTATTTCTTTATGTGATATTTTTTATTTCTTTCTGTGAATTGTTTGAAAAGATTTTCGTATATATAGAGAGATAGATTGATAGATATTATACATACAGAGTTGTATAGAGTTGTATAGGTATTGAAATCTGTAATTTGTTTGGATATATGCTTACATATTTTCAGAAATACCCAAATTTTGCATAAAATATTCAATCAATGCCCTTAATGACGTATCGGGTATCGTATATTTTCATTATTTGGATTTAATTATCTTTTAACTTTTTAATTTAAACTTTTTATTTCTTTATGTAATATTTTTATTTATTTCTGTGAAATATTTGAAAAGATTTTTGTATATAGAGAGAGATAGATTGATAGATATTATACATACAGAGTTGTATAGAGTTGTATAGGTATTGAAATCCGTAATTTGTTTGGCTATATGCTTACATATTTTCAGAAATACACCTAATTTTCCATAAAATATTCAATCAATGCCCATAATGACGTATCGGGTATCGTATATTTTCATTTATTTCTGTGAAATTTTTGAAAAAGATTTTCATATATATATATAGATAGATTGATAGATATTATACATACATTTATATATACAGAAAGAGACAGAGAGTGAGAGAGAATGAGAGAGGCTGTTCTTGAGAACATTAAGAAGAATTTTACAGAATTCAATAATTACAAATTTACACGGTCTCCTTATAAAAAATGCCAATGAGTTAAATAGGTCTCATATCCTAATAAAGTCATGTACAAATTTTAGCATTGCATAGTAAGAAGGCCTTAAAAAACCCTGAAACAAAGTCGTTTCAGTGGTTATCCACAAATTAAAATTACTGGATCTGACTTTCAGAAAAAAATTAGGTTAAATATTTAGAATAAAATCACGTAGAAAAAAAATGGGTGGATTTTTATTTCTACTTTAAAATGAGATTCCATCTTGCTAACATTTAAAACTACGGAATTTTTGGTAAGCTGCAAAACAAGTCTGGGATTAATTTCAAAGAAAGAACTGTTCTCATGAATATTTTTCTTTACTGTACTTTAAAATGCACAGCTACTTTTAACATTTGAAAGGAAATGGAAAACTGTCGCGTCAAATTTGCATGATATGCAGTACTTCAATAGAAATATCTGACTGGCCACCCGTGGATATCATGTTTTACGCAGATTTATTAGCTGAAGCTACACTTTTGGAATAATCACGACGTTAAAAAATAACATCCATGTATTAAAATCATATTATTTTTGCGTTAACTTAAAAGTATGCGCAATATATGCTACCTATAAAACTTGAATATTATTTTTGAGTTGTCTGAAATGGCAAACTGTGTGCAGTCTCCATTGCTTCATTTAAATGGCCATAACAAAAATAAGTAGCAATCATACAACAATTTAATCTCTATATTTATTACCTTCATTCATTAAAGAACACAGACTGTTATTATCATGGATAAACTAGACAGTCTCGTTGTTAATTAACAGTTAAAACAAAACAATATCATGAAAATAAACCATCAAAGTGATCTTAAATGAATATGTTCACAATTTAATGACATAATCATTAAGTTTTTGTAACAAATAGTTAAATAAAATGGAATATTAAGCTATTCATAAACATTGTATTGTTATTTACAGAGAGGGTAGAAAAAAAAAATTGTCTTTTTTTTTTTTTTTTTTTTTTTTTTTTTTTACGATTTTTTAAAAGTACACTTTTTTTAGTATCTACGAAATTAAAATAGAGAAATTGTGTAAATAAATGTAAGTTTTCTTTGTAATTTTCAAAAAAAAATTTAATAAATAATTGTAAAAAAAAAAAAAAAAAAAAAAATCTTAATTTTTACAATTTAAATTTTTTTCACAAAAAATTGGTTTTAGACATGGTAATTTTAAATTTGATTTTCATCTCTTTTTTTTTCTTTTTTTTTTTTTTTTTAGGTTGAAGAAAAACATTCTTGCTTTTTTAGTACGAAAAGTGGTACTATTTTTTTCAATCTGCGATTTTCTGCTATCGCCGTTTGTTGTGTTCTGCCTTAAGTATACCAACTTTAATATTTGATTTCCAAAACTATCTTAAAATATTAGGTCAAATCTGTAAAAACAAAATATGAGTAAATAAGTAAAAATAAATAAGTAAATATATTTCTTTTTATGTTGAAAAAATTAGCGTTCAAACGTTTTTTTATACAGAGATGTCAATGATATAGGAAAAACTACTTTAACCATTTTCTTTCTAATATTAAACAGAATGAAAAACAGATAATATTTCACCTGGAGACATTTTTCGTATTTAGACCAATTATTATTTTTTGTTTTCCTTTTTTCCCTCTCGCATTAACTTGAAAAATATTTAAAATAAAATTGAGAAAAATCGTGCTAAAGCAACTTGGACCTCTTGGGAAATTTGAAATTTGGCATCAAAGTAGTATGGACGTTTCTCGCCAAAATATTTACTTATGCAGTTGCAATAGCCATTTTAATTCATCGCCAAAATGACAACAAAAATTTAAAAGTCGCCAAAGGGCTCCTTTGCTAAAGCTACATCAATGAAATGAATATACAGTGATGTTAGGGAATGAAACATAGTTACTGCATGTTTTTATATGGAAGAATAAATGAAAAGAAATCCTGTCATACTAAATTAGATTCGGTTTACAAAGAATGTAAGCAGAATTTTCTCTTTTTCGAATAATTTTATTTCAATCCTATCAGATTTTCATTATCTTTTGCAGATAAACATATATATTTGTCCATTTGTTGTTATTAACAAAAATTCATTGATAACAGATGATTTTCAACACATCGTTAAAATAATATTCCAAGTCAATTTTTCTCAAATCGTCGTAAAAAGTATTTGCTGGTTCAAATAGGCTAAAAATAAAATATTTTAATGTGCGACCTTGCAGTCAGGATTCATCTACAGAGAAATTTAAAACTTCAATACCAATATAGTTTATTCAACGAAAGAAGACAACGAAACTAAATAAAAAGGTTGCACAAAAATAGCGAAGAAGGTTCACTTTCAGCCGAAATCCCCAATTTGGAGAATTTAATTTTTTTCCTTACTTAAAGGTTTTTTTTTTTAATTATCTTCTTCAATGGACTCAAAGAACTTTTCTCACTCTCTATTATGGTAAAATACGAAATCACACGAAAAAATTATCAAATTTAACAATCAGACAATAGCACGAGCAAAACAGTGCAAATAAAGAAAAAAAATAAATTCACACTTTCTGTTTGGCACTCCTGGCAGAATGCCAGGTTTTTCACTGCAGCCAAACCGCACGTGTGTTTATTTAGTTTCGTTCTCTCGATAGAATGAATGGACTATAGATAATTTGCAGTTTTATTAAACCTTGTTAAGTCCATATTTTTGAATAAAAGACTGACAAAGTATTTAGTTTCTAATGAAAATATATGCTTTAAACAAGAAAATTTTTTATCTAGTAATTTTATAGCATACATTATAATATGAACTTAAAGGATCATACAAATGACACTGCTCTGAATGAAAATCAGCCCCGACACCATTTTTGCAAATTCTTATGTAAAATGACCTCCTGAATATGAATATGATGCCCATTTAGCTCAATCGCCCACCGTTTTTTAGGGACGCCCCACTATTTTTTTTAATCATTTTTCGGTAATTTTATGCCTATAAATTTTATTTGTAGTGCGGGGGGGGGGGGTATTTTAGCTGTTAAATATTTTCTGAGGGGCTACAAATTTGGAAAATTCTAAAACAGGAACATTTGCAGCAAGGAAAAAAATTACGGGGTTGGGGAAGGGGGGGGGGGATTTGCCAATGAAATTATATATTACATTTATTGTATTTTATTAATAAATTATCATTATCATACATTATACTTATATATATATATATATATATATATATATATATATATATATATTGTTTTTAAGTGTTAAAACATTTCTTTCCCATTCTTCAAATCAAATTCATGACCATAAAAATTACCTAGCGATAGAAATTGGGGGAGGGGTGGCGTCCCGAAAACTCGGTAGGATATTGGGCAAAATTAAGGTCATATTCGGATTCAGGAAGTGATTTTACATAAGAATCAGCAAGAATGGTATCAGGGCTTGATTTTTTTTTTTTTTTTTTTTTTTTTTTTTCAACACAGTGTAATTGGAAAAAGTACTTTTTCAATATTTTTACTTTTTTAATAATTTATCGTACATAGATTTTGTTTGTCCATATAGGGCAAAATCTTTTGTGTAAAATTTATACTACAAATGCTATGTTAGTATTTTTTTATTTAATTGTTTAAATTGAATGGTGTTATATTTACGAAGTACTTTTTTTTGTGAATAATTCAAATTAATTCGATAAATATATAATATAATGTACAATACTTTTCTATTCCTTTATTTATAAGAATTGTCTTATACTTAAACAATTAAAAACTCTATATTTTCACACCATATCATCAACTTTCTTATAAGTTAAATTTATATATATTTAAAATTATTTAAAATCGGAAATTTAAATCTTCAGTTTTTAAATAGGAAATAATCTGGTGTGTCACTCACACGACTTTCTCTTACCCTGAAATTTAATACTATAAATACAGGTTGCAGATTAATAGGTAAGATAACGAGTACTGTTATGTAAACCTATGTTAAACAATTAATATTAGGCTTCTGAAGAGTTTTATATGATAATTAGTTCTGTGTGAGGGGGCTACCGCCCCCCTCAACCCCCCGTTTCATTAATGCACCTACATTTATATAGAATTTAATTCGGTTATTAAAAAATATTTCTCTTTTTAAAAAATAATATATTAAAATTATTATTAAAAAAAATTATCTTTTATGATAAGGCAGACGATTTCCATATTAGTGAAGTTGTTTATCCAAAAAAGTCCATTCTATTCTCAATATTAAAAAAAAAAAAAAAAAAAAAAAAAAAAAAGTACGATTTTTTTTTCGAAGTTTTTTCTTCGTTAAAAGTAAAAAAAAATCGATAACTTTGTTTTAAATTATCGCAGATCGATGGTTCAACCATTCGTTTTAAAGGTATTGGCGAGCTCTTTTGAAAGATACCCATCATGAAAATTTACTCCCCTCGAGGGGGGACTTCCCCCCCAGGGGGGAGGCGAGGCTCCTACATACACAAAAAAATTTTCCCAGTTAACTGTCTCTATTACAAAAAATATATATTTGTTTCATTTGGTTTAGTGCAGTCTATAGACGTTAAACTCTACTTACCTGCTATTTCCCCCATAGACGTAATGTATTAGAATTCTCTTGATTGTCCCTGTACACAAACCATTTGCTTGATCTTAACTAAAAGCTTACTGTAGCATCCCTGTATGATACACATTTAGAATACGAAGTTTGAATTTTCTGCCATAATTTGTTTTTGAGATATGCTGATAACAGACAGACACACAGACACACACACAGACACACAGACCATTTGCTAAAAACATGATTTTCGTATTCAGGGGACCTCAAAACGTGTAAATATAACAAAATCTCGCGTTCGAAAATTTGACCCAAAAACAATACTTTCTCTACCTTATGGGTAAGAGAAAGTAAAAAATCATTTAATAGTTTCTTGGTAGAAAATATTATGTTTGATAGTAACATGACAGCAATATTGATACAAAATTAATATCATATCCAATTCTAATTAATTCGAAGCATAAAAAATTGTACTGTTCTCTAAGTATTTACGATTTCAGATTTTTTTTTTTTTTTTCCTCTCTTTAGAAACAATGTGTGACGTTTATGGCCGGTTTTGTATTTGAAATGCGTCTTTCATCTCATAAAAATAATTAATTGATCGATGAAATATACTGCTTTGGTTTTATGTGAGTATTACACATTCATTCAAGGACAGTGAATAGATTCCGTTCACAGTCAATAACCTGCTGCAAAAGCTTCAGGCAATAGGTAAAAAGAAGTCACAGCTGCCGTTTATTCTCATTATTTACCCAGTGAACTATTTGAAGTACTATTAAATGCATCAATATGTTACATACATTTGATATTTTGCTATTTCTAAAATATTAATTGACATAAATTTGATTAAAATATGTCAGTATGTTAAAGCTAAAATATTAATACTCTTTCTTAGTGATTTGACTTTTTCGAACGTTTTTGGTGTTTCGGATCAAGTCCGATTGACTATGCTGTCAAGTAGTAGGCCTGGTTGAGATATCTTCCGTGGGGGAATCTTTCTACGGAAACCTAGCCTGTATTTACACAGATTTTGGAGAAAACATGGAAAACTCCGAATGGTTAGGCCGACAAGCGCGACCTGGGTTCGAAATTGCACCACTCATCTACCAGCTTGGTGACCAGAACCTCTAGGCCTCTGTGGAGCTCATCTCTATGTATATAAACGGCTAAGAGATTTTCTTGGACTCTGTTTGTCTGTGTGTTGACGCAAGTTGCCATTAAATTTTCATACTTTAGTTAATTAAAAAAAATCTAACTGTCCGATCGATAAGCTAATTAACTTGACAGATTCAGAAAAATTGTCCCTTTCATTTGGTACCTTATTTGTAACGATTTTTGATTATATTTTTTAAAATTAATTAAAATATAAAAAAATAACCTATTAAAAGCTTTAAAAATCAACATTTAAATTTTTAATTGTAGAAAAAATAAAAGAACTTTTTTTTTTTGTTTTTCCCCTAACATAAAATGAAATATGCTTTCGCGCAAAAAATAAAAAATATGGATAAAATATTAAATTTACTCATACACATGAAAGAATGAAAATATGAAAATGGTGTTAAAAAACAATTTAGATAAAGTTGCACACGAGTTCCAATAATTAATGGAAATATAAATGAACGTTAAATAAATAAAATAGTCGTCTGCTCAGTCACGTGATATTGAAAAACAAAGAATCGAATTTAGTAAATGCTGTTCTTAAAAGCAAAAATATTAATATTCAGTATAAAATGAAACAAAAGTAATGTTGTGCATTTGTAAACAGTAGAATAATTGTATTTGTGAGTTTAATAATTTTTAAGAATACTTTATATGTTTATTTATTTTCAAAAGTAAGAATCGATTTTTTTATATTGTAGTGTAACTGTTACATTAACTGATTTAGCAATAAATACTTGATTCACTATACCTTCATTGATTTCATAAATTTAAAAATGATTTCATTAACAAACTTTGACCTATTGGCACGCAAGCAGCATCTGACCGAGTTTTGTACATTTCGAGTTTGATTTAAAAAAATTTCTCGCATTCAGAATTCGGCTCGTTGCCGAATCGGGGCTTTTCTAGTTAGAATATAAATCATCTATAGAATAGAAAATTTATTTGCTTTCAAGTCAAAACCGAATTTCATAATTTTATTATTATTATTGTTGTTGTTGTTGTTATTTTCTTACCGTTACTCGTGTGCATTCTTCGAATATTCCTAAAAGATAATTAAAAGTTCGTTCAAAAAATTTATTTTAGTATCTTAATCCTTTGAATGCTAAATTTAAATTCGTGTTTTGAAACACAGTAGAGTCTCGATTCTTCAAGATGAACGAGTCCAGGTCTACTTCGAAATATTGAAAAACTCGGACTATCGAATTTAGAAATGAAAAAAAAAAATAAATAAATAAATAAATAAAAATAAACAACACAAAGTATATCAGTAGTAATGTTTGTAAAATGTGTTTAACTATAAAAGTCAGATAGAATCAGAAACTATAATTATATACAGAAGGATTTCACACAGTACAGCAAATTTGTTTGCAATAGCTTAGGTGTAAAAGAAAAATTGTTTAGAAGATGCTTTAAAAAGAAACGCATAACATACAAAAAAGTTAGTATTTAAATTTTAACGTTTTTTCTTTTCTCTTTCATGAAATTAAATATAAAAATAATCACATTTTCATACCGTTACTTCAATAATTTCTTTCCTTTGCGATACGATGTTTTAGAAGAAATGTCTGAAGCACAGGACATTATGACATCCATTTTAACCTGATGACGTCCTTCTCTGCAGAATACGCACTAAAAATATTTAAATTGCGAGCGCCTTTAAGGAAAAAAAAAAACAGTCACATTAAATTTTAAATTTAGCTGAAGAATGTCTGGTGACTTCTGTAAAGTTAAATGCTGGAGTCTAAGTTATTATATTACTTCAGCGAAATAGTTAAGGTATTTATGTTTTATTAGTTCGGACTCATGGAACATTTGAATTATTAAGATTCGAACTATCTATGCAGACTCTACTATATATATTCCTTTTATGTCTCGAGCGATTTATTTATTCTTCACTTTACTAAAAATGTATCATTCATAAATATTGAAACAAAATATTGTAACTTATTTTAGTAATATTTCTAATTTATAGAAAATATAAAATTCACAATTTGGAATAAGCACGTTTCTGCTTAATATTAAAAGCCACAAATTTTAGGTATTTTATGATGTATTGAAAAAATATATATCATTAGATTTATAATTAAAACACTTTGATTATGGGCAGATCAGAAAATTTTCAAATTTCCAATAAAATAAAATATTGTCTCGTCTGTATATTAAACTGACGCATAATAAGGAAAATATTTCTTTAAATATAAAAATAAGAATTATTAATTTATTTTGGAAAACAAGTCAGTTTAGGATGATTTCTTTAGAAATCGACACATTGCAATGTTATTTATATCATATCGTGTTATATTGTATCATATTGTATTGTAATCGTATTTATTTATTCGTATATAAGAAAAAAATTGTTGTCAGGATGACTTGCGAAGTACTGAATCAATTCGAACGAGAACTGGACAAAGCACTTATCATAAAAATATCTTACACAAGTTTGTTCGTCAGCTAAATCCGCCAATTTGTTTCTAAACGGAGGCCATTTAAAATTTCTTACTCGTTTAATAGACTTACTTATGAAAATATTTTCTTAAAACTCTATAGATACATAACCGATATCACACCAAATAGTCACAACCAAATTTATTAATCAACTTGATCCACTGCCTTGTTTAAACATGGTGCCCACCTAAAAAAACTTATTTATGAACCGATTTGCTTAAAACTCGATAGATGCATAGCGTATGTCAAGTTCTCTACCTAATTTTTAATCAACTTGATCTACTGTCTTGTTTTAAAATAGTGCTCAATCGAAAATAACAAAGAAATGAACTACTCTTCCGACTGGGCCAGAAGGATTTGTGTTTTAAATGTTTTACATCATCCTATTTATAAACTGTCTTCATTTAAATTTAAAAGCGTTTTATAATCTCTGTTAATTTAGAAGTGTAAATTTATTATGTTAATTTTTCAATTTTAAACTATTAACTGTAAATATATATATAAATATGTATGAAGAAAGCTAGTATTAATTTCATTTATTACTTAAACGAGGTTATATTTTTAACATGGTCTGATCTTCTTCAGAAATTTAAACGTATATTAGAATTTCTGTTTATATTCTAGAAACTAAATCATTGGGAAAATCTCTTTAACCCTCCTTTAGACCATATGTGTTTGATGTAGTTATATCTTGAATTATCGCCGTATTCAGAAACTAATTCACATATCATTGTTTTAAACTAATATTACAACATTAATCATGATTTACCAATAACTGAATTTATTTATCGATGTTCAGAAATCCAATGACTGGTTTTATTCTCACTTTTCCCTCGAGGAGATATCATCATTTGTTTAAATCCATTAAGGCATAATGTTACCACACGGTCACAGCATACTACAATTTACATTTATTTTACATTTACATCCTTCGAAAGCAATTTTGGCCCATAGCTAAAATTTTAAAGAAAAAATAATTCAGTTCTTAATGGGTTAAATACTGGTTTTTTGAGTGTTGAAAACATCATTGTCTCTAAAAATGTCCAGCTAGTATAATGTTCACATTCTGTAGTCACAATTTTGTTTTTTATTATCTATAAAAGAAACTGGACTTCGCAAGTTCTATGGCGGGTCAGTTTTCTTTTCACGAATTTATTTTACCTCTTTAAAACTATTATAGTATTGATAAATTTTGATTGTCTTTAATTATTTTATTTAATGATTTCTATTTTAATTTCTCTCTTAAGAAACTGTCATTCGCAGAAACTATTCCTTTAATACTATAACGACATAAGAAGAAATAAAATTATACCATTGTAATTTTTGTACAGAGAAAACTAAACTTTTAGTATTGTTGTCAGGCTTCAAAATTTTGATAATTAAAATAAATTAATTAAGCCTCCTTCATTCTATATTTTTTTTCATACTATCTCCGAAAAATACAATTCCAGTCATTAGAATATTCATATTATGCAGTCAGTTTTCACTTCGTGTTTTTTTTTTTTTTTTTTATCTATGTATATACATATTAAAAAAAGAAGAAGAAATCGATCTGCGCGAATTTTTTGGTTGATGAATTTGAGTTTTACATTTTTTTTTTTTTTTTTTAATCTTTTCAAAACTATTATAATATTGATAAATTGTATAAATATTTGATTTTTTTCTAATCTAATAGTTGCATTGTTATTACAGGCTAACTTGAATATAATTTAGAAATTGCAGATTTTGCTTTTTCATTTTTTTTATACAATAGAGTGCGTAATAAGAATCGATTAGTTCTTATACATCGCTGGCTATAAGAAAAAAGGAAAGATAATTTTAAGACATTCTACTACTTTTAATAATATTTATTTTTTGTTTTGATATTTTTAATGCTGGAAAGCAAAGAATAAAATAAATCAGTTGCTCTATCATTTAGTTCAGAGTGTAGTTTTAAGCATAAATAAACTAAGTCTAAATCAAATTATTTTACATATGACTTAAAATTATAATTTTATTATAAATGCATTTAAATAATCGCTAACAGTTTGTGTATCGTAAAAGATGCCTAAATAATTTAAACCGCGAAAGAAGTTACGCAACTGTTAAATTTAGAATGAAGCTTTGAGTTCTTAATTAATATGTCATAATATATAAAATATATTTTTAATAAAATATTAGGAATAATTAATAAAAAAAATCTATTTCCCAAAGGTATAGGAAAGATATAAAAGACACCTTTTGATATTCATTGTCGTTGATAACGTTTCTGTTATAATAAGTGTCTAATAAATTAAAAGAAATATGTTACGGGTCAATTGAGAAAGAAAAAGGATCTAATGGGGAAGCCAATTTTTCTCTTTAGGGTTCTGCGTAAAATAGAAAACAAAAGTTTTAATTTTCAGATTTCAGTATCAATTTAAATGCATTTTTATATTTTCTAATTTAGTATTTGATATAAGATTTTCTATTAGTACAAATATTATAAATAAATGAAAAATAAATATGAACACTATTCTAATGTTTGTTGTAACAAAATAAATAAATAAATAAATGAAAATACTCTAGAATTTTTATTTTTCATATGGTTCGTCCTCTTGGAAAGAATTACCTAGTTGTGATTTCTTTGATGTTCAATTCTCACTAATGTAATTTTTTTCTTTATAGGTTGGTATAAGAAGTACATAATCATAAAAAAAATTTCCGCAATATATGTTTCATCCTTGCAAAAAAAGTGACAAGTGAATAAATAAAAGAATACAAGTATTTTTAATGTCTCAATCAACTTTTTTTCCCATCAATTTTTATCTTCGGGTAGTTTCAAAGAACTTTTCTTAGTCATTTATCAGTTTCCCCTATTAATCAAATTAATTTCATTTATGCAGTATTATAACATCAACATGAGTATGTGATTTGCTCATGACTGAGGTGTAAGTTATTAACGTATTCGCACCTAGCGTCAAAAATGAAAATCCATTGATCAATGTCAGAATTTTTAGCACCCTAATGATTCATGTGCGTCATTTTCTTGTCATTATACGTGTTGATAATGCTTATACAAGCTTTTAACTATCATTTAGAGATTTAATTTCCAAAGTTCAGGGTTCAAATTTAAGTGTTTTTTAAAAATAAAGACTCTAAATTGAAGAAGAAAATTGATACTGGTTTTTTATAATCAGTATACATCTCATAAGCCTGGACTACAGCTGGGAGCTTTCTTAATCAATCATATTTCTAAAACTGGTGATGTGAAATATATATACAGGGTGCGGCAGCTATTTGAGAACACACGTTATAAGTGATACAATGCCCTGTATATCATCTTTAAAGAACCATTTTTGTTACAGATAACCATAGCAAAACTAATTCTAACCCAGGAAAGGAAAAAGCACGCTGTAAACGTCTCCTTGGCTGCAGGATACTCCGTTTCTGAAATAGCTGCATTTCTGAAAGTCGCCCGATCATTCGTTTTCAGAGTTCAGAGAGTACTGAGGGTTGCCAATGTTAATGTGACAACTGTTTTGCACAGGAAACATGATTGCCAGGTCTCGGACATTACCAGGACACCTGAATTCATCAATTCTGTTCAAGCTGCCATCGAAGAGGACCGTGGAAAGTCCATAGGGGTACTCAGCTGAAATCTGCGGGTTAGCGAAGTCACAATTCCAAGTGTGGTTAATGAAGACCTCTGTTACAAGTCGTATGTAATGCGGAGAGGACAGTTCATGTCCGAGAAAACCAGAGAGAATAGAGTAATCAGAGCAAAGCGCCTCTTAAAGAAGCTGAAACATCAGGAACAGACAGGAACGCTCTGGTTTTTTTCGGACAAGAAAAAATTCGTCCAGGACCAGAAAATCAACCGGATAATTGATCTTTGGCTGTGTAAAAGACAAGAGGAAATTCCCACTGTCATGCACACTAAATTTCCTGCGTCTGTTATGGTCTTAGGGATCGTGAGGAATGAAGGTGACGTCATGCCTCCACATTTCTTTTTACAACGTGCCAGAATCAACGCAGTTACTTATACCGATGTGTTGAACACGGTTGTGAAGCGCTGGATTATTGCTCTAGCACGTGGCATACCATACGTTTTTCAGCAGGACTTTTCACCAGCCG
Source organism: Salticus scenicus (assembly GCA_963930645.1). Lineage (NCBI taxonomy): Eukaryota > Metazoa > Arthropoda > Arachnida > Araneae > Salticidae > Salticus > Salticus scenicus. The sequence continues at coordinate 146,365,353 of OZ005654.1, forward strand.
ATACGGTCCATTCAACACAAGAGTGGATGGTAAACAATTTTCATGATCACATCACTCCACGCATGTGGCCCCCTAACTCACCTGATGTTAACTCTTTGGACTATTACGCTTGGGGCGTTGTTGAAAGGATCTCTAGTAAGTACCCACATAACACCGTTGGTGTCTCCAGACAGCTATTGTGGATGCCATGACAAATATTCCCAGGGTCCACCTCATTTCTGCCTGCGGACGGTTTCAACAGCGTGTTGAGGTTATTATTGCAGCTGATGTTGCATTTATTGAATGGTGTCGTGCATTAGGTCCGACTTCTTGTGTACACCCCGTTCCATGTTCATTAAATGATATATCTATAGTGTTTGCTCCCTTTTTCTACGGACGATACTTTGTTCTCAAATATCTGCCGCACCCTGTATATATATATATATCTGTAAATGTAACATATTTTGATGATGCGTCATTTAATATTTCTAAAGATGCTGATCACATTTTCTAAATGTTAATGTCGAAAATTTTAGCTTCAGCTTTTATAAAATTTTATCTGATGATAGATTATGTATGAAGGAGAATTTGGTTCATTATCCAGGAGTTCTAAGCATTCTAAAAATGAAATATACGAAAAAGGTGACAAAAAGAATAGTCATAATATGTTTTCTTTTTAACATATATGTGTATATGACTGTGTGCGCGTTGAAATTTCAAGAACTTTCAAAATACAGAAAAACCTGCGAAAATAAAATTGCACATATAAAATAATAATCCACATTTTTTTTTTTTTTTTTTTCTTAATTCCAATTTATTTATACGATAAATTTTTCTAAGTGTTTAATCATGTGCATTATTTGACTATTGCTTTAAGTTTTGAGAGATTTTTTTTTCCATTACTACCGTAAGTAATGGAAGTAAATATTATATTCAGTCAACAATTTTACTATACCGTTTTCACCTGATTTACAAGTTTTAAAGTCTCCCAAATCCAAAAAAGTGTTTTTGTTAATTGGTCAGTGTGTATGTATGTTTGTATATATGTGAGTATATTCTGACTGTCCTATCTCCAAAGCAAATAAAATTAGAACGACGAAATTTCAGAATTAAGACAGATCTAGTGTGCAGATGATTGTTGTAAACTTTTGGCGAGAATTGGAAAGCCGTAAATGAAACATCGAAAGCTAGAAGTGGAATAGTAAGTCCGTGTCTAAAAAACGGCTCTAAAATTTTTCTTCAAAGTTGTTATTTAAATACTCTTTTAGATGCCCTTTCGTATGTATTAGTTGGTTAGTTCAGGAAGCCCTTTATAAGTAGGTCAATTTTAAGTCTCGAAAGTACGTTTATTAAAAAACGGCTCGACGGACTTTCTACAAATTCAACTATTAACGATATCCTTTCGTATGCAATTGTTAGTTTTCGATGAATAGATGAGTTTTAGGGAATTTTAGGGAAAACCAGCGGTGGGATCGAAAGTCCGGTATCTTAAAAACGGTTCTAACGATTTTCCTTTTTAGATATCCTTTCGCATGTAATATTTGTATAATGCAAGACATTTCTATGAAGTCACAATCTATAGACAATCTATAAAGTCACAATGGTCCTTTAAATTTTACATTTTCTTAAACTATTGAATTTATCTAACAATATTAATTACACCTTGCTTTAAAAAAGGTACTGATAATTTTAAATGTATATATATATATATATATATATAAATGTTTTGAAGAGTGTATTTTGTAAAGTCATGGGCACAACAATTACACACTATTGTCCTACTGCAATACTGTGATAAATTGTTCGTTTGTAGATCAGATATAAAGAAAAAAAAAACACCTAATGTATACAAGGTGTCCCGAAAAGACAGAAACGAGCTTTAATTTATGTTATATATTTACAAGCAGGGTTTAAACTGCCATTAGTTTTTTTAGCATTTTGCTAAAAGGTATCATATTTTGCTAAAACATGTTGATCAAAATTTCGCTAAAAAGCTAAAACTGGATAACTGTGTAAAATATCTCTATATAATAACTCTTTTTTTTTTTTTTTTTTTCTTTGTAATATTTGAGGCAAAAACTACGAAAGGACTGAAATTTTTGGGAATGATTATTTATATAGTAATTTGGATTTATTTTTAATGATTGAATTTAAATGCAAAAATATTTAAAAGTATATAAGAATTCAGAATTCGCTTCATAGAAGCATTCTTAGCACTAGTATTTCAAGATTATCTATCACTACACTTTACTTAATTTTTAAATTGCTTTTTTATTTTACACATATGATATGAGTACCTCTTTTTCTATTGTTAAAATCAAAACATAGTTTCTCTGATATGAATCAGGGAAACTATGTTTTGATTTTTAAAGTCACAAATATGGATGCATGGTTAAAATCATCAATGAACAAAAGAAATAGAAAATAAAACTGAGGATAACAAAGCTAAGTAAAAGAAATCAATGGTATCCAAAGAATTAATTAACTTTCGAAAAAGCTAAAATAGTGCTTGCCTATTTTCGCTAAAATGCTAAAGTAATTTTTTTGCCAGGTTAAACCCTGTTTACAAGTAATGTTATCTTCAGGAATTAAAAAATCAAAAATATACTACCGATAAAATCTAATGTTGGTCTGTTGGTCTTTTTTCAACAGTTATAACTGCAGTCTTGTTAGGGTTTGGTTAGGGATGTCGTTCGACAGTCATTTTTTGCATATTAAGGGTAATTAGATCGGTTCGAGACCTTCCTATAGCTTAAAGTGGATTCCTTACCACTTTGGACAGACATGCCATAACTGGAATTCGAATTTGGCACGTGGCAATTGAAAGCCTGAATGCTAAGCATTCAGTTACCAGATGGACACTATTTCAATGGGTTTCAGAGGGTCAGCATGCTCAGAGTCCTTTAGTTCTGACAAGGGAACCTTTTTACTTGTTCATCGTATTTGGAATCAACACTAAGTACATTTTGTACAGTTTTAAATGCTTATTCAGAACATGTAATCAGTTTTTTTTTCAAAACTCATTCAGTCATTTCTCCTTCTTGGCAAAAAATTCCCCCCACATTATATTTAAACCCGTTAAAATATACCTGCGGCTTACAGAACATGTGATAAATGGAATACGTATTCGTAACTGTTATTTAATTAAGAACAAATACAACATACCTGATAAGCAGCATTTTTATAAATATCTTAAAGGTAGTGAAATTGTTAATTTTTCTTTTCTTTTTTTCATTTTCTAAAATATATTTCCAATATTGTGCAATGTAATTAGTGTCTTTGACCTGTAGATATCTACATTTAGTTTGTGTTGGTTTATTTCCTTTCTAACAGACACAAAAAATGAATGATTTCCTCCATTTTTTGTAAAGAAGAGACTGTCTTTTTTTTTATCCTGACTTTCATTGTCTATATCTGATACTGACGAATAGTTCTCATCGTTTAGGGTTACATACAAACGGAACGCTTGCAACTTCGATGACGTAAAATTTGCAAGTTTTTTGCAAATACAGTCGGCAGCAATGTATCCGAGCACTAGCAAAAATTCCTATGTAAAAAAAGTACACTTAACACTGTTTTGTTAAATAAATCCTTGTCGAATCCTGTTCTGAGTCGGTCTAAGAACATGATTCGACAAGGATTTATTTAACAAAATAGTGTTAAGTGGGCTTTTTTTACATAGGAATTTTTGCTAGTGCTCGGATACATTTGCTGCCGACTGTAGTCATACGTTTGGAACGCTTGCAAACGGCTTTGCAAACGGAAGTGTTTCATTTGTATGTACCCCTTAATCCCTGTATTTTATTTCTATTTCCAAGTAGGTCGTCTTCAAAATCAAGAGTTTCCTCTTTGATTTCACCTCTATTAAAAATAAAGTATTAGATACTGTACAAAAGAATTTCACTCATGGTAGTTTCCTCAACAGTAATTACTGTAAGATGCATACCATACTTACGAATTGCTAAATCCAACGTTGCTTTTAATATATTAACTAAATTTTTCATTTCGTCACAAACAGCAATTAAAGCCGTTGCAATTACATGTTCATATTATATTTTCACAAATTCAGTGGTGGAAAATTATTTCCATTATCTTCATATTTTTAAGTAAAATTTAGACATATTTGTTTTTCCGATTTCGAATTAAAAATGGAGCATTTTTAAAAGCTAGCAATCAAAGATTGCTGCCATACTCTTTTCAGAGAAAAGTTTTTTAATTTCCATTATGACAGACGATATTGAGAGGAAACAGAAATATGCTAAAAGAAATAATTTATTGTTAATTAAGGGCCCGCCTCACTCACCATCGCCGGAAGCCGAAGATAATGTTATTCTATGGGAAATTTTCTTTACTTATAACTCATTAACTAATACATATTTTTAAATTCTGTTTGCACATTTCGAAAATTCCCAACTGTTAAATTGACGGACTTTTTTAAAAAATGTATTTTTTAAATTTGTTATATTTTATCTTGAAGCTGCAAAATACGAATTTTCAATATGGGAAATTTTTAATTTTGCAATTTCAAAATAAAAATTAAAAAATTAAAAAAATACAGCTTTATAAAAGGTTCGTCAATTAAACAGTTGGGAATTTTTGAATGTAAAAACAGAATTTAAATAAATATGTGTTAGTTAATAAGTTATATGTAAAGAAAATTTCCCATAGAATAACAATGGCTCAGACTTCCCGCGACGGTAAGTGAAGAGGGCCGTTAAAAATAATAAACACCTTATTGTTATATTTTGAAAAATGTGTATGAAATTTTCCTACTTTTACGACATTTTTTCACCAAATATGTTACGCAAACACGTTCACGTATATCATCAATGTAAAACGCATGATCTTGTTAAATTTCTAAATATTTTTGATTTTTAAGCTTCAGATTCTAGCTTTTATAATAATTGTCTGCTCTTTTTTATTTCTCCAAACTGAAAAGTTTTGAAGCTTTGCATATGAGTATTTATTCAAAATTATATTTTTGAAATATTTCAAATACACTTTTCAATTTTCTACAATTATAAATGAAAACATATAATCAATATTCAACTACAACACAAATTTCTTAAAAAATTTTCAGTAAACAAAGCTGCGATAAAAATGTTTTCTCTTACGATAACATTTATGCGAAAAATTCTTTCATCAAGAGATCCTACCACTTTCATTTTTTACCAAGTGTCGCCGAATTGTTAAATTTTAAGTGGTAACTTTCTTGAAAAGTTAGTTTTGCAAAAAACTGATTACACATTCTGAATTAGCATTAAAAACTCTATAAAATGCGTCCAGTGTTGATTTGAAGAAGGAATAGCACTTAAAAAGATTCCCTTGATAGTGTAATAGGCTAAATAAAACAAAAAATTCGCACATGCAAATTAAAATTTGCGGTTTAGTATTCTCAAGGAAAAAATAAAATAAAAATTAGTTCCAAAAGTATTCGATAGGGGAATATTTTGAATGTGGTCAAGAAAAACATAAACCATTTGCTCAAAAATACGTTCCGTATAGCGCAATCATGAAGATCAAAAGAAAAGTAGAATTCTCATCATACATAGACGAAATATGAGTTAATGGCGGGCTGTATTAGTCAAACTGTTTTATCAGCAGAGCGAAAATGCTACTGCTGCCTATTATTCTTAAACATTTTGTGTTACAATTGCAGCAGCTTTATGATTTTTAGACGTGGGTATATCTAAAAAGCGTTGTTTAGCAAGGACATTTTTCTCACATAAATTTAGAATTTAGATGAATAAAGGCCTATATGTTGGGAGCTTCCGTTGAAAACGTCGTATACTGTATGCATTTTTTGAAACGTCAGAAAACTGGTCGTATCAAGACAAATTTGTAAATAACAATGAACATTGTTTATCCTAAATAAAGAAAATTTCCCTCTGCTAAAAATAAAATGGCATGTTTCACCAGAAAAATGGTTATAATTTAGCTCAACCAATATTTTGGTGACAAATTGCACACTTTTAATCGTGCTGTTTTAGGATTAAGCACTATTAAAACAGTGAGACAGAGTACCAAAGTATCGCTTGCAACTGAATTGGAACCATTTTTCTGGTGAAACATAGTATTTTATTTTCAGCAGTGTAGAAATCGAAACCATATGCAGTCAAACCTCGTTAACGGGAATCTTAAGGGAAATAGAAAATGTGTTCATGCTATCAGTAACTAATCATCATATAGCTAAAGTAATGCTCTTTTTGATGGGGATTGGAGAAACAGTTCATGTTAAAAGTAATTCACGTGAAGCGTGTTCACGTTAACGAAGTTCTACTTTACTCTTTCATGTATGTATTCAAATCTTTATTACATTTGACCCATTGCAGTAAGAGTTATAGTGCTCAACACCTCACGTTATTTTATGCTCACCCTATATATTCCAAATAGTGCCTAAATAAAAAAAATAATGCTGAAAACTGATAGAAATGTTATAAACATTAAGATAGGCTTTAAAAAAAAAAAAAAAAAATGAAATGAAAACATTCTGCGTCTTTTAAAACTACAAATATGTTTTATATTCCGACTAATATCTTTTTTTTTTTTAGTACGCGAACGGGTGCATAATCATTATTATTGTCATTAATGTAAAATGTATAAAAAATAAAAGTAAAGCCGTGTATTTTATTCATATTTAAAAAGTAATTACAATTGCTTAACGGAACTAATAAATTTTTTGGTCCAAACCAATTTCTTTCTTTCTTTTTTTTTTTTTTTTAAGAAACGAAATCATTTTTTTCCCTTAGTTTTCTTTTCTTCTAAATCAAAGGTAAGCAGGCTCTGAAACATTAAAAAAGATTTCAGCATTCAACTCTCAACAAATAAGTCATTTATCAAGATTAGCACAAGATAGTAGTTTTGATAGTCGCGTGCAATAGTGCCTGATCTGAATATAATCTTCTTTTTACTCCTCGTTCTTCATTTTTCAATATCGCTTATGAGTTCTGACAGTGGTTCTAGAATGTCTGAGGAAGGTTGTAAAACGTTTTATTTTTCTATAGTTATTCTTCATCTGGAAGGTTCCTAGCAGATTGATTTAAATATAGGTGACTCAGGATGAATGTTTTTAAAATAGGAATTCCATCGAAGTTGTTTTTGAAAGGCGTAAAACTATTTTGAAGTTAAAAGTAAATTCCATTCTGAAGATCAAGATGTATACTAAAGTATAAGTTAATATCTTGTGAAGAGTAGTTCTATGATTTCTTTTCCTAAATTTATTGTTTCCTGATTTATATAATAGATTAAGCATGCCGACAAAAATGAAATAATAATAATAATAGTAATAATGACAATAATAATCGTTATAAAAACTGAGGAAAAGTAATTTTTATGTATTTTATAAAGTAACCTTGGATATATTTTTTTTTTATTTACTGCATACAAATATTAACAATAAAATAAAAACTATTTACAGTGCTAAAATGAAGAGAAATGTATCAATTTTTACGAATAGATATCGAAGGTTTCTCCCACAAAAAATATATAGTTTATGTACAAAAGAGTAATTATTGAATAACAAATATTTGAAAGGAATATCTTTTCATAATATATTGTTACATATTGTTACAGTCAAATCTTGATAATGGTTAATCTAGAAACAAAGCTTATTTGCAAGGAAGACTCTATGTCAATATAACCCTTTAAAGTCCAATAGTATCTGTTTATCTTTCTGTGAATATATAAATGAGTGTACGGAATATTTAAAGAAATGGTATTGGTTTAAAAATAAACTTTTCAAACATTCTTGGTTGAAAAGACTCTTTCTATTAGCATATGAATAGAATGCAACAAAAAATATAATTACGTGTGCAAATATAATGTGATTGTAATATAAATAATTTTTTTTTACATTCTCGTACCATAAGGTAGAGAAAGTATGGTTTTGGGGTCAAATTTTCAAAAGTGAGTTTTTGTTATATTTACACGTTTCGAGGTCCCCTAAATTTGAAAATCATGTTTTTAGCAGTTGGTCTGTGTGTATGTGTGTCTGTCTGTCTGCGTATATGTCTGTCTGTCTGTCTGCGTATATGTCTGTCTGTCTGTCTGCGTATATGTCTGTCTGTCTGTTATCAGCAAACCTCAAGAACAAACACCAGCAGAAAGTCCAAACTTGGTATTCTAATTGTGAATCATATAGGAATGCTACACAAAGCTTTTAGTTGAGATGAAGCAAATGGTTCGTGTACAGGGACACTCAAGAGTATTCAAATGCATTACGTCTATGGGGGGAAATTGAAGGTAAGTGGAATTTAACATCTATAGACTGCACTAAACCAAATGAAATGTATATATATATATATTTTATTTGCGTAAAAGCATGTCTCATGCGGAATATGGCATGGAAATATTTCACTATTCATATACAGGGCTACACAAAAGAACTGGATTATAGTGCGACAATAACTGAAAATTGGTGGAAGTGCATTTCAGGCTGTGCCGTGTATTATTACTGTAGGATTATATTTAGGTGTACTATGTGGTTTGTAGCTAATATTCAAAAGATATACAGGGCTGCAAATATTTAAACGATAACATTCTTTTTTATTGTTAGTGGAAGTGCTTTACTATAATAATTTAGCCTGTCCAGGAAAGCTACCAGGAATGGAAATGAATTACTCATAGAGATATGATAAATTATGTATGTTTTTAAGCTAAATATTTAACGCTTGTGTTTTGAATATTTACACTTTTTGAGTATTCCTGATTATGGAAGTCAAGTTTTTTAAAGTTAGATCTTTTTCTGTGTCTCTTAGAGTAACTTAAAGACGAATAATTTCTGGAGATTCAAAAGTTGTATTATCAAATTAATTTAAGTTTGTTGCCGGAAAAGTTTGGTCAAGACTGGTAAGTTTCAAGGGATGTCGCGTGTGAAAGTTGTCTGAATAATATTAAGTAAAATTTAATTTTAATAACAGATTTAAATTATATATAAATACAGGTACAGTAATGAAACGGGGTTTGAGTGGGGCGTTAGCTCCCCTCACACAGAACTAATTATCACGTAAATCTCTTCCAAAGCCTAATTTGAATTGTTTAACATATGTTTTCATAACAGTACTGGTTATGTTACCTCTTAATCTCCCACCTGTATTTATAGTATTAAATTTCAGGATAAGGGAAAGTCGTGTGAGTGACACACCAGATTATTTACTATAACATGGAAAATTATCATTAACATAGGATTTTTTATCCTACATACATTAGACATTAATTTGTCTCAACTAATCTTTTTATTTAAAATAAGTCCATTTATTTTTTTAAGTGGTTACACGGAATTTAAAATCTAAAAAGAAAGCATATTTTCTCTTATATGTACAGTCGGTAACAAAAGTGTCCGAACACTTGCGAAAATTCCTATGTAAAAAAAGTACACTTCATACGGTTTTTTTATATAAATCCTTATCGAATCATGTTCTTACACTGACTAAGAATAGGATTCGACAAGGATTTATTTAATAAAACCGTACGAAGTGTACTTTTTTTACATCGGAATTTTTGCTAGTGTTCGGACACGTTTCTTATCGACTGTATATATATATATATATATATATATATATATATATATATATATATATATATATATATATATATATATATATATATATATATATATATATATATATATATATATATATATAATAGAATAATTCTTTCAAAATTTTGAACATACAAAAGAACAACATTTGAACAATATTTTACAAAATTTTTATTCAAAATTTAAAAAATTCCAGTCGGTGTGTTTCTGTTTTCTGAGACCTTTTAGAAAAGCAGTGGGACACGATTCTCAAAAACTAATGTACCGATAGTATTGAAAATTTGTACACTTCTTCAAAATAGAATTGATTAGTGCTTGAATAAAAAAAAAATTCTGCTTGTCTTTTTTTTCCGTTTATAAGGTATTTCCGTACGTGGGGTAAAATGTTTCAAAAATGTACTATTTTTGATTACAACTCTGCCAAAAATTCAAATTTCAATTTCATTTAAAATGCTTCATTCAAGCACTAGTTAATTTTATTTTGAATAAGTGTGCGAATTTTAAATAAGGTCGATACACTATTTTTGAGAAATCTTGTCCACCGATTTTCAAAAAAAAGTCTCTGGAAACTGGGACCCACCGTCTGAATTTTCCAAATTTTTTGAAGAAAATTTTGTAAAATATTGTTTGAATGTTGCTCTTTTATATGCTCAAATTTTGGAATAAAAATTTTTATGTAATATATATATTTAAAAAAAAGATACTTTTTTTACCTTTCGAAATTCATGCAGCCATTTAATTGATACAATCGATTTTTATATGAAATAAAAATTAAGACTTTTGAAAACATTGATTTGAGATGTGATTGCGTTATGTATCAAAAATTGTTTATTAAATACATTGTTAGAAAAAAAAGGAAATCGCGTTGAAAGCTAATCATTTAAAATGGATATGGAATAATTATGTGTTTAAAATGTATGTGATGCAATACACAATACACGCAGACTTATGTATTAAAAACCTCCAAAAAGTATCTAATAGATTATAATAAATATGCTTAAAATTCTGCACTGATACATTCATTTTTGCTGTAACGCCAGAAATCTTGCTTTAAAAAGAGAAAACATTTTACAGTAGAGATAAATAACGTGTGATTATAGAGCAACCACTGCAAGCCCATGTATGTGACTCACCAATACAAAAGTATTTCTTAACAACAGTTTCATAAATTATAACTTTAATTGTTTAAAATTTATTTATTTTTTTTTTTTTTTTTTTTTGCTCAATCAAAAATACATAAACTAAAGTATCACAGATCAAAATCGAAATTTAAAAACTTTATAACATGATAAATACAAAGATGGTTAAAGGTAAGTAAACAATTTTTGATGGTCCATGTTTCCGAATGCCGGAATAATCAACATTTTGTTTCTAGACGACAAAAACATCTACGGAAAAATTATCTATAATGATTCAATTGCTTGACAACTTTTCCAAACTCACTAAAGTAACTGATCTCAAAGGAACTTTATAAATTTTGTGCACACACTTACATATACAGGCCCCGGTAGTTTGTGAAATTTTATTTTATAAGTATCAATATATAGGGTCTGCCAAAAGTCCCACACCGCCTCCTTCCACGGAAATGCTTCAGAATTTTGAAAAATGTTGAAACTTATGTTTGATAAATTCGAGGGGAACCTCTTTTGGTGAAAATATTTTGGACACTAGGGGGGGGGGGTGAGGGTAGTGCAGGCGCTACGGAGGGCAACTTTAAAATTTTAAATGGAAAGGCATGCCTTGCAATACATCCGTGCAAATGTCTCTTCAAGACAAACAATTTGATATAAATAGTTTTGTCTGGTGATATTTATGCTAGAAGATACATGAGTTTTTTAGAGTTTTGAAATGTGGAATTTTATGTATCTCCTTTAATAATCATCGTGGGACAAAATTATTTATATGAAATTCATTGTCTTGAAGAGACATTTCCAGGGATGCATTATAAGTCACAAGACATACCATCCTATTTGAAATTTTAAAGTTGCCCTCCCTAGCGGCATCCCTATCCTCCCCCCCCCCTTTCTCGGGCACAAAATATTTTCACCAAAAGAGATCGCCTCGAATTAAATGAACATATGTTTCGACATTAAGATAGAGGGAGGGGGGAATAGTTTTTTAAGTTTTGAAATGTGTATTTTATACTCATCTATCTTCATTAGTAATCATCGCAGGGCAAAATTACTTATATAAAATTCAATGCCTTGAAAGACATTTTTCCTGAGATGTATAGCAAGACATGCCTTCCCATTTGAAATTTTAAAGTTGCCCTCCCTAGCGGCTCCCCTAGCCACCACCCCCTTCTTCTCGCCCACTCCTGGGACCAAAATTTTTTCACCAAAAGAGGATCCCTCGAATTCATTGAACATGTGTTTTGCCATTTTTCAAAATTCTCGCACATTTCCGAGATAAGAGGGAGGTGTGAAATTTTGGCGGACCCTGTATATCTTCGTACATATGCATACCACCTTACTGAGGGAAAACTATCAGATGAAAGAATTTATTGAAGTCAAGTAATGTTATAGCGAGACATATCCTGGTTATTAAGCTAACGATTAAAGAAAAGACATTGATTCTGTAATAAGATGCTGTTTTTGCTTACTTTGTAAAAATCAACCATGTTATTTTAATAACAGGAAAGATATCAAGCAATACTTTTACATGCTTCTGTTAGTAGCATATCTTTCTGCTCAGTTAAATTTGTTAAAAATTTCGCTCTGATTAAATATCAGCTGTTAACTTTTATTCAGTTCAAAATAACAGAACATTTCAGAGCAAAAAAATATAGATTGAACTTGACAACTCGTATCGTCAAAAACCAATAAAAATTACATATTCGTAAATAGAAACCCTTAATTTAAGGAATTTTATTTTAATATGTTAAAATGTTCGCTATTTTAATACGATGAAAACTCACTTATTCTGTTTTTTTTTTTTTTTTTTTTTTTTTTTTTCCCTTTAATGTTTTAAAAAAAAAAAAAAAAAAAAAAGATTTGCACTTGGATTTTTTTTTTTTTTTTTTTTTTTTTTTTTTAATAACTGACTGTACATACATTTTTACTCTCAAAAATAGTTTAAACATTTTTTTTCCCTAGCCACGGTATGCATGTTGATATATGATAAATGCTATCTTCATTCATAATGTCTATCATTTTTTGGAAAGTAGTAATTTTCATAACACTTTGGTTTTCATACCCTATCGATTTTAATTAAATGTAATTAATTTATTTTTACTGTTCGTTGAAAAAAACCGTGATGTATTTATTAGAAGAGTTTTCTTTTCACACCTTTTAATTAGATGCCTATATATTTTTTTTCAATTGCAAATTGCACTATACAAAAATATATTACGTTATCCTTCAGTAAAAATATATCAAGATTCAGAGTTAATTATAAAGTGACAAACCTAAGAGTAAAAAAAAAAAAAAAAACTGATAACATATATGCAGTATTGAAGTCTTAAACTATTAATCATTCTCATAGACGGACCTTGGTTCGTTAATATTTGATGACATGATCGATTCCTTAATTGGATATTTAATATAATAATATATATTTAATTCTTTCGTAAAATAAACCATACTTTTTATGTTATTTGGAAATAGGATCTAGAACTTAATAAGCCAGCTTACCATAATGACATCTTTTAAAATACATCTGTTAATAGCATTCATCTCATTACCAAAGCATGACTTTATTATTAATGAGCACAAAAGGGTCATGCTCTGCTTGCATCAATTATCTAAATTTATTCTGGTATTACTTACAAATAATTATTTGCAAACTATATTTAAACTTAAAGGCAAAAACCTATTATTTTTTTTCTTAATATTTAATAATTTGCAATTTTTTATATAGAGAGAATAAACAATACATTGTATTCTTTAATCGGGCTTCTCGCAACCACGTGAGCTTCTGTTCAAGTACCGAATCAACGAGTCCAGTGTTAAAATAGGGGTGATAACCCTTGTGGTTGTGAGAAAATAGAGGTAAAGAAACACCGAAGGACTGGATATTTACCAAATTCCGACTTCCCTGTCAGTTTGGCACCCTTCCAATCATTTGGAGTCGCCCTGAATGCGAGGCACGACAAACGTGGTTACACTATAGATTTATTGAACTTCATATAAAAAATATGCATGAGGAATTAACAGATAAACAATTCATAATGAAAATATCCATAAAGGGAGTTTAATGTTAAACACATGCACGTGTTTTAATTAATGCATCAATATTCAATAATAATAATTAATGCATCAATTAATCAATAATTAATGCATCATATAAATTAAAAAAAAATATATATCGTTGAAAAACTTTTAGATCATAATCATTTAAAACACACACAGGTTTACGTCTAAAATTTTAATTTGATAATTTTAGCTGATCTTTGTTTTTTGGTGTGCTGAAACCTAAACTGAAGACAGTTTTTTTCTATCACGTATAGATTACTGTCAATATACAGGGTGGTTATAATTAAAGTGACTCTATTCAGACCTCTCTAGAACTACTTCTGCCAATCAGATTTTGATGAAATTTGGTATATGCGTTATGTCGACCATGGAGAACTGATTTCTGCAATAATAATAATAAAAAAAAATAGTTCAAATTTTGAACACCAGGTGGAATTTTGTCGCTTAAAAAAGAACAAAAAATCTGGCAGAATCATAAAAAATTATTTAATTACAGAATATGCTCCAGGTGTGTTCCACTGACATTAATTACGCATTGAAAGCGCATTACAGCGTGTTCAGTGGTAGAGCGAAGAAACTCTCAGGATTTCAGCAACATGGCGTGTAATGCTGGCTTTCAACTCAGGTAAAGTCTTAATTCCTCCTCTATTAACACGGTCTTTTGGGAATCCCCACAACCAGAAATCATAGGGATTTAATTCAGGTGAACGAGGAGGCCAGGCATCTGGAAAACCTCTAGATATTACACGATTATCGCCAAATGTAGCACGAAGCAGTTCTTTGACTTGGCGCCCAATGTGGGAAGTTGCCCCATCTTGCATGAAGACAGTGGTCTGCAAACATTGCCGTTTCTGTAAAGGAGGAATGACTTGATATCGAAGGACTTCTCTATACCGTGCACTCGTGACAGAGCACCTTTTAAGACCTTGAGGTGTGAAATTTTCAAAGAAAAACGGCCCGAGGATAAAATCTGCCGTAAATCCACACCATGCAGTCACGTAATCAGAATACAATGGTTGTTCATGCAGGATATTAGGAAGTGAAGCACCCCATATGCGGCAATTTTGATTATTTACAGCTCCATCTAAAGAAAAGTGCGCCTCATCTGACCATAGAATTTTTCAAGGCCACGCGTCATCAACATCCATTCTCGCCAAAAATCGGCAAGCAAATGCTGAACGTGTTTGGCGGACTTGAGGTTGCAGCATTTGCACCATGTGGATCTTACACGGATACCACATTAAAATTGATCGCAGAATTTTTCATACTGTCGACCAAGGAATCACCAACTCACGTGCCACCGATCCACCACTTGCTGAAGAATACCAGGAACTGGAGGCTGTATCAACGACAGCAGTAGTGTCTTCTTCGACAGTTTCATTCGCAATCGATTTTCGCCCTCTTCCTGGCAGAACACCCAAGTCACCAGTCTCTTAAAATTTCCTAATCAACTTCTTCAAACCATTCTTCGATATGGCGCCTTTTCGCAATCGCTTTAAACTACGATATTCACGCAATGCAGCTAAGCTATTGCTGCCGTTCTGATAAAACAGTTTTACAAGTAACGCTCGATTTTTCTTCTGTAAGGGCATGATTATCGATGGCAAAGGCACGCAGAATGATTTTCTAGCTCTGAGTGCAAATCTTTTTATAGGTTTGACTAATTTTCATTAGGAATCATTGGAAAGCGTCATTTTGTGGTCAAAAGTTGAAATATTATTATTATTATTTATTTATTTATTTTTGTTTTTTCATATTTTTTTCCCCATGGTTCATATAACGTATATACCAAATTTCCTCAAAATTCGATTAGCAGAACGGGTTCTAGAGGGGTCTGAATAGTGTCACTTTAATTATAACCACCCTGTAGAGTGTCTACGGAAACAACTTCTTCCGTGACTCATCTACAAATATAATTTTGTGGTAACTTTTATAGTATGTTTCCAAGATTAATTATAATTAACCATGAAAACCTATTATAAACTACCGGAAATGAAGAAATTGTGTCAGCATTGTGTTGCCAAAAATCTATACGTGATAGAGAAAAACTGGCTTCATTTTCGATTTCAGCATACCAAAAAACGCATATATCAGATAAAATTATCAAATTTTGCTAATATAATTTTTTTCGACCTGTTTAATTAAATGGTTCTGTTTATCTATTATTAAATAGGTAGACTACTACAGTTATATATAAAAAAAATGGTTTGTTTTATTTAATTAATACTTTTTAATATACTTTTAATTTTTATAAAGTATTGTAGTGATTTATATGTGCATTGTTCCAAATTAAATTATTTGTGCTACTTATATAGCTATTTTTAATGTTCAACTCATCTTTGTAAACTGCTGAAAACAGCTCCTCTCTTAAAGTAAATTGAATGTAAACATACATGTCGTTCAAGGCTTTTTTTTTTTTTTTTTTTTTTTTTTTTTTTACATAGCTGTGTCTTTTGTAATTTTGTAATTTTCATTATTCTTCCAATTGTTAATTTTAATTTTCAAATTTATTTGTTTCTCCATGCGTAATTGGTCCCTTATATAATATTATGCTTAAAATAGCTTCTATCGAATGAAATCTTGCATTTTGATGGTCACTAAAGAGATAAGCGACCCTAATAATGTATTTCTTTAGTTTGAGCGATTGTTCAAACACTTTAAATTTTTAATAAGTTTTTATTGTTCCCGTTATGTTAAAATATGATATTGATGTACACTCTTGATTATTGCCAATATGTAATTTCTCACTCTTTCTTATTAAGATCTTTTCTGTTAAAGTAAGTTATGGATGGACATCCTCATTTGTTTTAAGGGTTTTTTGGGGGATAATATTCTTTTATGGGTTTTTGAGGGATAATATTCCAGTGAGTGTTTTTTTTATTCCCGTGACTTTATTATAATTATTACTGTTCATTTTCCTTTTATTTTATTTATTTATTTATTTATTTGTTTTTGCGGCTTATGGTGGAATTTAATCAACTGTTTTCTTCCATTCTACCACTTTGTTACAATATATATATATATAATTTCGAGTATTTCTAAAAAAATTTCAGTACTATTTTAAAATACTTTTTTTTTTTAATTATTATTATTATTATTATTATCCATACAAAAACAAGCCTAATGTCTATAAAATTTAAAAATGTCGGTGACTTTAAGTGATACATTATTACTAAAATCTGTTTTAAAACTTATCTTTAATACATAACATCATATCTAATACGCACTGTACAGATATAATACACTGTAAAAAAGAAAAAAAAAATATGTAAGATTACTGGGAAAGTTTGGCAGCAGAGATTCCAGATAAAGCCCGTAAAAAAGAAGTTTAGACTGTAAATTAAGTATATAATGACCTTAAATTGTGGTACATGCCCGTAAAAAAAACATTATGCCCGTAGAAGCATTATTATTATTTTTTACGGGTTTTGTCTGGAACCTCTGTTGCCGGGCTTTCCCCGTAATCTTACAGGAATTTTTTTAAACAGTTTATCTATTATATCCCTGCGGTATAAAAATTAATAGATATAAATATTAAATATGTTATTTTCCATACAGAAAATCAGGTGGTAAATCACAATGAAAATTGTTAGTATAACTATTTAACAGCATCAAACTGCACTTTTGACGATATGCATGCTTTGTAATGAATATTTGTATTGAAATTTTTAACGAGTTTATATATATCTATATATATATATAGATATATATAAAATTACACTCATTGCATAAGAGTTGTCAGAATTATACGAAATTTTACATAGATAAGTGCAACGTTGATATAAGTAAGTAATTACAAAATCAAAGCGAAATGATCATTTAACACAGGTTGGTTGGTTGGTTGGTTGGTTGGGTTTTACGTCGCACTATGGCTGCGCAATGGTAATCATTTATCACAGAAAAAAATACAAAAGAATGGAGGTTTTTAATATGCTGATGGACTACCTCTGGCGTGAATGCACCGTGTGAAACTGTAGAGCATTGAAGCATACAAGTCCCGTATAATATCCTGCGGCATCTTCACGTCTAATTCGTCCAAACTCGTAGGCTGTCCAACTTGTCGTCCCAAGTGATCCCAAATATGCTTGATTGGTAATAAATCTGGGAATCGAGAAGGCCAGGGAAGGGTAATAGTGTGGCAGAGGCAGTTATGTGACACCCTTGCTGTGTGTGGCCGAACATTGTCTTATTCAAATATGGCTTCTGGATGCCCTGTCATGAGTGGCAATAATTGTGTCGGAATGATGCCACGAAAGTACTGCTAGGTTGTCATGGTGCTGTGAATCTATATTAGAGGTGACCATATTTAGTATGCTATATCATCTCATACCATCACACCAGCTATGAGTACGGCGTGCAGCTCTAAAGCAAAGGCGGGATTGAGGTGTTCACCATGGGACCTCCAGACACGTACACGATTTTCATTACTGCCCAAATTGAATCTGGATTCGTCGCTGAAGACGACCTGGTTCCATTCGATTGCAGTCCAATCCCGTCGAGCGCGACACCACGCCAAACGGAAGAGAGGAAGATTTGATATGATTGACAGCGTATATGTAATGGGCCCCGCGATAGCAAATGTCCTTCAATCAGGAACCTTGTGATGGTACGGACAGACATAGGAACCGGTCGTGAAGGCGCTGCATGTGTTCAAATGACGGACAATGAGATAATTGCCGCTAAGCGTTTGTGTCGTATGATGTGACGATTTTCTCGACTATTGGTCTGTAGAGGTCCTAAGCCTGGTCGCAATCTCTCTTGGCCACTGGTCCCAACATCTCCTCACAGGAAAATCAAAACGCCCTAGGTAGCAGGCTACTAGCCGAGCTGATCACCCGGTTTCCATCATCCCGATGATTCTTCCCATCTTGGATTCTGACAGCTGCTCATATTGTCTTCGATGGCAGAGTAACAGCATCTCTATTTTAAAAATATCCTTCTGCAACAGGCAACACGTAAACAAGTCCTGCTTACTTGTTTTCTATTTCAAGAAGAACGAAGTTCAACGCAATCTAGTGGCATTACGCAATGCGCAATCACGCTGCATTTCTAATCATTTGCATATCTGCTTGACACGTACCTTCATGCCAAGTTTCGTTACGATCCCACAATTACTTCTTGGTGCGCAAATTTTTATGGCGATGAGTGTAAAATAAATAATAAATAAATATGAAAACTTACGCATATACAAACATAAAACTTCCCTGTTTTAACACACTAGATAAAAATTACAATTTCAGTTGTAATTAAAAAAAATATTCGTCTTAAAATCCGTTCCGAATAGCCGTTATGTTCTACATTATTAATAATATAAAACATGTTGGGCTAATTAGATTCTTTTTTTTTTTTTTTAATGTTTAAAATTATTCAACTGCATATTAAACAACTATCACTAAGGAAACGTACTACGCCCAAATTTCTTGGAATTCCCCTATAAAAGGATTTGAAATGTTACACACAGCAACTTACAGAAATTTAATTTAAAACAGGTTGCAGTAAATCCTAAATCATTTTGATAATGTTTATAAAAATAATATTGCGAACACATGAACTGATACCACAAAATGTTTGTAAATGAAATCTGTCAATTGAGTAGTTTTTAATTTCCGTTTCACTATTAATCAAATCATATATAAGTTTCATGTTAATATGTAATACATTTCAAAACTGAAAAATCCCATGCATTCACTAATTAAAAGTAGTTACAGATGACGTTAACGAAGATGAAATATTACTAAAAGAAAAAAGAGAGTTACTTTAACTATTTGTTTATTTTATAATTAGTAAAGACAAGCGTAACCAAATGTGTATGCAAGTGTCCTTTCAAATTAAAATCCCTGTGTCACGTTTACTTTATTTTTCAAATGCTGATTGTGTATAAATCATAGTATAATTACTTTGTAGTAAAAAGTTGAAGTGCATTTTAAACAGATGCAATGGTCTTAACTTACCAATTCAAATTCTATGTAAATCTTTAGTTAGAAAGTCATTCAAATTAATATTTGTTTCCTCTTGGAAATGTTAAGTTATAAACCTAGTTAACATGTCCATATGTTTTTGAGTTTTATTTTCTGCGTTCGAGATGTAAGTTAACAAATTATTTCACGTGATTTGACAAGCGTAATTTTGTTGCATACTATTTTTAGACTCGTTGTTAATTATGCGTGTTTTATTTGCATTCTGAAATTAGATATTGACAAGAATAAATTTTTATTTTAAAAACATTAACCTATTCATTAACCTATAAATTTGAGACTTTTATTTCTTCTTTTTTATCAAAAATCAGAAAAATTATCAGTTAAATTTTAAAATCAAACTAAAAAATAAATAAATAAACAAATAATAATTAATAATAATAAATAAATTGAGAAACCTCTTTTGTGTACACTGAACCAGTATGACACATACTTGTTCTTTATGTTATTGGGTAATTTAGATGAAATTCAAAAGAGATGAAATCAATATTTTAAAATTTAAAAAAGAATCACATTCGTGAAATTTACAGTCGGCAATAAAATTATTGAAGCACTAGCAATAATTCCTATTTCAAAGATGAGCACCTAATACTGTTTTGTTAAGTAAATATTTGTCGAGTAAGGATCTTCGCCTTATGCAGTTTATAAAAAAGTAAGTTGATGATAAAAACTTGTGACCAAACTAAATATATATATATGAAACATGTGGATGTGTGCTTGAACAATTTTGCTGCTGACTGTAATTGATAAGAAATATTATGAAATCTTTATGTTTTCATCTAAAATTACGTCAGAATTTAAGCATCATTTTATTAAAAATAATGTGTGCGTATTTATATGGAAAAGTTTTTATTCTACCCCATTTTTAAGTATTTTATTTTACCCATATAATTTTAGGTTTTACTGTTCAAGATACAAACCAAAAATTAAGCATTAAACTATTACCATATATTTTTTTATATACATAAGACTATAGATAAATTTCTTGGATTAAATTACATTTACAGTTCTAAAATAAGCACCTTCATTAAGACATCATTTCTTTCGAATAATAATTTCGTTCGAAATAAAAATGTCTTGGTTTTACGCATGACTTTTAAATGATTATTTTATTTGATATTTACGGGAATTTATTAATTGAAAATAGCCACAAGCGAACAGCTAACTATTTTTTCTGCATTAAATTCTTTGACCCATAGAACAGTGAGGACTAGCATGCAAAATGTACTCTAAAAACATTGCACATTATTGCTATAAGATTTTTGCTTTACGTAAATTATATTTTAATTATACTTGTTGTGACAGGTGCATTTTAAATAGGCGTTGCAGTTAATAATCTGTGTCATTTAATAGGTATTATAAATATTTAATAATAGAAAATTATCCATTATTAATGGTATTTTATTTTTTAATTGTAACTTGATAAATGATTTCGACTATTACTTATTATTTAGATTATTAATATCTATTATTTTTCTTCATCGAAGTTGATAAAATATTCTAATATTTATATGTTTAAAATATATATTTGGTGAAAATTGTTTTATTCAGAATCATCGTTTTATTATGCATGTTTCCGAAGCGTAATAACATTAAAAACGAAATTATTATTATTATTATTATTATTATTATTATTATTATTATTTTATGTTTTTTAATTAAGAATCCCTTCAGAATCGTTACATTTATTGCTCATATTTGGTGTTTATCTTTATATATCTAATCTGAGATGAATACTTCCTTTAAAACTTTTAAATGTATTATGCATGTGTGGTATCTCTTCTTGTATTTTTAATTAATAACCAATTTCTAAACCGTTAGTTTTTAAACTAGAAAAGTGTTTAAAATGAAGTAAGGCTTTATGATAGATGTTTAATTTTATAAAGGGCTTTTTGTGAAAATATAAGTTTTTATATAGACCTCTTATTTTATAAATTACATTTAAAAAATAACTTTTAAATACAATATCATGGGGGAAAAAAAAAGAAAAAAAATATATATATACAAATTTCTATTATATATAATTAAAAATACCGAAATAGTCAGTGTTTAAAATAAAGGCCTTTTTTTTTTTAATCAAGTGAAAACGTTGATTCTGCACAAGTTTATTTTGGAAAGTATTCGTCAAATGTTTAAACAGTAATAATTTTAGAGCAAACCTCAAATATAAAAGCAAGGATTTTTAAATCTATGTCTTTTAAATTATGCTTTTCTTTCCAATTTAATCAAATATCTCATACTTCTAGGAAACGCTAAATACATATATATTTAAAATCGAACCAATTCTGAAAAATAATGATGATTTATGATTAATGAGCTACAAACAAAATTTAAATTTTGAGGTGTTGCTCCTACGGTATTTTTCTTTCTTTGTATATATATCACTCATTTGTATATATATACTCATCCCACCTGGACCAATGGCTTGAATTGGATTTTGCTCCACTACAAACATCCATGTAGGATCCGAATAGGGATTCAAACTCGACACCTGGCAACTGAAGGCTAGAGCCTTAAGCATTAGGCTGTTAGGTAAACAAACAAAATTTTAAATTTTTGATATTAAAACATTCTGACTTGGGCAGAATGAAATTTTTAATCGATGATTTGTAAACTTTCTTTTCTTTTTCCTTTATTCGAATATCTCATATTTTTGTAAAACGAAAAAAAAAAAAAACCTATTTAAAATTAAAGCAAATTAGAAAATTAATGATTAATTATGATTAATAACCCACAAAAAAATTTTAAGTTTAAGTTTTTTTTTTTTTTTTTTTTTTTTTTTTTGCCAAATTAGAAGTTATTAACGGCCCTCTTCACTCACCGTCGCCGAAAGCCCGAGCCAATGTTATTCAATGGGGAAATTTTCTTTACAAATAACTTATTAACTAATACATATTTTTATATTCTGTTTTCACATTCAGAAAATTCCCAACTGTTAAATTGACGGACCTTTTTTAAAAATGTAATTTTTTAATTTTTAATATTTTATTTCGAAATTGCAAAATGAAAAAATTTCACATATTGAAAATTCGTATTTTGCAGCTTCAAAATAAAATATAAAAAATTAAAAAAATAGTATTTTAGAAAAGATGCGTCAATTTAACAGCTGGGAACTTTCAGAATGTGAAAACAGAATTTAAAAATATGTATTAGTTAATAAGTTATTTGTAAAGAAAAATTTCCCATTGAATAACATTAGTTTCGGCTTCCGGCGGCGGTGAGTGAAGAGGGCCCTTAAAACGGGACCAACGAACTAAATTGGATTTGGAACCTTTACAAACATCTATGCCCGAACAGGTATTCGAACACGACACTTGGCAAATGAAGGAAAGAGACTTAACCATTCAACTGCCAGGTAGAATCTACAAAAATTTGTTTCGGAGAAATTTGGAAAAAAAAAAAAAAAAAAAAAAAAAAAGGATTTGTGGACGCCATTGAAACCAGTGGAATCGAATCTGTGCCATTGCCAACAGATTTATATTTGTAACGGTTGTATTTTTATAAAATACAACCGTTAATTTACAACCGTTTACAAAATTAATTTATATTTGCAGTTTGTAAAATTATGGCTGTTATTTTTGTAAAAGTTTACATATATTTAAATATATGTGCACTATGAAATGAAAAATGGAAAAAAAAAAAAAAAAAAAAAAAACGGAAACCGAAATATGTGGAAAGACTACCATTAACTGCCCAGGCCAAATAAAAATATAGTTGCATACTATTTTAAATGTATTAAGTAAAAACAAATTTTATTTATGACAGTTATTTTATATTTATTTTTTTATTTTTTATGAAACAAATTAGTAAATTTCTTTCGAATCATGACTGATCTACACTACAAACATTTGTTTTGCAAGTATTGAGGAGTTCTTTTTAAAAATATCCATTTTGAAATTTACATGCCCCAACGCGTACTTGCTCCCCATGGAGAAAAAGTGACGCCCCTATATATGCATTTTTTTTTTCAGTTGACTAATATTGTTATATATATATATATATATATATATATATGTATATGTATATATATTAATTTAACTTTGAAAAGTTAAAAGTAATTCTCACTATGTACATTATAAGGAAATTTTGTCCTATACTGCTATATTAAAAAATATGAAAAAATGTGATGCCAGCGCCAATTGCTCATTGATTAATCGGCAAATGTAATCATAATTTTTATTAAAATCACACAATCAACTGTGGAAGAAAATCATATTTATGAAATTTTATTTTTCCGACTGAGTGAAAATAATGCCTGGACCTAAAAGGTTTCTGCCTAAAAGGTTGTCTGACTGAGTAATGCTGACCGGGGTGTCGGGCTGGATAGCTCAATTGGTAGAGCCTTGACCTTGTAAGTCAAAGATCCGGGGTTCGAGTCCCGGTACAGGCATTATTTTCACTCAGTCGAAAAATAAAATTTCATAAATGTAATCCTAACCAGTTTGGGTCAAAGTCCAACTGAATACGAAGTTTGTTTTAATTTCGTTCACTGGTTTGTGAGTTACGGTGTCAACAAAACTTTTGATGAACAGACAACCATTTTGTAAAAGCAATCAAATCATGTTCAGGACATCTGAAAACGTTGAAAGGTATTGACGGGCTCTTTTGAAAGATACTTGGGAGATCCCCTGGCTGTACTTCGCCTCAGGTAAAAAGCAATGCCCCTACATATACATTTTTTTTCTCTGGTTGACTACCACGTTTATAAATAAATGAATTCTTAATTTCACAGTAAAAAGTGAAATATATTTTCATTTATCAGTATACGAAATTTTGTCCTACACTGCTTTTTTAAGAAATATTAAGAAACGAGACAACAGCAGGTAATCAGCATGTAATTAAATCATGGTCCAATTAAATATCAAATTTGGTTAAAATTATTTCATTCGTTAGACAGATACAGCATCCACAAAACTTTTGATAGACACACACAGATAGACATTTTATTAAAATGGTCAAATCGTGCATGTATATTGCAATAAAAGCACGAGAGAGGAAATGCTGCTTTTTGCATGGCATCGTAACTATAGTAACATGAAATATTTAGTATGCATTTATGTTATGGATATATGTGTATATATATATATTAAGAAAAAATAAGACATAAATTAAAAACATGTTTTTCTTTAAAAATGTACTAAAATCTCCCATTCGTCGGATATGAATAATATGCATATATGCAAACCTTCAGCTCAATCGAATGAGAGGAAATGTATTAAAATTCGCAAACAAAATTTCAATCTTATTTAAAGGCTCAGGCCCTCAACCTGTCTCCCCCCCCCTCCTTCTGCAAGTACGTTACTGCTTGAGCCTATATTGCTGTTGAAATTATGCATATATGCAAACCTTCAGCTTAGTCGGACGATAGAGGATGAGTCAAAACTCGAAAACAAATTTTGCACTAGTGTTGGAAGACCGTCCCCTAATCCTACCCCCCACTCCATCCCTAAATCATTTACTACTAGAGCAAGTACTGTTATCGGACCTATACATGTACGTTTAATTTCAACTGAATTGGACGACAAAATCCCCCCCCCCTCCCAATAAGTAGATTAACCCACACACAATAGACATTACAAATTAAATAAAAGCATACAATAAAACGTACATAAAACAATATATACAAACTGTATTTTTCGAATCAATAAAATTATCATAACAAAAAAAAAAAAAAAAAAAAAAACACGGGAACATAGGTAAAATAAATATTTATCTCCATCTATTTTAAAACTTTTTTTAAAAAGAAAATTACTATCAACACTTTGTACGTTAATTTTTATATAGTTTAAGAAGTGAATTAGACAGCTGTCACGTCATCTTAATTAGAGCTTTCGACCGTTGCCACAGGCAATTTTCAACCTTTTCTTTTTACCTTCAGAAATCAGTTTAAAAGTAATCATTAATTTTGAAATCTACATGGGAGGTCTTGTTAGTGATATGTGTAATTTAAACACTTAATAATAGTAATATTTTTTTTATTTTTTAAGAAATTAGGAAAAAGAAGCATGCAATATTAATGATATGTTATGGTTATGATAATATAATGTATAATTATGACTTGTAACAAGACTGCTGCTCAAAAGTGTTGGTAAACATTTCTTATATGTCTTTTATTTTAAAATATGTTTAAAATTATTTGAAAATTCATTTAAAATTGACAATTATCGTTTATATATATGTTATGAAATATATTTAAAATTTATCAGTTTTAAGGTGACTTGGCATCTTTGACAGCACCGTTGATGTACGTTCCATATAAAAGCTTATATTTCCATTTAATACTTATAAATTGAGCTATATTAGGTTTATTCAAAAAAAATATGTATTCAGAGAATATTTCTTATGGTTTTTGATATATTTTTCAGTGATTTGAAATCTTTAAATTGCGTTTTCTCAGTTTACATTTTCTGCCGAATTTATAATCTTCAAAATGTTTAAAATTCTACAGCTATTAAAGAAAATATGTTTTAATAATAATAATAATAATAATAATAATCTTTCATAGAACTTACCTAAAAAAATTAGAGAGGGATTTTGCAATACTTTAAAAGAATAAATATTAAAAAAAAAAAAAAAAAAAAAAAATATCGTACAAAAATCATGTGTTTTTTTTTCCAAATTTTTCCATAGTCGCGTACTTTTTAATTTTTTTTCTCAAAAACTAATTAATAAATTTAAAAACTCATCTCTAATTCTGTTGAGTAGGTTCCATTAAACGTCCAGAAAAATTATTTTCTTAATAATCTGTAGAAGTTGTGAGGAATATGTGGTCTCCATTCCTCAATCTTAACTTAATTACTTAAGTAGTAAATGATTAGTGCACGAGACAAAGTTTATTAATGATCAATTTCAAGGCGGATGTTGGGATAACTCAGAATTAAATCTTAAATAACTTTAGGGGATAACTTCAGTAACTCATTAGATAAACGTAACTTATTCTCACCAATACAGATACTGTCGACGATTGCTCTCTGCCTATCCACAATACTCCGTTGATGATAGGATTCCCTTGGTTCACCTAACTTCGCATTAACGATGAGCACCTTCCAAAACGACTATGACATTCACCAAAACTAAGAACTAATCACAAAAAGGCTCTTAATCAAACTTTTTCTCCATCGACTCTGCACCACTCTCCTCTTCACACTTTCACTTCCAACACACATCCATATTTATATCCAAGATTCATCCATTCCACTCACTTCATTTAATTCTACGACTTCGCCTTATTCACTCGTGCTTCGCAACTTGTGAACTTAGCTGCAGTGACATACTGACGTGAATTCTACTACACACAGACCTTACAAAGTTTTAGCATTTTATAGATCATGAATTTATGAAAAAGTGCAAACTGAGAAAACATAATTTTTAAGATTTTAAATCTGTAAAAAAAAAATATCAAAAATCACAAGAACTGTTGCCCAAATAATATATGATTTATTGAACAAAACTACAAAACCAATAAAGGTCAATTTATAAATAGTAACTGGAAATATAAGCTTTTATATGAAATCTACTTCAATGGTGCAAAGTCCCGTTAAAAAGTTACAGTAAATTTTCTTATTGTAATTGAAAAAAATTATTGACAAACGATTATACAAAATGCTACCACTTCAACAATTTTAATGTCTTCCAGCTGGTAGACGGACAGTGCAGACCCACGATGCAAATGTTGCTGCATTCGTTCAAAGTTTTTTGTGGTTTTTTGCTTCCCGAAACTCGCGTGAATACGAGCTAGAATTCCTTGAAAAGGCCTCTCATACTGTGTATACTCCCCAGGTCTAGTTCCATAGAGTAGACAATTGGTCTTAATACCTTACCAATATAACACGTTTTTAGTAAGTAAAAAAAAAAAAGAGAGATGAAAAAGAAGAAGAAAAGAAAAGCTTCTTCTCGAGTTTATTATTGCCATGTATACTTTCTTGAAATCATTGAAGCTGATATCGTGCTATTGGAATCTCTATATTTTCCATGACTGTCCGACCACATATTGCACGACAAGACAATTTTTTGCTTTGATGACGAAAATGGATCAGTCGATTAATTGATAAGGGCTGTAGTTAAGTTTACGGATAATTTGCCCCAAAATGAAATGTGATAGGTATTTTTTATAAAATAGCAGTTTGATCAAATGAATCTTATTATTTTAAACGCAATAATTCAATAACAGTGATAAATTTTATTTTCTTAAAAGATCGAAAACAATTTCTAAGTAGAATAATACAATTTCATTTACACAATTTCTACATATTGCATTAATTTGCAGTCACTAAAAAGAAAGTTTTTGGTAAGACTTATTTCATAATATTAATAAAAACACTATTATATTGAAACTGAATACTTCTTTCAATATTTCAAAGTTAGTTTAAATTTTCATTTGTAGCGATTTACAACTTAATACACTATCTACCGATAAGTATTTTTCACTTTCTAATTTAGACGTTTTGTCAAATATATAGAAAATTTCTTTAGGAATCATCTTGAAACTTTGGTAGTGTAAAGAACATGTTATACTTCATATATTCCAGCAAAAGTTTTGTCCTGAAAAGAAAAGCGAGACCAGTAAAAAATTAAACAATAAACAAAATGTTTTGAATCATTCTGAAAAAAGTAATGCTTTAAAAGCATTTTGGCCGCACCATATGTGATTATGAAAATTTTTCTTAGTAACTGAATAAATTTTTATGAGTCTACCACATATATTCATGGAGATATAATGGTTTATTTTAAAAAATTGCATAAAAAATTTCCACATTTTTAATTGTAACACGTAGAGTTATTATA
Organism: Salticus scenicus; assembly: GCA_963930645.1. Classification (NCBI taxonomy): domain Eukaryota; kingdom Metazoa; phylum Arthropoda; class Arachnida; order Araneae; family Salticidae; genus Salticus; species Salticus scenicus. The sequence goes on from OZ005654.1 coordinate 146,393,822, forward strand.
ACCCAGTGCAAAGACATTTTTAGAAAATTTGGCATACTACATTAGGGCACAGTATCCTGCAATCAGAATCCAAAAATGTTTAATATCTTAAATATGAGAATTTTTACTAAATAATTTTTAACTATGCATGCGTTAGCTTTAAAAAAAATTCATTTGCACAGTTTAATAGTCAAAACTATTAAGCAACTTATATCAAAATCCTAAACAAATATCGTGTTAATTCAAAAAGTTATGAAAGATAGAATGAACAGAATTTCAGTTCTTTCAAAATAAAAACTAAACTATGGGTTGCACTCACATTTTTATTTTGATTCAATCAGTGCCCAATGGCATTATAGTGTTCACTGATTGTAAGTAAATAAAAAAAACCTATCATCTTCCTTTTTAATTCTATTACCCTACTACCGTAGGTAATGGAAGTATTGTATTCGGTCCAAAAATACGATATCGAATTTTCACCTGATTTCCACATTCTAAGGTCTCCTGAGTCCCAAAAAATAGTTTTGGGTGATTGTTCAGTGTGTGTTTATATATGAATTTATGTATCTGTGTGTATGCGTGTATGTATGCGAGGAATCTTCTGGCTATAATATCTCCGAAACTAATAAAGATAAAACTACAAAACTTCAGAATTGAGACAGGTCTAGTGCACAGATGAGTTTTCGGAATTTTGGTGAAAATTGGAAAACCAGAATTGGCACCGCAAGTCCGTATCTGAAAAACAGCTCTAACGATTTTCTTCTAAATAGCTATATAAACACTCTATTAGATGTCCTTTCGAACTATGTAGTTGGTTAATTAAGAAAATTGATAAGGTTTTTCATAAATACCTCAATTTCAGGTCTCGCAAGTGCATTCCTTTTAAAACGGCTGTACGAATTTATTTTCAAACTCGCCATATTAACTTCCTTTTAAATATCCCTTTGTATGTAATTATTGTTTTCGGGTCAATAATTGAGTATACGAAGTTTTGGTAATAGTTGGTATCTCAAAAACTGCTCTGTAGATTTTCTTGAAAACTGTTAAATAAATCCATTTTAGATATTCTTTCTCATGTATTACGTGGTTATTACAGGGAAATTAACAATCACCCTGCTTAGGTAGGTTAGTCTTAGATCTCGGAAATTGGTGTTTCAAATGATAACTTTACCATTTTTTTTTTAACTCCCTATGTAAATTTTGTTTTATATGTCCTTACACGTGTATCAAGTTTCTCTTACCGGAAAAATTTTAGGTTTCTACTTTCTTAGATAAATTTTATGTTTTCTTATCACATTATCTTTAAAAAATTCATATAATACGCGTAATAGTGGGTAATGGAAGTCGTATGGTTGTTTCACACCATATTTTTTTTTCAAAAGAATTTAAATTCTGTTCAGTTCATTCTATCTATCTATCTATATATATATAAATGGCTAAGAGGTTTCCTTGGTCTCTGTGGGTGGATGCACCGAGCATAAGATCATATGCTGAACAAAAAGTGAAACAAAATAATATGGTGTGTCACTCTTACCCTGAAAATTAATACTATATGTACTGACTGAAGATCAAGGGTTTATCTAACGAGTACTGTTATGTAAACCTATGTTAAAACAATTCAACTTAGGCTTCGGAACGGTTTTATTTGACAAATAATTCTATGTAAGGGGGTTTCATTATTGCACCTACATTTATAGAGAATTCAAATCTGTTATTAAGTTAAAAAGTTCATTTCAAATTATTCAGACAACTTTCACACACATCCACATCATTCCTTGAAACTTATCAATCTTCAACAGAATTTCTAGTAACAAACGTATTCACTTCAAAATACATCATTTGGATCGCCTGATTATTTGTTTTTAATTTACTCTAACAGACACAGGGAAAGATCAAACTATAAAATTTGACCTCGGTATTCAGGAAGCCTCAAAACGTGTAAATATACAAGAAACTAATCGATGAATATTTTGCTTAAATAAAATACACATTTACCATATGGCTTTGAGGAATTAATTTCAATTCCAGAGCAGCTTTCCAGGACATGGTAAAATATTATATGAAATAGTATATTATAGTAAAGCACTTCCACTAAGAAATAAAAAAGAATGTTATGCTTAAATATTGGCAGCCCTGTATAGCTTATAAAGGTTATGTACACATCACATGGTGCACATAAATATAATTCTATATTAATAACATACGGCACAACCTGAAACAACTTCCATTAATTTTTAACTATTGTCGCATTATAACTATATAGTTCTTTTGTGTAGAATGTAAAAGAACAGTGAAGGATTTATATACCATATTCTACGTGAAACATGTTTTCACGCATATAAAAAATATATATTCGTTTCATTTGGTTTAGTGCAGTCTATAGATATAAAACTCTACTTATCTGCAATTTACCCCATAGACGCAATGTATTTGAATTCTGTTAGGCAATGAAAAGCTTAGCGTAGCATCTCTATATGGTACACATATAGTATACAAAGTTTGAAATTTCTGCTATAATTTGTTTTTGGAATATGCTGATAACAGACAGACACACACACAGACCAATTACTAACTAATGGATCTGCAGATCAGGAGCCTTAATGTCAGGGTTGTAATTTTGACCGGTCAAAACTGATTTTGACCAGGACGCTGGTCAAAAATGGTTTTAACCGTCCAAAAATGGTCAAAAGTGGTCAAAAATGGTCAGCACTGTTAAAAATGGTTTTAAACAGCTTTAATTTTAATAATAATTGTTTTTGCAATTAAAAATAACTTAATAAGTAATAAAAACAACAATTCATTAAAAATAATAATACTAATATAATAATAATGTTAGAAATTTAAAAATGGACCATGCAATATAAAAATATAAACCAGTTATAGTTAAAAACATCAAGGAAGATGAAATAGGTATCTTCTTTGAAACACATGAGCTGCAGTTAAAAGCATAACACAACACATGAATTGTAGTTAAAAACAAAACATTAATTTCAGTTATAAACATGAGTTGTAGCTTAAAACACAAATCTTAAAATTAAAACAAACAATGTGGTGGTTTGCAGTTAAAATTTTATTAAAGTCTATAATAATATTAACTGCAGTCTTTACCATATCCAAAATCCTTTTTTTCTGAAAGCGTAAAAAATACACTTGGACCTGATGTCTGGTGGGCAGCAATGAAGAAGATAAAAGGCATCGATGTAAAATTTGTTGATTTCACATTACATCTAATGAACTGTTGTGCCAGCTCGTCTTCAATAGAAAGACTATTTTCAAAGTTTGGACTTATTCAAATAAATTTACGAAACCGTCTAAACTTAGAGGCAACTGCAAAACTTGCGACTTGTAACCATTTTGTAAATTCAATATAAATTCGAAAAAAGAGTTTGTGTAAAAATTAATTAAAACAATTGTGTTGTTTCTTGGTGATATTATTTGTGTTACGACATTCCTATGTTATGACATTTTAAACAAATGTTTACTTAGTTTTAACTTTTAACATATGATACTAACATATATTTCATTGGTAGCAGATTCTAATTTCTGACCTTGATTGGTAGTAAATAAATTCAATAATGAATTTCAGTGGTCAAAACTGGTCAAAACTGATATCAACCAGGACGGTTAAAACCGGTTAAAACCACTGGTTAAAACCCCTATGGTTAAAACCGATACAACCCTGCTTAATGTCCTATTTGCATCACGCATTATTCAACTGAATATTTTTATTTATTCCGTATTATAATATATATATATATATATTGATTCGACTGATTTGCTACATAAAAAGAGACTTTTTGAGAGGCTTCCACCCCTCTCAACCCCCCCCTCCCGCTGTATCTCTGTTTCTATAACTATCTATATGAATTCCTAATAACTGTTTGTCTTGTATTAATTATGTGTAATTCATAAACACTTGAACCAAATTTCATTCAAATTGGTTATATAACATATCGGAATTATTTTGTGTAACCTTGGAAATGAATTACTGATTCTATGACCACACTTTTCCGCTGAAAAACATTCCTTTAAAATTCTAACAAAATTCCTTTACATTTAATTCCATTATATTTCCTATGCAAATTCACTCAGTAAAAATAATTTATTAAAATCATTATTTAATAAAATTATCTTCCATGATAATGCAGTAGGATTTCCATATTCGAAAAGTATTATAACACTAAATATTAAAAAAAGTTCATTTTATTCTCGATAAAACATTTTATTATTATTATTATTATTATTATTATTATTATTATTATTAAAAAAAAATCGATAACTTTATTTTAAATTATCGCAGATCGATGGTTCAACCATTCTTTTTAAAGGTATTGGCGAGCTCTTTTGAAAGATACCCATCATGAAAATTTATTCCATCGAGGGAGGAATCCCTCTCCCAGGGGGGGGGGGGA